>CM072997.1:160668735-160686235 GCA_037038555.1 Rhynchonycteris naso | reverse complement strand
AGGGGCAGTTTTACTACTCTCCCTGTCGTTCAGTCGATACATTTAATAACAACTTACAGGCTATTTTCAATAAAGTGGCGACAGCAAATTAGTAGTTTGAACATGACAAGCCTCTTCTGCAAGACCAGATTCTGAAAACTCAAAGCAATTATTTTTATATAGAGGCATGCCACAATCATTCAGATTACGGGGTATTCTATAGGAGCATGTCTCCTAGTTTGACACAAACTGCTTTGTATGACTTTATTTGGACAAGGAGGAAATGCAAATATTAATATTTATTACAACACCAATATGTTAATTTGTAAGTCCTATTATTTTGTTTTTCTCTGGTAAAAGTGCCTCTCTGACTCTGCTTGTTCCGATATCACCTTTCAATGTGAAATCATTCTGGTCTGTTTAATAAATATTTGTGGCTATTAAAGAGGGAAGCCCAAAAGCAAATAAAGCTTCCAGCTTGGGTCTACAGATTCCATAAAGGCAAAGTTGAGTATTCATTAAAATATTTTGTTGCGCCTGTAGAAGGCTATAAGGAATTATGTATATATTTTTCTTCAGTACACCACACTTCTTGAGCTTTCCCCTCCTCTGCAGCCTTCTCCTTCTCCCCCTCCTCCCCCCATGGCAGATGTTGTGGTCTCATTTGATTGCATAGGAAAACTGCAGTGATACAGCAAACACCCAGAGAGATATGATGACAAATGGGTCCAGATCCCGGTAAATTACTTTCTGCTCAAATCGAAATTTCATTCAGTTTGTTGCTAGCAGAGATGAAGTAATCTAAATTGTGGACTCAGGAGCAGATAGAGGGAAGTTGGAGCAAGCATTTCATTATCAAGAGAGAGAGAAGGTTAGGATGAAAGAGATGAGCAGAGGCAAATCTTAAGTGTTGACACCATGATTGAAAAGGTTAACCCATACACATTATATATCAACCTGGATAGCAGAGAGTTTCTAATGGAAAGTCTGCACTGATGGAGGTTTACGGGAGTTTCAATACACTGAGCATGATGTCTTCTTAGATATACAATCAAATCCTCTTAACCCTTTTGATGACTCATATCTCAAGATATGATTAAAGTACAAAAGAGTTCTTCATATAATTTCAAGGACACAATGCATTTAAACTCTAGTCATGAATTGTACCTTTATTTTTTTTTATGATGAACCCAGTAATCTGATAAGATGTGTGTAGAACAGAATTGTTTTGTATTTGCTAGAGGTGTGAGTCAATATTTTGATTAAATCTGGGGCATCCTCTTCCTCTGTGGTAGGCAGAAGTTAGTCGTGACCCCGAAAAGGATTTTTCCCAGGTTATGTGAATCCGTCATAAAGTGTGAGACCAGTGCCTAGGCTTTCAGTCTCCATCAAATGAATTCCAAAGGGAGGGCCAGAGGCCAGGGGATTTCTTTCTTTTTCTTTGGTTCAGGATTATTCATCGGTGTCACCGTCATCTTTGTTTCAGGTTATTTGGGAATAGCGGTGCTTGCAGCGCTTGTGGACAGTCGATTCCTGCGAGTGAACTCGTCATGAGGGCCCAAGGCAATGTGTATCATCTTAAGGTAGCATTTGTGCTTCTTCTCTTTGTAAAAGAATTCTGCCTCTCCTTAGGAACTGTTTTCTCAAGCCGCACTGAAGGACTCCATTGAGACTGGGTTGGCAGTGATTACTACCCACTCACCCACCCCGCATTCCCCCCACGCCACACAAGCACACGTCTTTGTATGTTTCCCACTTTGGGCTGATCCAATTTACTGCGTTTTGGCTTACTAATTTCCGGAATCATGTTGAAGGAAGAAAAACACTAAACCCTAAGTGGTTCTGTACTTGACAGATAACTTGTTTAAAACAGTTTATGAACTTGTGACCAAAAAAAAGAAAAAAGAGACTTAATTTGTATTTGTTTTCAGTGGGCTTGCTTTTCCTTTTCAGTGTTTTACGTGCTCTACCTGCCGGAATCGCCTGGTCCCGGGAGATCGGTTTCACTACATCAATGGCAGTTTATTTTGTGAACATGATAGACCTACAGCTCTCATCAATGGCCATTTGAATTCACTTCAGAGCAATCCACTACTGTCAGACCAGAAGGTAAAGACCTAGCACTTTCTAATAAGCTTTACTAGAACAAGTTGGGCGGAGGCTGAACATTTTTGTGCCGAGCAAGGGAATTTTCCTGGGCGCTTGTATTTTTGCATGTTCTTTTCAAGAAGTGTAGGTTACTTATACAGACAGGGGTCAGAAATATATGAGAGTTGATTAAATTGTGACTCTCTTCTAATTAAAAAAAAAAATTCTGACTTAGTCTGTAGTTTCACCGATATGGAACATAGGATTATCACATTCAAAGTTGAACAAAGCATAAAACTTCTATACAACTGGTTTTTTATCCCCTTTGATAATGTTGCTATTCAGGAGCAGAATGGATGTGAATAGGTTATTGTGGGAGGAAAATTAGAACATTTATGGTAGGACAGGGAATCATCTTTGTCATGAAAGACTGATTTCTGTATTAGTAATAGCAGGCCAGACGCTGGGTGCTTTAGAAAAGCAGTTTTACAAAACATTCTGTAATTCCAGACAAGAACATTTTTGTTGATTGGTAGTCTTATAAAATTTGAATAACTTAGGACTTTTGAAAGAAAAGTTCTGGCTCTTTCCAATCACTTTGGGCCACAGATAGCTCCATTATAGATTATGTATCTTGATTCTTGATCCCCAACTGGAAAGGTTTTGGACCAGATTTAGAAATGAGGAAATTATACAAGCGTACAAATCATATACTATTAGAAGGCACTTCAGAGGGAAAATTGGTGATCAACAGTTGTCCAGCACCCCCAGTATGGGATTGTTTTAGATGTATTTTAATCTCCTTAATAAGTCCTATAGCTATGCAAGTGAGTGCATTTTGATAACTGCTGTGCCTAATTTGTAACAATTACTGTCAACCTTCAGTTAAGAGACTGTTCATTCCACACTGGCCCAGAAAAGAGTGAAATGTATGACTCGTGCGCATAATTTTATTCACATCATATTTCATACTGATTATGTATTGATGACATTGATTCATTTACTCTTTACAGCGCCACTTGCATGGATATTAAATCTTATTGACCACAGATGAATTTTAATTTCAGATTGGTGATAGATTTTTCCATCAGCTCTGATAGTATGTTTGACTTTTTCATCATTAACCCAGGCAATCACACAGCACTGAGTTATTGCATTGAAACAAAAAGTGCACACTTCACTTGGTAATTCTTTATGGATTTACAATAGGAACTTCATTAATGTCTGTTGTAAGGATCACAAAAAACAACATTTATCTGCAGATAGGAATTTAGCAAGCTTCAAAAGTTTGGGGGAAAAATATCAGGCTTCTTTGTCTTCTGTACTGCATTTTTTTTTAAATGCTGTGTGTGAAGAAAATAGCTAATATTTGTAAACTTTTAACCGTTTAAAACAACAGTGCCCCATTTTAATGCTCACATTTATTGTTTTTCATCAGTCAAGTTTATGAGATAATTTTAAATGTATTTTTCATTTCTTTACTAACTACATGTTAACTACATCACAATATGCATACTTTATTTAATTTCCTAACACGGGAAGCTACATAAACCACTGTTTCAGGAACAAAAGTAAAATTTTTTTTACTGCAAATTAACCAGTGACCATTGATAAGGCATTTCAGGTTGCTTTAAGGAATGCCAATCTATATAAATACATACAGATTTTTATGGTTTGAATTGAAATGAAGTGAATCTACAGGGTAGAGTTGAGAACAGTGGATGGGTAACATATATTTTGAGATACACATTCAGTTTTGAGGCAGAGCCATCTGTAGTTATCCAGGGCAGGGCAAAAGTAGGGTTTACAGTTGTGAGTACAGGAAACATGAGTTTATTCTTGCATTACTATTTCTTAATTATTATATTATTTTCCATACGAAGACCTGTACTCCTACTTTTGCTGCTCCACCCTGTACTTGGTAGCTCAAAGAAAAATTAGCTGGGAATGGCATTGTTGATGTCTTTTCTACCTCTTCCAATGTAAAAGTTTAATTTTCTCCAAAATTCTCTTTTTAAGTTTATTGCTGGTTTTATACCATTTCTTTCCCTGACTTAGCAAAGTATTTTTAAAAAAATGATCATCGCCGCTCACCCACATGCCTGGCGAGAGTGGAGACGAGATGGGAAATGTAGCCCGACTGACGCGCTGAGAACGCAGGCAGTGGCTGTGTATCTGGGGACTGAGTGCGGAGGACACGTAAGAAATACAGGCAGGGTCTAAGGACCATCTTACTGACTACAGGACGATGTAAATGTAGAGGTGTTAGGGAGGAAACGGAGGAATATGGAAAAACATCTGGTTTTACTTGTTTACAAGATTGCGTGGATTGTGTCTTTCATCTGAGTCTTCTGTTTTCTGCACCTTTTCTGCGTGGTGAGATGTAGGGTGTTCATTTTGGAATGAAAAATATACTAGGCAATGAATAAGAACCTCCTCGCCTGTATTTTCTTAATGTTGGAAGCCAAAAAAGACAGGTGGCCTTCAAAAATTAATAGCTCTTAAAAGGCGTAAGGAAATATAACTTAAGGATATGTTCTTGTCAGATGTTGGTGAGAAGCTGTTTTGGGGGGGTGATGTTAATTAAGAACATTTCCCTGTTAGTATAAATGTCTCAACATTTTTGCCCTTGGTGCTCAGCTCACCACGAGCACAGTCAGTTCACAAGGTAGTTTTATAAATAAAGGTTTTGGGCAAGCTGAACGTGGTCCAGAGAGATATTAATGAGAGGGCAATGGGGAAGAGGTAATGAAAACACTTCCTGGTGGAACACAAACTGCTTTTTGGATCTGGAGACTGCTTTACAATTAGTTTCCCAAAAGCCTATGGCATTTTTTTTCTGGAAGAGACGAGATGGGGAGAAATGACAAATAGCTTCATTTTATTATTTTCTTTTCTCTCGTTCTCCATATTTCTGGTAGGGAAAATTGGACATTAATTTTGGCTGCTTTCCTTCTATACGCAGAACCAATTACGTTTTTAGTGCATGATGCATAATAAATATACCCCAGTATCTTCTGACTTAAAAGTAATGAGTTGTTTATTTGTATATTCCTTCTTTAAAGGCAGCTAATTGTATGGAAGGCATAGACCCCCCCCATCATCGGTGCCTTTAAACTTTTATTCTCCTGAGATCTTTTCTCGTTGTCTGCTATGGGTAGTTTATTCTTGTTCTGCATCATTGGCTTTTGTATATTATAAGAAAAAATAATTTTAAGCTTTTAAATCAGATAGTCTCTTCTTACTGAAATCTCAGACCGCTGGTGTTCAAGGAGCTACAAAATGTTACAGCCTATATCATTTAAAGGAGGCTTGGCTATCTTTAGGAGAATATTACCTTCTAGAGGGTTATGTAAATCCTTAAATCAGGAATTGTTGCTATTTTTTTTTCTTTTTGTAAATTTCTACTTGCTCTGGAATTTTTTCTTCCATTCAAGAGTAATGCTTCTACCTAGGATTATCTGCTTTTCAGTAAAATAAGAGATCATCACACCTCTTTAGTTGGAGGAAAATTAGCGACTGTCCTAGTTTACATATCACTTTGCAGTTCCCCTGTAGTTACATAATTGGTGTTGTGTGTGTGTCCATCGTAGAGGACATTTGATGCTCATTTATTAAATATGCTCGCTGGCTGCTGCCGCATCTTTGTTCTGGACAGACAAATTACCTTTCTCACACTGAGCTTCTACTCTGGGGAATTAAGCCTCCACCACTTTAATTAGCTTGGAAGTGGGGGGTTGCAGTTCCTAATAGACTTCAGGCTTTTAGTAAGTTAGGGAAAGGGTAAAAAGAGAACTTCCTGGGAAGCTCAAAATGTCATTTAAAAACAATAAAAGTCTAATATATATTATTTCATTTTAGTAATTGCAAATGGATTGTATTTGATGACTGTGTGGATTATCATGTCTTAGACATTAAAATTAGACTTTCATTAAACTACATTTTTTAATTGATCATAAGTCAGTAACGTATATGTTTGATTTATATATTCAGAATATTTATGTAAAGTGACAGCAGATAGGAAATGCTAAGTGAAAAGTAGTACCTGAATATATATGTGTATGTACATATAGACACACATGCACATAGCTACTCATGCATGTAACATACCTATATGTTAAGGGGGGGCATAGATGAATAGGTGACATGTGGGAATATCAGAATAATCATATTGCCAATCTGCCAATATTTGCTTAGGTTTTATTAAGTGCCAGACACTGTTGAAAATGCTTTGTATATATTACGTAATCCTTATTACTTTAAAGATGAGGAAACTGAGGAACAGACAGGGTATGTAACTTGCCATGGGTTACGCAGTTGAGCATATTAACCCAAAACTTCCTACAGAGGGACATGGCTCTGAATGTGCCTTTGACATGTGACTACTAGGTGAGATGTTGTCATTTATTCCTTACAGAAAGAAACATGTTTTTAACAGAGTTAGCAACTCATTGTACAACTCAACACCGGAAACTTTCTGAAAGTCCATTTATTATCTCATTTTCTCTGCTAGTAAAACTGCAGAAAATGTTATGCTTTAGTTCTTCACTGCCAGAGTAAGTAGTGTAGAAAGTCTCTATCAAGTCACAGTTGGAAAGTAATCTAATAAAAGAAGATTAGTGAATGTAGAGAAGACGAAAGCAGTCATGTTTGAGTTTGCTATCTCTCAAATTTAGCATTTTAGCTAAGATGCCCGTTTTTATTTCTTGCAGGTCTGCTAAAAGGTCAGAGTAATGCAGAATGCGTGCCTTCATCTCAGATTTTGTTCATCACAGGTGGATCCCATGTGTCTTCAGTAGACAAGTCACCTTTGTAGCTAGCACCAGTGCCAGCCAGCTCCATGCCATTGCACCTTCTTTAGTCTTGATTGCCCTTCCTGCATTTATTGTTGTATTAAAATGACTGAATATGAACATTAAGGACTCCATGAACCTGGGCTAATGGGAGACTGTAGAGAAAAATGAAAAAAGATCCACCGGAGGACATCTTGGGGGTGGGGGGGAGGGAGCTTGGGAGGAGGGAAATGACTAATGAAACTAATTAAAAGAAGCATTCAAATCTGCTTTCTACCCTCATTAACAATTAGCAGGGCACTGGCCAGAGTTTGTACCCTGTGTTTTACCTTAACAACATTCTATTTGCTCTTTGTATATTTAAGTGTTGTAAGGATATGTGTTTCAATCAAAACTGAACATGAGATAAAGGAAAGAGATGTGGCTTTTGTGATATTCTATCACAAATACTTTTATTGTATCTGTAAAATACAATGTATGTATGCATGTAAGTGTTTTCGTCCTAATGTTGCTACTCCCACAGCGAAGAAAAAGAACAAAAAATGGAAAATTTGGAAAAAAAAAATCAAGCTCATAGCAGCTACTGTGTAGAAACTTTCCCCTTCTTCTAATTTGCTGAATGAAGAAAAAAATCTTTTATTTGTGATATTTTCAGAGACATTTGCTCTAGTATGGTGTATTTAAATAATAAAAACTTAAAAGAAAAAATATTTGATGGAGTTTGGGTTTAAACACTACTTTTCCTTTTGTATTTTGGAAAATTTTAAGGTTTTTTAAATTTGATACCAAGTACACCTTACATTTTAGAGGTTGAGGGAGGTAGTAGTGTGTATATTTATTTAGCTCTGAGCAAATAAGGTATTCTTCAGATTACTTAACCATGCCATTTTTGGCAGTGGTACAAAGCAATATTTCTAACGGAGTCCTTTTTATAAGTTCAGAATATTCTGTTAACAGCACTTCATTACACTTCTCCTATATCACAGTGAATCTTTTATATTTATATATAAATATTTGCTTGATTTTTCAGCTATTTCATTTATTCTTTTTCCTCAGTAAAAAAAGCCCTGTGTATTGATGAAAAGCATGTTAAAGAATGTGGATAACCGTCTTGTTCTCTTACCAAGTTTATAGCTTTTGAAGGAAATAGCATTTGCAAACCATACCTGTACACATTTTGAGGTTCCATTAGTTGTTAGGGACCTAGTGCTCTCTTATAGTCATGTTTAGTGGGTGAAGCAGCCGTTTCCTGGTGAGCTTTCAGACTCCTGTGGTCTGCTGTATGATTTATTTTGTTTTGCTCTTACACTCCTCTACAGGCTCTGCCTTTCCATATGTTTGGAGAAGGGTTTGGAATTCATTTAATAGCAGTCTTGAGATGTTTAGCTGCTAGTTCTAAGGGGTAGAGTATCCCCAGCAGCTCCTGCATTGCCTGCAGAGGTGCCCCAAGGAAAGGGTGTGTCGGCCGGCAGCTCTGGGTCCATGGCCAGTGCTAGAAACAGGAAAGCCAAAGAGGCCGCACTGCCAGCCTCGTAACATGGGGGCAAATCTCAGCTACAACTTCTATCCCAGGTTAATAAAACCAGTTGTGTTTTAACGCTACTTTTAATTATCTTTCTAAAAATGGTTTGTTTTATTTTCTCTTGTTTTAGAAGAGTTCCTGAAGCACCCCCTCTCTCGAGAATAGGAATAGGTTACGTAGAGAGGTCAAGCTTGGCACAACTTGCAGTCAGCTTCCCTTTCAGATTCCAGGCCAGGAGGAAAAATCACTTGCTCAAACTGTAATCTTTCTGTAGGAGAATTTAAAGGCAGACTTAAAGGGTATAGTTGTATTAGAGCTTTGTAAAAAAAGAAATGCAAGAAAAAAATTAAGTGAACAAAATCACATAAATAACTTTTATCTGTTAAGTTAGATCCTAGGGAAATTTCTAGGAACTAGTTCTGGCTCTTACATTTTTTCCCTTTAAGATACTTTAAGGAAACCTAGACTCTTCAGGATAGAAAAAGGGAAATGTTAATAATGCAAGCTTCTGCTATAATCTTTTTGGCGTAAGCCCTCATGTCCCATATAGTGTAGAAATTCAAAGGAGATAGTTAATAACTTTCAGTAAGGAATCTAGTGTGGCATTTAGTGATGTGGGGAGCTAAGGTCATTAAAGATTTTAAATGAACTATTATATGGCTGGGTCCTCAAGCACTGCTGCGTATTTAATAACGAGCTTCTAAAAGCATTTCTTAAGTTGCAGACCTATAAGATTACAAATGTCACTCATGTTAGTATAATCCACATGCAAGTGATGAAGCCTTTTCTTTGATGTGCTAAATTGGAGAAGGACTAATGGAGCTATGAATATACAATAGCACATATTTAAGTAGTAGTCTTGCGTTAGGTAAAACACTTTCTTGAAACCAGAGGCATTTCAAACAATAAAACCCAGCTCTAATGGGGATGCTCTGTGTGGATAGAAAGCCACTAAAAACACTCAGGTTTATTCTGATGTGAGCAGTGATTATATTCCTCCCCCAACCCCAACAGTGCTTAGAGGGAAAGAAGAAAATCCACCAGCTTGTTCACCTTTCATGATTGCATTTGTGATGTTAGTGAGATATACTTACTCTGTTCTTGCGAAAGGACTTAACCACGTCAGAGAGCAAGCAAGGTGCCCTCCCCCACTGCATCCCTACAAGCAAGTACAATTAAAAATAAAAGCAAATGTTACTGAGCCCTGCTGAACTGATTTTTAAAAATGTTTATGATACATATAAATGTCTTGATTATGCAAACTGTCACTCTTGCTAATGAAACAATTTTGTAGAGATTGTCCTTTGAATGGTTTTAACGTTTTTTTACCTGCCTGGTTACATTTGCACACCTCAAAAGGCAAGAGGGCCTGAAGGAAGCCTTTCCAAACCAAACCGTTTGCCACTAGAAACAATTTCCAGCTCTCCATGATTTAATTGTAGAACACAGACTGTAGTGTTTATAAAATACAAAATGTGGAAACTGTCGCACCAAAATGAAGCCTGTGAAATTGTCATCGTTTTAATATTAACTAAAGTTCTTTTGCCCTTATTAACACTGATATTTGAAACAACTAATCATCTAAAATGAAGCTTTTAAATGTCAATATACTAAGATTCTAGTGTGCACCGTTTACATAAAATATTTCTTACAGCCAATAAATTCCGTAACAGTGAATTTGAGAGCTATATACCAAGAGACTAGTGAAGAGTTTCCTTGTAGCCTAAATAACTTTTAGATTAAGAAGTGTTTTTTCCAATGACTCCTTAACCAGGGAATTAGATCTCGGAGGCTTGTACACCTATGACTCGGTGTGAGAGGAGGCCGTTGAAACCAGACCATTTACAAATTGATGTGACTTTTCACTTTGTTTCTTAGATACCTATTGTCAGGTCAGCCAAGTCACAGAAATGCTTATTGCAGTTAAATAGCAATTTGTTTCCGTGAAACTGCAATTAAAGTATTACTGAGCAGCCATTTTAGATTGGCAATGCTCTGAACGCATGTTAAACAGCCAGTGACTCCCACTTTCCGAGTCTGAGATCTGACTTGCAGCAAAGTGTAGCACATTCACCCATGTTGGGTATCTAGTTAAGAGGCATTTGTAGAGCTCTGCTCCTGTTGTGCACATGCTGAGAACAATGACAAGTCAGGGCTGATTTTTGGAAGGTGAACTTGCAACTTAACCTCAAGTGAATACTATTTTCAGTTGTACAAGAAGCGCTTTGCACCACTAGATACGTGCATGTTTCCTAGAGGGAATGTTTTCAAGTTCAGATTGATTCTGCTGAAAATGGACTGCAACTCGGAGGCCTCAAGCCAATCATGTGCTACAGGTCCTGACATGTTGCAGCTGTGTAAACAGGGCCATTCTATCTCCTAAATCACAAAGAATAAAGCATGGGATGAAAATCAATTGATTCTGTTATAAGTCCTTTGAATGACACCAGGAAGTTATTTAATGACTGTTGGAATGGACAAGCCTAAATTGAGCCACCAAAATACCTATTTTAATTCAATCTCTCCCCTCCGAAACAAGGCAGGACAGCCTTTCCTGCGTGTTAGCCTCACTGCCACCAGATCAAAACCTGCTGGGGGCGGAAAGGATCGGGACTGAATTTTCCCTGCAGATTTGAAGTTCAGGATTTGTCGAGTGAGAGAGGTGAAGCGCAGAAGTTTTACTGAAAAGGTGAAACACCGAAGTGAGATCCTGAGAGGAAAGGGTTTAAGAGGCAGTGTTGTAAAATGTATTAAACAGAGTTCTAACCAGCGTGAAAACGACGGTTAGTTCAGGAGGACAGGAGAAATTTCACCTCCCTTCTGCTTAGAAAGTTCCCCCTACCTTGATTCACAAGGTTTATGTTCTCAACTTTCTCCAGACCAGTTTTCATGTGCAGTGCAACTCTAGGCTTTCGCCCCTGTTGTCTGAGTTGTCATTTTTCAAAGAGGAAAACATGAAAGAGTTTCTTCCTACACTGACATTTCATTTTTAGTGAATTAAATGTTTTTTTTTTTTGTGAACTGTAAAAAGAAAGCTTGAAGACAAACTGAATCTATAAATTAAGATTAATTAGGAAAACTGGAAAGGAAACTTTGGGTGCAATTTTATAGCCTTTTATTTAAATAGGGTTTGGGAGGGGTGGGTGTGTCTTAAATACTGTGGATCCCTCTAAGGCCTTCGCTTCAATTCCTGTAATCAATCATGGGACTTACATTTCCATAGACCTTACATCTTTAAATAGAATCTTAAATATAACAACTTTATCTGGGAGTTTTCTATAATGCTCTGTAAATGTATTTATATGTGAACATTTCTAATGAACAAGCTCTCACACATGTTATCTCACTGAGTCCTCACAATAATCCTCTTAATTATTTTTATTGCCTCAGTTCTACAGATGAGGTCACTCAGGTTCAGGGAGTTGACTTAGTAAGCAGGGCCAGGGTGACAGGGGAATGGGCACTCTGGGTGCAAAATGGAAAGGGATACCATAAAATCAGTAATGGAGGTAATGTGATGTTTCTGAAAACAAAATCAGTGCAGAAACATACATGGTGAACAAAATACAATTTAAATCAAGGCAGTTCCTTTTTTTTTTTTTTCATTTTGGCTCAGGCTGCAGCATGGCTGGGCACAGTTACCAAGGTCCGCAGTGCCAGCACTGCTATTTGAAGCCTGGTATTTTGGGCATTTTGGTAGACTTGCCTTCTAAATAAATTGTTAGACTACAACAATGATATCGTTTATTCCATGAGCTGTAACATGGTTTTTCCTTCTCTTAAAAAACTAATTATTGCATTTTATCTTTATCCAACCTGTGGAATGCCAACTCATGTAGACTGCCCGCTTATCTTAGCCTTGCTCTACAAGAAATTTCTTTCCAGTTTAGACAGATTTCAACAACTTCATGATGAGTAATTAAATGTAATTGATCATGACTCTGCCCACAAGTTGTTGCTGAGGAAAAAGCAAGACTTTAGTCATCATATTAGTTCAGAAAGAAAAATGGTAAATATATTCCATACAAAGTAGCAAATGATGTGTTTAAAATGTCTGAACGAGCTGGGGCTTGAGTCTGCAGATAATATTTGTGGTAGATTTGATTCTATAACAGTGGTACATACCTTAGTAAGTATAAAAGAAGCAACAGACACACATGACAATTTTTATAGGAAACTTCTACATGTTGTAGTGTGATGTGAAAAGCATACATACCACAAAAGAACTAATAATCATATTTATTGTTTTAAGATTGGAGAGCATGGAAATGTTCAGGTGCAACAGATTATAACTTTAATTACATCCAAACATGATTCCGAACTGATTTCCAAAATTTTGTTGACTGCACTTCCTATTTTCCCAGTAATTGCTAGAGTCCAAAAAGATACAAAATTTGTAAAATTACGATAACACTCCATTACAACGAAGCTGCCTTTATTACAAAGAGAAGAATAGTAAAGGAGACATTTTTACACAATTGGACAAAACACTGTTTTAATGTTGACATAAAGGTTAAGCAAAAATGACTTTTCCTTGGCTTGTATTCTTGACCATAGTGGATTTTGATGCTAAAGTACCAGTTATCAAAGCCTATAATGTCTGTATATCATTTCATGGAATATCTCAGCCCAATGACTTGCAGACTCTTAATCTTTTATTCTGCTGTGTGCAAAATGAGACTTAAGTTAGCCAATACATGTTTTTTTTTTTCCCAGTCTGAAGATTAAATTATCCTTCTCATTGGGTATCGATGGATATTTGTACATGTATCCTCTTCAGATTGTAAGAGCCTGGAAAATATACATAGATTGATCAACAAACTATAGATTCAAAACTATAGTATACTGGTTATAACGAAGGAAATACTATATATTTGTTATGTGTATAAGATGACCTCAGCTCATAAAATTATTAAGTTAAGTGTGGCACATCACTGAGGGGTAGACAGGTAATGAGGCTGCAGGACCCATGAGCTCAGCCTCTTGGTTATGCTACCCTATAGTGTGACCAAAAACCACCATACCTTTCAGATTTTTAGCAAATGCCATCTATACCCAGAGCTGCCTAACCAGTACAAGTACCTACCTGAATAGTGTTTATCAGTATTATTATTATTGTATTTGTTCGGCCTAGTGGGTGGGAATAGATATTTGTGGAATTTATAATAAAATATTTTCTCTTAAAAATCCAAGCTACAGAGAAATTTCTATCATGAGAATAAAGGAATAGGGAGAATGGAAGAAGCAATTGCCTAAATAAACTGCTCTTCTAAGAAGGATTCAAGGGCTAGAGTCTTGTTGCAGACTGGGGAGAAGGCTGTATGGACTCCCCAAACGCCCCAGCCACACACCCCATTTACATGGTTTTGTTTGTCTTATTTCACTCCTGTCAACAAGACCTCTGCCCTACCCACACAGGATGCTGTTACTGTGTGTGGTAAAGCTCAAGCTTCGCCTTTGTGCACTGCAAGGCTGTGACATCAGGAGGTTTCAGACATTGGCAGTGTTGGCAGTTTTTAAAAGTTGATATGATACAGTTGGTGACACTTCACAGGTGTGTCAGGGAGAACTGAAGGGAAATGAAAATTGCAACAGAGAAAAAGCAGACTCCAATGTTCTTGAGGAAGTTTGGGGTACCACTGTGGAAACATTGCCTCTGGCCTGTTAAAGCTCCAGCCACTGAAAATCTGACCCTTCCCGTCTCTGAGAGTGGTGTGGAGGCCACAGGGCCAGAAGAGATGGAGGAGGCAGGTTTGTTTTCTGATTTGTTACCGAGTGCATCCAGGGGATAAACAGGCTTGATTTTCAATGGACACACAATACTGAATGGATTTCTGACACTGAGACTTTTATCCAGGTTTTTTTTTTTTCCTCAGGATGGGTGTAATTCAAAAAACTCCACTGGTTACTTAATGCTGAAAAAAATTTTTTTTTAACTCTCTTTAAGTGATCAAACATGTTATAAATTAAAGAAGGAAAAAAGATTCCAGCTGGCTTTGGAGCTCTGGAAAGCAGTTTTTGCTATGGGCCAAGTGAAGGTGTATCTGTAATACTGTTCTCCCTCAGTTGTATTTTATATTTTTTTGTCCAGAATTTGATTTTCAACAGGGCCATCGAAGGATTCTGCCTCTGGACTCCCTTTGTTTTGCATGCAGATGGCATGTCAACAAACTCGTTACCGTGCATTTTATCCTGCTCAAGACAGATTTGTGACATTATTTTACAAAACGAAACAGGGTTAAGCGGTTGGTTGGGCCTGAAGAGAATTGGGTTACTAAGTTAAAAAATATTTAGCAAAACACTACTAATTTGCTCAGGGTTGCTGCTTAAATGTTCTACGAAATGATCCCTACACTCACCATTTTCCCTGCCCACCTGCCAAAGAAAGATGCTTTGATTTGCCCGCATTCCTAAAAATTTTTAGAACTGTGTGCCTTTCAGAACACGCATGGTCCAATTCCATTCTTGGGTGATTCTGGGCTTTCTCTTGATTCCTTGGACATCTATGGGAATCTTGGGGTATCATATAACCATTTAAGCTCAGGTTTCTGCACCAAACAAGGGAGAGGCAGAACTCACTGTTGCTGGAAGGGAAATGCTATGCAAATTAATTATGGCATATTTACCTTGTAATTCTGTGCTTTGTGCTTTATAGGATGGCAGTTCCCATGCCCCCCTCTTTTATTTTGAAGCGTGTGATAAAGCACATATTGCACTGTAATGTGAAGTAAGCACCTCACTGGGAGTCGGGAAGCACTTGGAATTTAATGCCAGTCCTGAAGGGAAGTCAAATGGAATCTATGGTTAGATTTGTCTTTCCAATTGAATATTAGCCATAGGCTAATTATTTATTTTCACTACCTTGTTTTGCCAGTCTTTTAAATAGGAATTTACTAATAATAACAGCTGTAATTGCCAATATATTCAATGTATTCATCAGAAGGCAAAAAGGGCTTTATATTATCAAGTTGGTGCTCTTTTGGATTGCAAGCACTGAAACAATGGAAAATACGGTCACTTCTGTCATATAGAGATGAGTTAGAAAGCCTTCCATTATGATAGCTAACTTGTCTGTCTCTAATGGAGCACAGGACGATGTAGATTAAACCCCAACCAAGGGATAACACTCACATAATTTACTGTTGGTTAGGAATATAATATGTAATATTTTCTCTTTTTTTAAAAGTATTTTTTTTGAGCAGTTTTAGGTTTACAAAAAAGTTGAGGGGAAGTTACAGAGATTTCCCATATATCCACACCCCCACACAGGCATAGCCACCCCCATTGCTAAATGTACTCCCAAAGTGGTACTCTTTTGCAACTGGTAAACCCACATTGATACATCATAATCTTCTAGAGCCCACAGTTTTCACTGGGGCTCACTCTTGGTGGTTGTACTTTTTATGTATTTGGACAGATGTATAATGACAGGTATCCATTATTACAATGTCATATAGAGTATTTTCAGCACCCTAAAAAACCTCTGCTCTGCCTACTCATCCCTCCATCATCCCACAAACCCTGGCAAATACTGATCTTCTTACTGTTTTCATAGTCTTTTTCCAGAATGTCATGCGGTTGGAATCATACAATACGTGGCCTTTGAAGATTGGCTTCTTTCACTTAGTCTTATGCATTTAAGGTTCTGCCGTGCCTTTTCATGGCCTGATATCTCACTTCCTTTTAGTAGTGAATAATATCCCATAGTCCAGATGTACCATGGTTTATCCATTCGCCCACTGAAGGACAACTTGGTTGCTTCCAAGTTCTGGCAGTTATGAGTAAAACCATTATAATCATCCATGCGCAGGTTTCTGTGTGGGCATAAATGTTCAATTATGTACTTTTTGGAAGCAAGGTAATAATGCTTTTGTTAGGTAAATGTCACACAAAATTTGCAATTCCATGAACTCAGACCAAATGGTGCTTGGTGGTAGCTCAGAAAAAGAATGAATATCTATAAAATAATGATACAGGCCATGCATTTTTTCTTGTTATCCCCAATATACAACTTTGAGGACGATATCACTACTTCTACATTTGCAATTGAAGGAGCAGGGATGTAGAAAGGTTAAGTAATGTGCTCAAGGCCACACAGCTAGAGTTATTTGAGAGAGGTGACTCAGACTCCAGTGCCCCTGGCCTCCTGCAGGGGAAAGCATATTAGCATTAAAGCTTTACCACGGATAATCCCCTGGTTGGCTAGTCTGCCATCAGATAATGGAGCTGATACTATACATTTAAAACCATAACAAACTTGTGAATATTAAACATGCTTGATTACTTTTGGAAGGAGACATTGATCCAGGTATTGTTTACATATGAAAGTATGTAGTCCTAGCGCCCTCTTGACTGCACACTTTCCTTTGAAAGGATAATAACATTTCTTTCCATTTCATGGTTCTTCAAGGAAGAACAAGGAATTATCACTTGCTATTTGTCTAGTAATTGAATTAGAGCTAATTATTATTGAGGTCAGCACTTCACACGCGATAACTTGTTTAATTCTAACAAGAAACATATAAAGGTTTCTAAAGAAATGGATTCATTAAAAAATTGTATGAATCCATTTTACACGTGTGGCAACTGAGATTTAGGCTTGGTAATTTGCCCTGTATGTTTAGTGCATAGTAAAGGTGACAACTGCAGCCAGGCCTGACTGAAACACACTGTTATGTGCCAGGTACATCACAAAAGTTAAACGAGGTACATACTGTAACTTTTGTGATCTCCCTGTCAAGGAAGGTGGTAGTATTGCCCTTTTACCGATGAAGAAGAGGCAGAGTTTGCATCATGTGCTGAGGACATAGAGCTGCCTGTGT
Organism: Rhynchonycteris naso; assembly: GCA_037038555.1. Classification (NCBI taxonomy): domain Eukaryota; kingdom Metazoa; phylum Chordata; class Mammalia; order Chiroptera; family Emballonuridae; genus Rhynchonycteris; species Rhynchonycteris naso. The sequence goes on along the minus strand of CM072997.1, from coordinate 160,669,031 downwards.
GTGACCCAGAACTGTGTTACCTCTGCAGTGTACCTCAACTCTATTGAACCTCTGTTGTTCATTTATAATCTGAGGGAAATGTCTACAAATGGACTGTTTGTGTCTTTAATCTTAGAGGTCTTTAGGAGCACTTTTTTTTTTCTTTACCATCTAGAGATTTATCAACTTTCATTAGCTACTGTTAAAATAATTTGAGTTGAGCTCTGGGTTGGTTAGCATATTTCTTTACATTTTCTAAAAATGGTCACAATTGTGAGTCACTCTCATTTATCAAAAGAGGTTCACTATATCTGTAG
>CM072997.1:160658735-160663735 GCA_037038555.1 Rhynchonycteris naso | reverse complement strand
GAGGCTGAGACAATGTGACTGTGTTTGGGAGAAGAAAGAAAGGTTACCATGATTGGAACAAAGTCAACAAGAGAGAGTTTGTATGACAGGAGGGAGGTCGGAGGGTTAGGCAGGGGCTAGTTTTAGTAGGGTCCTGTAGGAAGTAAGATGGTTCAATTTTATTTTAAAAGCAAATTGGAGGGTTATTAGGAGTGAAATGATGTGATTAGATTTATGTTTTGTTTTTTTTTTTACAGGGACAGCGAGAGAGAGTCAGAGAGAGGGATAGATAGGGATAGACAGATAGAAACAGAGAGAGATGAGAAGCATCAATCATTAGTTTTTCGTTGCTGTTGCGACACCTTAGTTGTTCATTGATTGCTTTCTCACATGTTCCTTGACCGCGGGCCTTCAGCAGACCGACCCATCCCTTGCTTGAGCCAGCAACCTTGGGTCCAAGCTGGCGAGCTTTTGCTTAAGCCAGATGGTCCCGCGCTCAAGCTGGTGAGCTCGGGGTCTCGAACCTGGGTCTTCCACATCCCAGTCCGACGCTCTATCCACTGTGCCACTGCCTGGTCAGGCTAGATTTATGTTTTTAAAAGATCATCCATGGCATTCATGCATTTGATGGTTTTTAAAAAGGGGTTTCAGCACATGTTACCAGACTGGTCATAGCTGAACAGGAACTGAAGAACACGTAAGAAATAGAAAGGTGAGGAGGGAGCGTAGCTTGTGTTTAAGGATCTGCAAACACCGCGTGGGCATAGAGCACAGGATGTTACAGAGGGAGAAATGAGATCGAAGGAGAGAGGGGGGTCAGTCAGATCACAATAAAGCCGTGTAGACCAAGCGGAGCTTGTATTTATTCCTAAGGCAGTGGGTTTCTGATGACACAATCAGATTTCTGCCTTTGCTGCTGTGTGGATGGTGATTAAAGTAGGCAAGACAGATGCAGAAAGACACACTATGATTGTGGCAGTAATCGGGCAAGGCAGTGGTGACTTAGAGCAGGGCAGGAGCAGTGGGAATGGAGAAACCTACTTGAGTTGGAGTGGTTGAGGTTATAAACTGTAGGGCTTGGAGATTAATGGTATGTGGGGAAGATCAGGAATGTGAAGTCCAGGTGGTGCCTGGGACTGGGTGAGTGGAGCGCTGACTTCTCTGACCTTCATGCTGTGAACCAGAGATGGAGATTGGGTTCCCCATCTAAGGTGAAATGATCTTTTTTGGTCCTTCCATCTTAAATACTCCCCAGTTCTGGCTAGTCTTACTGGACACTGAATGGAAGTGGGCTGGAGAAAATAGAGGCTCTTTTCTTGAAGGAGAGATCAATAAGTCAGAAGATTATCCCATGCTTGTGCCTGATGTGCAAGCATTGAGAGTTAAATCTACCCAGATCTTAGTATTTTCCATCTATTAAATCAAGTTCTTTTCCAAGAATCTTCATTTGAGTCCTCATCTAACAATAACATGTAAAACAAAGAATCTCACTTCTATCATCTTTGGAAACTTCCGTCCCACAACCACTGAGCACCTGTCCATGCCATGGTCCAGGGGACGAGAAAGAGCCAGAGCAAGACAGGATGGGTCTCAGAAAAGTGCTCTGTTCTGCTGATCCTCTACCCACCACCCCCTCCCACCCTCCCCCTCCTGTCCCCCCACAGCCTCTGGTCACTCTTCTTCTTAATAGTTTTTGAAAAGTTAACAGAGTGAAAAGAACAAGTTTTAGGCACACATTATAAAGAAAGACATAAATATATATCTTGCAGCTTCAGCAACTTCGGTTTGATTCAATTTTCTTCAAGTCAGGGAAGCTGAACAGAAGATGGCAAATCGCAGAGGCGTTTCTCAGCCCTGTTTTGAGACACGTGTCTCTCATTCAGGAGTTGAGAGCCATGACGACTAATTTGTTATAATATTAATGTACAGATATGAGTGGAGCCCTTTGTTGTTTATTGCTTTTAGTCTTTCGAAGGTCTCTATCTTTTTCGATGCATAGCCAGCACAAGCAGAAACTATTAATAAGACATTTTTTAAAGTTATGTATAAGTTGTAACCCACTGGTCCAGGGGAGGATTTATATAAACAGACCTCATTTTAAACTTCAGCTCTGTCACCACCCGGTACCCATGTGATATCTTGGGCAGCATTAATTCATCTTTCTGAGCCTCAGTTTTCTCAACTGTAAAATGGGGACAGTACGGTGCCCACCTTGGAGGGAAGTATTTCATGGTTAAGAGTACAGGCTCTGAAGCCAGATTGTCTAAATTCCTCCATTAACTTTACCACTTAGTATGTGGCCTTACAGAAGCCACTGTACCTCCCTGAGCCTCAGTTTCCTAATCTGTAAAATGGAGATTGTCATGGCGCCTACCTCATTGAGTTACTTTGAGGATTGTAAAGCAGTTATAATCCTCTTATATAGAGGGGCTTTCCCAAGAAGTAGGCACCAGGGAAGCACTACACACATGGCCAGTACTATTTCAGTATTTGTTAAACAAGTAAAATGAACTTTTGAGAAAGCTAAGAAAATGTATATGAAGCCAAGCGGCTAGTATAATATCAGTGACTGAGTCTGAAAACCTCATCCGTTCACTCCTGCCCCCAGCTCCGTACTGTCTCAGGGTTGCGCATATGGTCAGTGCTAACTCTATATGCATTGGTGACAGCTCACTCAACTTTAGAAAATACGGGACACTCTCTGGCTTTCAAGGTTTACATTCTTCCTTTGCAAGTAGAAGCTGGTACTGATTTCAGAGCCTTGTGAGGGGAGCTGTGATGTTCCTTATTTACTAACATTGACTTGGACTGGTATCTGGGACACCCCAAATATATTATGAATCATTCAGAGGATAACAAGGTCTGCAGTGCTGTACAGATTACTCACTAATTTGACATTTGGGGATTTTTGCAAAATGTTAGGGAACATTTGACAAGATGCAAATTACTACATCCATAAGTACATTTGACTCTGAGGATGGGTGGCACTCTCCCCTAATGTGGTTACATTTGTTTCTAGTGCCAGCTGTTGCATCCTGACAAGGTGGCGTGTTTTATTTTTCCCTCCTAAAAGAGAAAGTATTTGAATTTTGTTCCAAAAACATAACAACTAAAATTCATTGAGCACCTGCTATGTCTTAGGTGTCTTGAAATCTTTTATCTTAGTCTTTTTCACAGTGATCCTATAAAGTATGTATCATTGACATCTCTGTTTTTTTCAGTGGGATACTGGAGTTCAGAGACATTAAGCAACTTGCTTAAGGTCACACAGCTCTGAAATTACTAAGCTAGAATTTGAACCAGGGACTGCCTATCCCCAGAGTTCTGAGTTCTATTCCAGCAAGCTGTCTCTCACACCACCAGAGCATCAACTAATTCTGACCTGCTTCTCCCACAATGAGAAGGGGCGAATGAGAGGAAAATTTCTTGGTCAGTCCTTAGTTTTAAATAACTGGGCAGAGTCTGTGGCCATGAAGCCTTGTTCTACACTGTTTCATAAGTGAGACCTGAATTAGTTGCTAATGTAGACCTATGAAGAGCTTTCTCTTATCATAGCATTGTTTTCAAAGTCAAACAAGGAAGACTGTTAAGGAACAAGAAGGACCCTCCCAGGTTCCCGGCCCCAGCCGCAGTTATCATGGTCACATTATTGTTGGCATTGTCCCATACTACTGAGATTTAGCACTCGCTGTCAGGCAGATTTTCTCCCTGCTTCCTATCAGCTCCCAGAGAACAAAGGAAGCACGTGTATAGGAATCTGTGTGTAAGGAATATGGGGATGTCCAGGAAGTAGGAACAGGAATCTTAGGGTAAACCTGGTTCCTGGGGGATAGTTTCTAGGGGAACCAGTTGTATGGAGGAGCTGTTCCAAGAAGAGGCCCCCAGTGAGGTGCTTACGCACGTCGGAAGAGCTAATGAATGCCTCCTGCTTCCAAAGGCCACTCCAAAGCCCCATCTTCCTTTACCATTTTAAATGAAAGGCAAAAATATATTAAATAGGAGATAAGAAACCCATAAGACTTTTCGCATATTTCTTTATAACTGGTCTTTCTTATCTTTGTTGGTATGTCGGGACTGCCCAAATGAACAGTAAGTTTCTCAAAACAGAGATCATGTGCTCTACCTTATTCTTCCTGACTGCTTTGTAGTATTGTGTATGTGGTAAGGGCTAAATAAATGTTTGTTGAGATAAAAAATGATCCTTGGAACAAAGTCCATCCTGTGAATTTTATTTCTTCGTTACTCCTTACATTTTAAGTATTGTTAGTGACTAACTTCTTTCTCTAGTTACAAACATTTAAAACAAGTGTAAAGCACCTCGTTTTGAACAAGTAGAAATATATGGGAATATAATTCAAATATCTGGATCAAAAGGCTAGAATGGAAGTTCCTTCCCCTTTTAACCACAGAAGTCCCTTTTCATTTATTTTTATTTTTATTTTTTGAGAGAAGCAGGGAGAGAGAGACAGGAACATCAAGCTGCTTCTGTATGTGCCCTGACTGGAGAATTGAACCGGTAAACTCTGCGCTCAGGGACCATGTTCCAACTGAGCTATCTGGCCAGGGCTTAATTTTTATTGGTTTTTAGAGAGACAGAGAGAGGAAGGGAGACAGAGAGGGGGAGGAAAGGAAGCACTCATTTGTTGTTCCACTTAGTCTTGCATTCCTTGGTTGCTTCCCCTGTGTGCCCTGACCGGGTATGGAACTTGCAACCTTGTTGTTTTAGGACAACACTCTTAAATGACTGATAACCAGCCAGGGTTGGAAGTCCTTTTTTTAATGTTATAAAATCTTCATGGATCCTTCTGCATGATAATAGTTGTATGTTTAAGGAATATGAATTGGGATAAAACAATGACAAAATGCTTTTGTACTAATTTTTATTTTATTTATTTCAACATCTAGAAACTAGAAAGAAAAGAGTAATATAGTTTGTGGCCTACTATATAACCTACTTGCCTGCAGTGCTGGGTGCTTGGGTAGATGAGGGCAACAACTCCTTCAGCTGGGAGGTAGGGGTG
>CM072997.1:160386235-160656235 GCA_037038555.1 Rhynchonycteris naso | reverse complement strand
GAATCTATAGTATGTTTGCTGAATTGGGGGTGTGAAACAGCAGGAAACCATTACTGCATGTGATCATAGTTTTAATGATTCCACTAGAACATAATAAACCTATAATATATATGCCTCGAAATAAATTATAGATCCCACAGTAAAAGGCAACTCCTTACTCCACATTTATCAATTTGGGAAAACTGCTCCCTTCTTCAGCGAATAAGTCATTAAGCTGCATGTTTCACCACAGAACAACTTTTGGAAGAATTATTCAAACCTTCTAAAGCAATTCATTTGTATTCCTCTTCTATTTTTAATAACTCAAAACATACATAAGAGATGCAAATATACCTCTAGAATTTTTGAATGACTGGACAAAGCAGTGTTAAAAATTCAACAACACTAATTACTAACTGAGCGGTATAAAAACCTCTGAATAAATGTCAGCCTAGGAGATAAGCCCTTATCTTAATCTAATGACTCCACAGACTTAATTTGTCAGGCCAGCCTCGTTGATGAAAACCAGGTTTCTATTCTCCAGTGTTAGCTTAGCAGAAACATCTTTCCCAATCTTTGAAGTTGGATAGTAATACCAGCGGTGTCATCCTGTAAAAATCTTGTGACCAAGCCAATTTAATTCCTATTGTCCTGTTACACTAATTAAAGTTGTTTCACCCCTGTTGGACAAATATCTAAAAGGGAAGTCAATGTATTTGTAGATTTGCTACATTTTGAACTAATCACCCTCAACTAATCATGTTATAGCATACAGCTGTTAACATCAGGGGCCATCTATCTTCATATGGGGAAGCTGAGATTTCCAGAAGAATCCATTCATTCAGAGGAACCCTTTCATTGAGAGGCAATGCAGTAAAGTAGTTAATAGTGGACCTTCTGAGGCACAAAGGCCTGGAGAAATTTTTGCTGTCACTTCTAAGCTTGGATATATTTCTTAAACTTTCTTGGCCTCAGTTTAATCATCTATCTGTAAAATGGACAATAATCATGGATATTAAAATAATGTTTGTTAAGTATTTAGAGTGCCAGACCCTTATACTTAATACAATTCAGCTTTCATTCATTCACTGACTCCATTAATTCATTCATTCAATAAAAAAATACAGATGGAGTCTTAAGTCTACGACACCTGCTAGGTGCTATAGGCACATGAACAACAAAAGGACATGGCCTTTGACCTTTGTGGGGCTTCGTGTGAACTTGCTGCTCGAGCCTGACACAATCAGCTGATCTTACTAGATCTGGGGAGGAAATTCCACAGAATTACCAAGACTGTCCATTAAACTTCGTTGTGAACCTTGCTGCTGGCTTTCCAATAAAATAGGGATGTAAATTTCCATCTCCGAGGTCTGTTGTGCAGATGACATGAGATAATGTATAGTTGACAGCCAAATGTTGGTGGCCTTTTAGTTCCTTTTTTCTCTCATCCCTGTGACTCAGAATCACACACATGGTACAAACACATCTAGTGAGGTCTCTTTTGTCTTCTTTCATCCTGATCACATCAGTCAACATAAGATCCTTTCCTGCAGCCCGTCCTTCGTCTGCGCACTCCCCGCTTCACTACTTGCATGGCACCTTATTGATTCTCTATTCAATTGACTATCACTTGGAGATATTTGTTGGTATTTGTTATGTTGCTGATTTCCTTACCTTCATGGAATGTGGTGTCACAATATCTTTCAAACCCCTTAAAACTCATGCATATACTTTAAAAAATATTTACTGAGAGTCTAACTTGAAAGCCCAGTAGGTATTGGGGACAGCAGTATCTGTAAGCTGCAGCCACTACTCTTTAGAAACTGTACAATGGTGTGGTGAATTCTGTGACCTGTGACTGGCTCCAAAGTCCAGTGGAGCAGAACAGGGCCAGAGAGACCCTCAACTCAGACTGGGAACCCACTTGTTGAAGGTTTTCCAGGGATGGCTCTTGGACCTAGGTCTGTAAACTAAGTAGGATCCAGAGATAAAGGGAAAGGAGATTCTAGGTTGAGGAGTCAGCATGAGCAGAGGGAAGAAAGTGGTTCAGTAGAAGAGTGAAGGGCCTGGGGGGACAGTGCTGGGAGATGAGAGGAAAATGAGGGATCACCCAGGTCTTTTGTGTTTAGGGGTTAGAATTTTACCCTGAAAGTGACTAGACTATAGCCTTTGATAAATTGTGAGCAGGCTGTTAATTCTCATTAGCATGTGTCGTGAGCCCAGGAATGGGGTTTGTGTCTGGGTTCTCCTCTTTCTCCTCCCTGTGCTCATGCTCTGCCTCTTCATTATCTCCCGCCCAGCTCTCTGCGGCAGATTCATGGCACGCCTGGCACCCAGCCTCAGCACCCCTCTTCTCTGGCTCTCCTGTCACCACTGGTGACTCACAGCTCTTTGACTTCCTCTCCTCTAATGACTTTCTCTCCATTCCATCTAGACAAACTTTTCTCCTGTTACAGCCAGAACTGCTCTGCCTTTGATGGCTTCAGCAGTGACATTTCCATTCCTAAGTCACCCTCTCTTACTCTTCCACCTTGTCCTTCCCTTCCAGTCCTGCCAAGCCTCAGTGAGACATCCATCCATTACTCCATCCTTCCTTCCTACCTTCTTGGGCCTCAACCCTTTCAACTTCCTTTACTTCCAACTTATCTAGTCAGACTCCCCTGGGAATTTTTGCTACCAACCCTGCTAATCCCTTTTATCCCCGATCTTTATCCATTCCCTTCATGGCGGAGAAACTGGAACAAGCTTGGCTAGTAATTTCACTTATTTCTTACAGTATCCGCTTTCAAGTTGAGTTCTCAGTCGTAGCCTTTCATTCCTTCCTGACACCCAGTTTTGGGCTATGCCTGTTGGAGACAGGTTTGGTAAGCATGCCTCATGTGCCCTAGGGATGGTCCCCTACGTAGCTGTGTTTTCCAGTATGTGCTCCACCCCCCACTCCAACCCTGCCACAGGTGTTGGGAAAAGGGTGGACATTTAATACAGAACTCCAGTGAGCTGGTCTGTTGACCATTGACCAATCAGATTTGCTTTTGGCAGTTTGTTCCTATATCATTTAAATAGACTGCCCTTTATTTTCACTACTTGTGATGGATTTCTATTACTTTTGACCAAAAAGCTTTGACAAGATCACTGTTGCTTTCAAGTCTCCACCCTACTCCTGCTCCTCTCACCGTTTATTAAATTTTAGTAAGAAAATAGGGGATCTGTAACCAGAAGTGCTTCGGTTTTCCTCCAGCCCTTTCCAGCTGTATTTCTTACTGGTTCTACCCTGTCTTAGAGAGACTCCTCCTACCTGGTTTCTTAAAAATACAGTGACAGTTTATCTACACTTATTAAGACATTTCTGCTACTCCATTTTATGTTTTTTATTTACTATGCTTTTTATCTTTTTCTGTTTTCTTCCTTTCTTCTTGCATGGGTTGATTGTTTTATTTCTTTCTCTTCTATTGGTTTGGAACTTACACTTACTGCTTTTATTCTTTCAATGAATTTTCCTAGACTTCTAATATATATATTTAAATTTAAATTTTTTCATAAAGGTGAATTTTTTTTCCTTACTGAATATATGTTTTACTAGTATGTTTTTTATTTGTTTGTTTGTTTTTAAGAGCTTGTAGTCATTAATATTTTGAATACTGCCTGTTGAAAGGTAGTTTGTGTAGAATTCCAGACTCAGAATTTTTTCTTGACAATTTAAAAATTATTCCATAAGCTTTTTTTCTTTTTAAATTAAGTGAAAGTTGGGGAGGCAGAAAGACAGACTTCTGTATGCACCCCGACTAGGATCTACCTGGCAAAGCCTCTGGCACTGCTCTGCCAATCTGGGGCAGCTGCTCCATTGCTCAGCAACCAAGCTATTTCAGGCCTGAGGCAAGGCCACGGAGCCATCTTCAGCGCCCGGGGCCAACTTGCTCAAACCATTCGAGACATGGCTGCAGGAGGGGGAGAGAGAGAGAGAAAGAAAAGGGAAGGGGAGGAGTGGAGAAGTAGATGGTCACTTCCCCTGTGTGTCCTGACCAGGAATTGAACACCGGACTTTCACACGCCAGCTGATGCTTTACTGCTGAGCCAACCAGCAAGGGCTCCATAGGCTTTTATAGTCATTTTGATTGAGGCCTGCTGTCAATATGATTGTCATTCCCTCATTGGTTATTTCTCTCTCTCTCTTTTTTTTAAACTCTAATTTGTTTACATTTTCTTTAATTTTGATATTGTGCACTTTCCTATGATTTATCTAAGTGTGGATTTTTAAAATTTTACCTTTTTGCCACTTGATGGGCTGTTTCAGTGTCAGAACTCATGACTCTTCTCTTTTGGAAGGTTCCCAGTTAATATCTTTCTGTGCTTACACTACCCTATTCTCTCTAGTTTATTCTTATGAAACTACTATTTTGAGATACATGTTGGAATTTTTAAATCATTTCTCTATGCCCTATTTCCTTTTTTCCTCCCAGCTTTTTATCTTTTGATAAGTTTTTAGCTTATTACTTCAGTTCTTTCAACCAGTTCACCTGTGTCTAACCATTTTAACATACCAATTTTTTTATTTCATAAATATTTTTAACTTGCAAGAAATTAAAATGTCTTTTTATTTCCTGCTTTTCTTTTATGGTTGATTCCTTCTTTAATCCCTTTGATAAATTAAAATATTTCTCATTTTAATGTTCTTTTTCTTTTGCTCAAATAGTTCTATTTTCTTGGGTTTAACTTCTTCAGTTTTTTGGGTTTTGACTCTCCCTCCTTGAAATAAAATTTGAAAAATACATTTAAATTTTCTATTTGTTTACTTATCCATTTATTTTCTTGAGACCTGATGTCCTTCTTGTGGTGATTGTGTCATGGCTGCTTCTGCCCCATCCCTATTGCCTGTATCTGACCAAGGCTTACATCCTTGACTTGGTTGGTTCTATTACCCTCCAAAAAACAGTGAGCTCCCATATCCTTCCTCTCAATGTAGTATGGAATAGGGTTCTCGTTCTCATATAAGACCTCAATGCTTACCCCTGTTTATGGGCTGATGACATCTTTTTGGCTATAACCTTGGGCTGGTGGGTGGAGATATTTTGGCAACCATTAATTACTGTAAAGCACTATTGTGACTTCTGGATTCATGTGGGTAATTTGTACCCATGTTATGCGTTGACTGTTTGCTTTTGGTTTTCACTTTACACCCTGATTTCCCATCTGTTTCTCCTGTTTTCAACATCTCTTTAGGGAGACCTGTCTGTTGTTTTAGGTTTTTGTTTTATTTGTTTGTTTATGGAGTTTGTTTCTTGTTTTCGAGCATAACTCATTTAAAAAAAATTTATTTTTAAACTCAATATGTATGAGTTTAATATGCTCACATTTTTATTACAATACATACTTTGTTCCTTAAAATATATATTCACCATACTTTTTACTTCCTTATTTACAATGCCTTAACATTTTTATGTTTAGATCTTATGCTATAATGTAGCTGTTTTGTTATTAGTTTCGTTTTTATTTTTATAAAAACAATACATGTGTATTATTTTAAGAGTAATGTAGTGCTAAAAAACTTACAATAGACTGGAATAATTTCTTTCTGTATTCTGAATCTTATGCTCAAGGGACAACTGCTCTCAAATCTTCTAACTCTTTCTCTTGATATTTAACTTCATATTTCTAATAATAGCTAATACTATTTACCATGTAACAGTCATTGCTCTGAGTGCTATCAACTTGTTTAATCTAAATAATATGTTTATTTCTTGACTGATACATTTTAGAAATATTTTATTGTACTTTAACCATAGTAGATAAAAACTTAACTCTAGGTTTCTTCTTTCCCCTTCCAAATATTTGTTTAAATAAAACAATTTTGGTTTATTATACACATGCAAATATTGTGCAAAGATGAGCCAACAGTGCATTACAACTGTGTTTCTTTCCTTTTCTTGCCCTTTATGTTTCCTGGAAATTATAGTTGCTTTGTTTTTTCCTTCTGTACCTTTCTATACACTTATGATCAATTTTCCAAATGTTCCAATATTTTTACTATAAATAATTATTTTTTTCTCATGGGCTCATATAAAGTAGCTCTAATTTTTCTAGAGGACTTCTCCTAAAATATTTTCTCTCTTGACCCAATGTGGACTTTTTTCTTTCTGAAAGATTGCACAGATGTCATTATATGATGCTTTTGCCTTTGTTGTGGTCTGTTTTATAGATTTCATATATTTGATTTTTTAAATTTCTTTTTCATTGATACATGGTTTTCAATAGCTTTATAAAAAACATTATAATGTTTTAGTTCTTGCAAGTCTGAAATGTCTTTACTTCCACATTATTGAAAAGCTAGGAATAGAATTCTAGATAAAAAATTTTTGTCACTTAAAGTTTTGAAGACATTCCTCTTTCAACATCTGGTACTACTACTGATGAGGGTTATGCCAATTGGGTTAGTTTCTTTGTAAGGAGTCTGATTTTCCCCATATGTGAAATTTTGTGACCCGCTTCTTAATCTTACATTTCATTATATCCCAGATATACTGAAAAGTCATAGAAAGGAAAGTTCAGTGTAAATATTTTTGGGGGAGTGATTGGTTGGTATTGGTAGTATTATCATTATCTTCTATTTTGGGGGCTGAGTTCAAATTACAAGTTGGTTGTTTAATACTTACTATTATCATGGTTTTTAATTCTCTGAAATATTTTGGACTTGTTTTATGGTCTAACATATGTAATATTTTGATGAATGTATAATTGCACTCATTCTAAAAGTAGTTGTTGGATGAGGAATTGCATAAATATCTATAAACATCGATTAGATCATGTTCTTAGTATTATTAGATCTTCTATGCATATGGAAGCATACCTCATTTTATTACACTTTGCTTTATTGTTAGTCACAGATAATTGCATTTTATACAAATTGAAGCTTCATGGCAACCCTACATTGGACAATTCTATTGATGCTTAACAGCATTTTTTATTTTTTGTTTCTGTGTCACACTTTGGTAATTCTTGCAATATTTCAAACTTTTGCATTATTATATTTGTTTTGGTGATCTGTGGTCAGTGATAGTTAGCAGTTTTTAGTAATAAATATTTTTAAGTTAAGGTATGTACATTATTTTAGACATATGCTATTGCACACTTAATAGACTATGGTATAGTATAAATATAACTTATATGCACCAAGAAACCAAAAAATTAATGTGACTCACTTTATTGCAATATTTACATTATTATGGTGGTTTGGAACTGAACCTGCAATATCTCCAAGGAATGCCTATAATGATATTTTTCTAATTGTTCTATGAATTATTGAGATCTCCAAATATTGTTGTGATTTGTATATTTCTCCCTTTAATTCTGTCAACTTTTGCTTCATGTTTTGAAACTCTGTTATTATGTATGTACAAATTTATGATTGTTATGTCTTTCTGGTGAATTTACTCTTTAATCATTTTAAGGTTCATGTTTACTTTTATCTACTCTTTCCCTTGAAGTTTATTTTACCTGTTATTAATATTGCCCCTCCGGCCTTTCTGTGTGTACTGTTTGTATTATATTATTTTTATCTATTTATTTTTGGTCTGTTTGTATCATTATATTTAAAGTGTGTCTCTTATAGGCTATTGTAGGATCTTGCACTTTAAAACTCAGTTCTGATCATTTCTGCATTTTATTGGCCAGTTTAGTCCATTAGCATTTAATGTTATTAGTGATAGTGTGGGATTTAGTTTGTGCCCTTTGAATTTTATTTCTCTCAAACCCTTCTTTTCCCTTATTTTAGATTGTTTGAATATTTAATTTATAAATTGGCATTTTAGGGATACTGCTTTGCACTATTTTAATCTACGCTCCTAAACTAGTTCTTCTGTATCAGTTGGTGCCCAATCAGGAGACAGAAATGAAACCAGTTATTAAAGAGAGAGTTTAGTATAAAGTAGAGTTACCTAGGTAACTGCAGGGGTAAAAGGGAGCTCTAAGATATCATGAGAGTAGGAAACCATTAGTCACCTTTAGGGCTGAGGGAGCAAAGAAGGTCAAAAGAGGAGTCCCACAGGTGTGAAAGTCAGACAGACATCTAAGGACAAGGTGACAGACACTTGGCTGCTGTTGGTGTCTCTGAGTTGGCAAAAGGCTGGGTCCCAGACTGAAGAGGCAAGTACACACTGGCCGGCATGTAATGGTGTCTGGGACAGGGCGGTGGGGGGGGGTGTAGGCAGAGGAAGGTGCAGAGAGACTGGTTCTCTGATTTAAATAAACTTCCAATTAGATTCAGCTGATGCTTCCAGAAGGTGCTGCCAGTGATGAGGTGAAGAACTATTGGTGGGGTGATGCACATGGAACCACAAATAGATAGGAAAACCACAGGAAGCAACAGGTAGCAGATAGGAAGGAACCAGTTCCATTTTTTTCTTCCAGACTTTGTCTTCCTCTAGGACTCCCTATTAACAGGACTCTACAGGAAGCCAGCTGGCAAAACCAATACAATGTTTGAAGAATTCCAGCCCTGTATCACAAAGTGAAGAATTCAAAGGTGGGCCTGGAGCTGATAGGTAACAACTAGATAACTGGTCCTTTTCCCCTATTGTGTTGCACATCACATCTCTTTTACCTAAAGATTTCTCCTCTTGGGCTTGCTTGTTCCACTCGTCTTCCCTTCTCCATACCCCTTGTCGCTTATTCACCTTTTAAGATGAGCAAATATCACAGACCATGTCATAGGGGAGATAGCAGGTGTTAAAAATGTTTGCTGGATTAATAACAATCCAAGAGTATAAATAATAAATGCCAAATGAGCAGTGCAGACTTTCATTGTCATACAAACAAACTCTCTGGAGGAGGGAGAGACTATCATAAACTTGGGTGGCCCGCAAAACTTTACAGATGAAATGGGTCTTGAACTAAGCAATAATAAATGAGAAGGGTTTAAATACATGGAAAGAAAGATAAGGCATTCAAGATGGAGGGCATGGCATGAATGAAGACTTAGAGGTAGACATGAGCTAGATGCCTTTGGAAAAGAGTCATGGCTGGCACTGAGAACTTCCTTCAGAAGTGAGAGGCTGGCTTAGGGATAGAGGTCCTTTAATGACTGGCTACACTGTGCAATCATAAAGGAACAATTGGAATATTGTGAAAGAGATAAAGAAGAGACAGTAATGGTATTTTAGGCAGGAGAGGGTCATGGTGAAGACTACTGAATTAGAGTGCTATGCAGAATGGTGGGGATGTTGTTTTTGCTTTGGTCTTAAGTATATATGTGTAGTAGAATGGTGCTTCTATTAATAAGAATTGGGAAATCAGGAAGAGAAGAAGTTAAAAAATGCTTTTTAATGGTTCTGGGATTTTGATTATACTGAATTCGATTTGAAAGTCCACTTTCAGAATCAGGTAAGTGCAGAAAGAGCTGGAGAATAAAGTGGGGGAAGTCTAAGACGTTGGCAGAGCATCCTTTTGGGAGAAAACAATTTCAGGCCAGCATATGGTGGTCCTTGCCCTGCAAGGGCAGGTAACAACTTCAAGAGGAAAGCAATATAAACTGGCTGAGTTTAGTTAGAGTTGGCACTTGAAATTAGGGATAAACCAAAAGCCAGGTATTTGATGACACCCCTATCCCATTTATTCCCCTACTGAGGACATCAAACTATTCTTTTCTCTCTTTGTGGACCACCCTCTCTACCCTCTGAAAAAGAACCTTTGCTTATGCATTAAATTGTAGCAAAGCCTCGTATCTGTTTACCAAGTTTAAAAATGATAAGATTTATTTATTTTTCTAATTTGTCTTTGTGCTGTTTTCTTCAACTGAAAGAATTTTTATCAGAAAGAAATATTTCTGACAAGTTCCAAAGGGAATTAAAATATATTGTTAAGAAAATTAAGCCCATTTGGAAATCAGACAGGTGACTATGTTCAAAATACTCTAATTTCCAGTCTTATCAGAGCCTTTGCTACACATACATGACAGGGGGTTTGTTTCTTCTTTGGTTCCAAACTTTGGTTCTGAACTTTGTTAAAGCAATTCTGCTTTTTTTAGAAGAAGCCAAGCCCTCTTGACTGGAGCCTGGGAAATCCAGCCTCACTTGTCTCACATGTAACTTTAGCAAGCTACTTGGGCTGCCAGGCACACTGGAGATCCTGGGGGTGCAGCTCCGCAGAGACCAAGGGCAAGATAATCAGTGCAAGGAGACAGTTAATTTTAGTACAAAAGAGGTTAGATGTGATTTATTTTCAACACCAATGAACCAAAAGAGCTAACAATCATCAGAACAAACCACAGACCCATCAACTACTCCATGTAAAAATGGCTTGTGTCAGCTGACTTTGGCATTGTCATCATTGTTAGCAAGGGAGACAGACTTCAGGTGGCTTGGGAGCTGATGTGGAGGACATTTTTAGGTTGTCGTTATAGGAAGAGGGGTTTGATTCATCAGAGAGTTAAAGAAGTGGATTTGGAGACAGGAAAGAGAATAGGAGACGAAAAGAAGGCAAGAGAAGACAGGAGGGTTTTTATAGTTATATCATAGCTCATTCGTCATTTCGTTCATCATCATTATCTTCAGAGAGCATAGTGCTAGGACAGGATCCATGCGACTTATGCTGCCTCTTAATCATTCTTTTTCAGCTGCTGCAGGAGAATCCTCTCCATGGCTCTGCTTGCTGTGAGCAGAGTTCAGCATATCCACTGCCAAACCCAGCAGTGCGCCCTCAGAGTATCTCACCTCCATGGTGGACCCCTAGGTAGGTGAATTATTCTCAACTTGAGGAAGGTGTTCCCTTGCATTTGAGCCTAGGACTTGTTATATGCCCTTGCTCATAGTCCTATTGTTGATTTATTCAATTCTGCAAAATAGCTTAAACAGCCTTCTTTCCCATTTCTGAGAGTCACATAGCATGCTTATCTAAGGACATGGCCTCTAAACCCCATGTCAACAACAG
Source organism: Rhynchonycteris naso (assembly GCA_037038555.1). NCBI lineage: Eukaryota > Metazoa > Chordata > Mammalia > Chiroptera > Emballonuridae > Rhynchonycteris > Rhynchonycteris naso. The sequence continues at coordinate 160,645,339 of CM072997.1, read as the reverse complement.
GATGAGGGCTCAGGCAGGGATGCACAAAGTCCTAGATCCTTATTTTTAATGAGGGAAAACACCTCGACCCTTTCTGTTCTTCTCTCTAGGTCATTATTTACCAGAATACTTTGGGCCCTCAGTCCCAGCTCCTCTATTTAATCACCCTGTCCTTTCTGGAGTCACTGCATCATCGTGTGCATAACTCCTGTTATTGCCTTCATATATATCACATTAAACATCCCTCATTTCCCACCAACTAGGATGATGGCTTAATTATCTATGAATCTCCTATACCTAGATCAGAACTTGGAATATAATATTTAGTGAGTAAATGAATGAAAGAATGAAAGCCATTTATATTGAGAGAATAGTAATTAAACTGAGAATGAAGTTGTCCACATCTATCGCTGGCAAATAAGAAGGGAAACATCATGAGGCTCTTGTATGTGTGAGAAGAGAAACTAAAAAAATGTCTTTTACCATATGTAAGGAAGAATACTTAGGGAAATTGCTTAGGTTACTCAAATGGGGCCGAGAGCTAGAATGGCATTGAGATCTGAGCCCTCATGAGTCTGCCTAGTGCGTGTTTCAAAGCAGGATTCAGAGAGCTCTTTTCTCTACCTCCAGCCACTCCTTCCATTTTCTTAACTTTTCCTAATTGCTCCCACTGAGAGAGATCGTAAGTTACCTTAACTGTTCTCAGTTCAATCATGTCCTGTTGTCAGACCAAGTATTCAACTGGAGGGTTCAGAAAATGCATCTCCATCTCCTTTTTCTTTAAGTGTGAGTGAGCTTAGATTGAGTTGGCTACATACTTAATGGGGAAAGAAAGTGATTTTTAAAAAATGTTGCAGGGTGTGTTTGTTAAACAGGAGAGCAATCAACTATATTTGACAGTGGGAGGAACTGGATTTTCCCAGTCCTCCCACAGGCATCCTGGATGTCCTTGTGACCTTTCTCTTGAGCAAATGGTGACCAGCAAATGGTTGTTCAAAGCTTTACCGAGAGTGCTTATCCCTTACTGTGTTCTATGAAAGCCTCAGGTATGTGCCCCTGCACCCTTTCTGCCTTGTTCATTGTTTTGTCTACAGAGATGGAGAACAAAGCTGGCATCACGTGGGGAGTTTCCATGTGCGAATGTCCACATCCCTCATTCACATCCTTCACGGATTTTCCTTAACATTTTAAGATTGTGTTTCTGAGTACATAGTGTCAACAGCTCTCAGAACTGTTAAGTTTTCTATTTATCCTCAGGCCAGGAAAAGGCACAGATCACTGCAGTGTAAAATTACTAGTGTTTTTGACAGTGACCTAGAAGAACTATGGAATGAAGAAATTTAGCCTTGAGAGCTGAGGTGCAGCCCCAGGCTCATCTTAACTAAGAGGTTCTGCTCAATTATACAGGTCACAAAAAGTTCTGCTAGTCCTGAAAATATTGAACTCATTAAACTTAAGTTGGGTGATGTTGACTCATCTTGATGAATGGCCAGTTTCAGACACCAAGTACCATATTTACTTGTTCATTCTCTTCTCTGTTCCATTCCTACACAAACTTAATTTTGAAAAATAATTCTATGAATTTTCAAATTTGCTTTTTAAATTTCTTTTGTAGGAACTCTTCAAATCAGCACAAACTCTTCTGAAGGCTTGAGAAGATTAGTTGGAATAATTTTAAAATTTCCATATTTGCTAAAAATAGAAGGAAGGAACTTATTTCTTTGGAATTGATCTTGCAGTGTTTAGAGAGAGCGTGTTTGAATGGGTAAGAGTTCAGGCCTTAGAACTGGACCATCTGGTTTGAACTGTAGCTCTGCCACTTCCAGGCAATGAATCGATGGGCAAGTTACATTCTATGTGCCTCAGTTTCCTCCTGGGAATGGCATAAATATGTCTACTTCCCACACCTGTTATGAGTTAATAGGCATGAAGCACTTAAAACAGTGCCTGGCACATAGAAAGTTCTCATTAAATATTAGGTACTATATTTAATTAGATCATAACTTAGAACTGGTGCAGATGTGTTGTGATGGTAGAATCACAAAGTTTACCCTGGGCAATATAGGAATAAATACTGAAAAAGAGAATTGTGCAAGTAAAAATAATGTAGCTTGAGATAATTGAGACAATTCTCATGTGTCTCCTCAGTTTATCAAGTACCCCTTAGTTAGATCCCTTTTTAAATGGCCCTGAGCTTTTTATATCAAGTTCTTAATGATAACAAGCCTTGGTGAGTAGTTACTCCTTAAGTGTAGTTCATTACTTTGCTTCCACAGAGCATTTTAACTTTTTCAGATATGACTTGGTTGGTCACTGCAAGAGAGGTCTGAAGATGTTCACTGACTAACTTTCCTTAGGAGAATGGGAGTTCCAGAATCCCAAAGCTTCTCTTATAAAATTCTTCTTATAACATTTTTTCTTTATTTCTACTCTCAGGGTTCCTATATATCTTCAACATGAATAACAGATATCAAGGACTGTGAATTCTTCTTTTGGAAATTCTGCACAGGATCTAGCACTTTCTCTGATATGCAATATTGATTGTATTTTGATGCCTTAGTCAAAACTTCTAGTTTATCCCTGGCTGGGTAGCTTAGTTGGTTAGAGCATTGTCTCAGTACCTCAAGGTTGAGTGTTTGATCCCTGGTCAGGGCACCAAAAACAAAAACAACAATAACAAAGAAAAACAAGTTCCAGTATAACATTCTGTTACATTTACAAACCTAGCCTTTGTACCTCAACATGGCACACTGGATACAGAACATTTATAACTCCCCAAGCCTCAATGTCTAACCAACAGATTTAGGGGTAAGTGAAAAAAGAAACATTTATTGAGTTTAAGTTATTTTCTCAAGACTCACATAACTAGATAATGGCAGAGTCAGAATTCCCTTCCAGATCTGCATGTTCTACACCTCGGTTCATTTGCTATCTGATGAGGTATTTATGCAAAATCTACCCAAGAAAAAGCTTCTTTATATTCCTTCTTCCTTAAACTATCTTGATTATATTCATGATTAATCTTAAAATGCAGTTAAAAATTTTGGATTTGGGCTAAACCTAAAAATATGTAAAAAATTTAGGCATTTTCTTTTCACTCAGTCTCTTTTACCTTATGAATGAAGAATGACTAACTTCCACTTTATAACCTTTGAGGGCTTTAAAAAGAAAAACTATAAAATTAGTGACTTTACACACATGCATTTATTAACTTGAAGATGTGTTTATTGTCTTGGTTATAAATATTTAAACTTCATACTCTAAATTCAATTTGTCAGATAAAATATTATGTTAGTATGTATTTATGATTTATTTCTTCCTTGATATAAATGTGTTTCAGAAACCAAAATATGGCTTTTGCTTTTTAACTCCTATAAGTAAAAAAGAAACAGATCTTTCTACTAATATGCCTTAAAACCAGTTTTCATGTATACTTTGACACATACCTATGAAACTTCAGTGCACCAAGAAAACAGAGAAACTCCTAAGAGATTCAATACAGGAAAAGGACAGGTTACCTTCTGGAGAATGAGAATTAGAATGGCTTTTGACTTCTTATCAGCAACAATGGATTCTGGAAGACAATGGAACAATACCTTCAAATTTCTGAGAGAAAATAAGTTTGACCATAGAATTTTGTATCCAGCCAAACCACCAATCAAGTGGAGAGAGAAAACTATATATATCAACATATAGGAAATTGTAGTTTGTATTTTCAAAAATGAAAATTGAGAGTGAATTCCAGCAAAATGGAAAACTTCATGAAGAATGATGTCATGAAATCCAGGAAATAATAGCTCTAACCCCAAAAAGCAGGGAAGGAAGTCCCATAGTGATAGCTGTCTGAATGGGAACAGAGATTCAGAGAGAGCTGAGTAGATGTCTCAAGAAAGAAATAGATTGGTCCATGAATAAAAATATATATTTATATAATTATGGTTGTATAAACCCTTTTTATAGGTTATAGGTTATTATTAGAGTCAACCCCTAGACAAATCCACAAGGCTTAATTATGATTTCAGAAAAGAACATAAACGTTACCAATTTTGACAATGTAAATGTTCAAGTAGAGTTGACATATTGAGATGTGGAATGGGGGGGTGCAGAGAAAGAGGTAAAGACAAGGCCAGCAGTACCCTCATCAAACCTATATAAGGTTGTTGAAATGAGAAATCGACACTGGCTATCTTATTTGACATTACAAATGTAATTGATAAGAGAACCTAAGGTATAAGTATTAACAATTGGGAAGAGGGAGGTAAATAAAGTGAGAGGTGGAGATGTAAGGGAACTAAATATTATTCAGAGCAGGGAGTGGATAATTATTGCTTAAAGTTGATGAAAAAAGAAATAGAGATTACAACCCTGTCAGAATGAAAATAACCACAGAAGCTCAAAGAGGCTAAATCTGGAGCAATAGATGATGAAGAAGGGGAGTGGCTTGTAGCAAACCAGGGAGTGCTTAGAAGATCTGTTGTCATCCTCATGATGAGCAGGAGATGTAAGCCAGAAATATTTACCAGCTGGTTAACCCAGCCTTCAGTGCTACTGCATGTGGTATAGGCCAGACGGGAATTATCTAGGTTAATCTTCTTGATTTGAATCCAGGCAACAAGGAGTGGAAACTCATGTTTCTCTCTCCTCACCTATGAACTTTTGGTTTTCATGTACCATTTCCATTTTGCCTTCTCACTCTATATACCACTGGTTTCACCAGTTGCTCTTATAATTGAGTTTGCAACTGGAAGAGACTCCTAAAATGTTGAAATTTCTTTTTCAATGACATACTTGACCCTAAAGAATATGTCAGTCAGGACTAAAGCAATAGTCCTAGAGCAGATAGCCAACTTACATATAACAATGTTGCAGTTCAGTATTGCAGCCTGCTGACTCAGAGTGAACCCAGGGCTCTGACTGAGACCCTGGAAGGGTGGCTGGGAGCTAGGATGGGCAAGCAGGGTACCTGCCTCCATAGCTCGAGAGCAACTAGTGGCTAGAAAACATTTCTTCTTTGCTCTTTCCTATAGTTCACAGCTGGGTGAAATTTTGCTTATAACTGGATTTACAAGTCAGATAGCCTAGAGCAAATTTTGGTCAAGTGACTTTTGTGGACATTTGTATTTACTTTGTGAAAGTAGAAGCAACAATAAGAATTATAAGAAGTCAGTGATTTTAGCAGTTGCTTAAGCACACAACCCCCCCCCCCCACCCCCCGCATGCATTTGCAAGGGATTAATGTTTAGGCATGGCTAGGACACTCACTAAGACAACAGCTTCAAATGCTAATTTATGGTTTGGTGAATTAGGGAATTTTCAAATGAGCCTAGAGTTTCTGAACTCTTTGAAGTGAAGCCGTTCTGAGACCTTTTTGAAGGAATATGTGGCCCCTGTAAACATGTTTACCACATGTCTTCTGTAAAACCAATAGCCGAGGCCACCATCACAGCAGCCTGACCCGTGCAGGTTCACACTAGATTCGAACAGACGATAATGAAACAACGGAGCCAAGAACTGGTGAGCCATCAGCTTTAATTCTAGCTTGCACCCGGTGGGCAAGCAAAAACACACACTGGGCTCCAAAACCCACTCATTCAGTGCTCACAAAGCTACTGACTTATCCGAGTTTCCTAGAATCAAAGGTTTCTAGCTCACCAGACTTATTCACCTCTGGTTCCCATCTCCTTCTCTCTACACAAACTCTGCACAAACTGGCTTCTTCCTCAGCACTGTGCCATCTTGGCTGCTTCTCCTGGCCTTCTCTACGTGGCCTTTCTCTGCTCTCCTCTCTAATACTCAGGAACCAAGGCCAGCAAGCTACTGGTCTGTCCCACTTTATAATGTAGAAATCCAAACCCTTAATCCAATCTACAAACAAGAAAATCTCTGATACAAAGTCACCCATCTGAGGCATAATGAGATTCCTCAGGAGAACGCACCACCCTACATCATCCAATCAGTCAAGGGTGTGGGGAAGAGCTTACTCTTAAAACTAAGCCTTAGGCTATAACGACCCAGCCTGCCCACAGCCTGTCCCCAAACACACATTAATATCAACGAACTTCCATGTGGGCAGCGCCATCTTGAACAAAATGAGCATAATATATTTTATCTGCCCAACATCTTCCATCATTTGCAAGGTTGGTTCCAACACTACATCAGAAAATGGGATTCTGGGGCTCAGAGATAATACAGAAGGTCATCAATGAATTTGAGAGTCACCTCTTCAACAAAAATGGGAAGTTAGTTCTGTGGTCTATTCAGCTTGGAAATAAACGAAACTATTTCGTCAGTCCATCAAGCTCCTGGTTCTCAGACAAGTTCTCTCAAGTTCTTGGAAGGACATGCCCCAAATTGATAATTTTTCAGCAGGAGAAGGTTTCTGATAAAGGGTCCTGTTTGTTACCACCTATGGGCACTCTTTAGATTCTTCATTGTAAGGGCCTTGGAAACCATTTCGTTACATGTCAGCATTTTTCTAAATATTGATTAAGTTGCTTTGTTTGTTTTTTTTCACTCTAATGGAGTGGAGGTTGAAGATGAGGTTGGAAATTGCTACCAAGCATCACGGTAGCCTGAGCTCTATAGGCTTTGCCTTCGCTTCTCCTCGCTTTCCTTTCATTACCTGTGTGGGTAGCTCTCTGTAGAAATCCTTCCATGCCCTTCCATAGACTTGGCACCAAGCAAGAAGATTTTCAAGCTCCCCAGCAGCAGAGCCCAGGGCTGTCACTGGGGAAGCTGCACCTGGAGTGGACCCATTTGAACTGATGGCACTGGGTCCTGCACTATCTGTGCAGCCCTAAAAATAGCTCTCAATTAACATTGCATTTCAAGAATTGGAAAATTTCCCAGAAGTCCATTCTTTTTTCCTTTTCTATTTCATTACATTTTGCAGTAATAATACACAAGCCTGCAAAAAACATGACGGGTAATGAAAAAATGTAATTAATATAAGCAGTGTAAAGCATGTATTTTTTTCTCTGTTGTCCTTGCAGAAAATTGCTGCTTTAAACCAAGCAGAATGTGGAAATGCATAAAACCCCCCTTTAATCTGCTGCGGTTTGTAAATATCTTATGCAAAACAGTTGAATCAACTGTTAGATTTTTTTTAACAGTAAGTCACTATTCTTATAAAAATTTTGTTTTTTTCCTGCAGCACTAATTGAGTGATTTAGGTAACTAATTTTTTTTGGGGGGGGGGCAGGAATGGAAGCAACGGTGAGGATATTTAACAAGGAACCTAAAAAACAGGAAGAGCCCGTGTTCTGGATGGCTGCTGTCTATTGGATTCATCTGAACATCAGTGAGTGTGCTGCTTCTCCATACATTCAATTTTGATGCAGTTCTGGGGAGAAGTAAACATCCTTGCTACTATTTCACTCCAATACACCCCATCCCATTACTTGGAATAAAGTGATAAAGAGGCCAAGAGGCTGTGGTATATGCCTGCAGTCCTCAGACCATTTCAATTCACTTATCTGTACCACTGGCGATAGCGAGAAGTCTGTGACTAGAAGGTCACAATAGAATTTCAAAACTGAAATACAAAACGTTATTTCCAAAACATTTTGCTTGGCCAGACAGAAAAATGCTTATAGTTTGTTTTCATTTGTTCTTTCCTTCATCCTTTTTTTTCCCTTTTTAACTGCCCCTGACATATATCATTGGTTATTATTTATTTCTACCTTTGTGCTGGATTCTAAAAGTGTCCTCACTGGCCCTGGTGTATGTGAACTTCTGGGTTTGCTTGGGAGCTGCTGGCCTTGTCCCCTCTGCCCATGGGGATCCCTGGTGGAGGTAGGTTTCCCCAGCTGAGAGGTAGTGCCTCTCTCCTGTGGCATTCTGGGCAGCCATTTGGAGTCCCAGATGTAGGAAATGAAATAATCCACGCGCACACAGTCACAAAGTGCCCATCTGGCACCCAGGAACCTTGCATGATGGAAGCACACAGGCGTGCACTCACTTTGTTGTTGCATTTCATAAACAGAGCTGCAGCCAGCTAGGGGAGAAGGACTTTGGGATGATAACAATTGTTTCCCACTGCCCTCCCTTTCTGACAGTTCCCCTCAACACACACACACACACACACACACACACACACACACACACACACACACCTTTTTAAAACAGGGGCTTGAGAGAAAAAAAAAAAAAAAAGGGAGATCCATCTTCTAAAAGATAACTTTTTTTTCCAGAGGTTCTAAAGGAGAAATTTCCATTAACAGCTAAATCCCTCCCCACCACCTCTCCATCCACAGGATTGTTTTTATGCCCTCCATTCTAGGACTCACAGGCAATGGTGTGAAATGTGACCAGTCAACTCTGAGCTAGCTCACTTCCTGTACATCACCCTAAAAATAAGGAAAAGCAGCGGCGAGAGGGATTTCATAAATCACACAACTACTGCACATTGCTTTCTAGTCCTGAAACCAAATTCACAGGAGAGTCTAATAAATGACCTCAACACTTTTTTTTTTTTTTTAGTTTCCTTTTAAGTGCTTGTGCCAAAGAAGAAGCAACAGAAGCCCGGCAAAGGAGGTGTTAGAGAACCTCGGGCTGAGTGTGTGTGTGTGTGTGTGAATGAAGAAGGGGTTACTGTCCCCACAAATGCTTGCTGCTGACATTTAACCCTAAGTTACAGTTACAGAGAAAGGCTGATGTGTAAAGGCAGCCCGCTGGGGCAAGGTGTAATTGTTCTACCAGCTTCTTGTCTATTCCGTGACTCTAACTCGATTAATCTTTAAAAACTCAGATTTCTAAGGGACCTATAGTTCAATGACAAGAGCAAGATCCCTGGTGGAGCAGGTAACTCAGGACACTGCGAAATCCAGCAACAAGGGTGGAGCTTAAATGAAAGACTGGTTAACTCATGTGCTGCTTTGTATTATCTTAGCATTAAGATGAGGGGGAAATATTGCTTTAGACATTTCACTTGATGTTGTTCTGAACTGTAATAAAAAACATCAGGTTGCATTACCCTTTCCAAATATCACACTCAGCTTTCTCAGCTTCCAACCTCCCAATAAGACATTTCAAAGCAGCTAGATTTTTCTGCCCCAGAGAGGAGAACCTTCACAGAAATACAGGCAGAGCCCATCTTTGGCCCCTGCTGACCAAACGACACACAGGAGAAATGAGGTGCCTACAAGATGTCCCAGCGGAGTGTAGGTTCCTGGACTCATGACCGTTAGGAAGGGAAAAACAGATGAATCTCTCCTTGGGGAACTCGCCCACTCCGCTCAGGCACTGCTCCTGCCTTCTCATAGAATGCGATCTGCTTGTTTGCGAATCCAAAGCACTAAGGGGAGGGGGAGAAGGAAGCACAATGCAATGTTTGTAAATATGATAAACCATTACAATATTACAGCTTTTCATTTGAAAAGCCATTTAGGCAAGAAATGATTACTGACCCATGATATGTAAATGACAGAAATGCAGAAATTAGTATTTGGGTCAACTCGTGTATTTTTCAACCATGAAATGAAAATCTCAGTGTTCACATTCCAATTTGTACATGAAAGCATCATGGTGCTATTAGTTAACTATTGTGCTAATTTATTATTGTCTTAGTTAATGTTTTCAGAACCACCATGAAGTCATTTTTCTACTTGCTATGTACCAGTGTTGCAACTGAAAGAGAGAAGTAAGTATGTCCTTCTGGGCCATCTGGTAACCTGACAGAATTCTATTTTAGTTGAGGAGAAAGGAAGTGATTTTGAAGGAGAAGCTAGGGACTGCCTCCCCCAAAATTTCAAATAGGAGATCAGTCTGTCATTTTTTTTTCTTTTGAGTTCATAAAACAACAAGAATGTGTTAGGCAATTATACTACTATGACAAATTCCTAGGTGCTAATGGGAACACAAAAGAATCCTCAAAGGACCTTGTCTTCAACACTGAAGCAAAAAAGACTCACTAAAAATATGATGCAAGAAGCCCTGACTGGATAGATCAATTGGTTGGAGTTTTGCCCTGGACAGGGCACATACAAGAATCACCCAGTGATGGCATGAATGAGTGGAACAACAAATTGATATATCTCTCTGTTAGTCTCCCTAAGAATCAATAAATTTTTAAAAAATGGTGCAAGAACTCAAAGGGAAAAACATTTAGGAAGGTTTCTTAAAGGAAGTGATATTTAAGCTGCTCTGAAGGGCTTTTAGAATTTAACAGGCAAAAGGAAGGAGAGAAACCATTCCAGGTAGACAGCAAGGGAAGAGTCCCAGAGGATGGACTACAAAAGCCACATAAACCGAGGTCTCGCTTTATTGAAACAGAAGGCGAATGTTGAAGAGCAAAAGGTAGAGGCATGCATTCAGGGTGGTCCTTCCCAGAGTGAATCAGGTGAGGGAGATTGGAAAACAGTCTGGGCCTATGTACACTATGCAGAAATGCAGCAAGGGTTGGAGCTGGGTAAGACTGCAACAGAAAGGCCAGTCTGGAGGCAGGACCTAGCAATTTAAGATTAGAGAAAGAGGGTCTATAGCTGGGATGCCTTTTCATGTGTATTAGCAGAAATGGCAGAAGGCTGGAAGGGATAGGCGGTCTGGTAGACCAGAAATGGAACGATTAGAGATGCGATAACATGCTGCATGCAGAGGGATAGATTTGCTGTCAACCCTTAAATTCAATGGTTTTAAAGAACAAAATGAGTATACAATGCAATGAGTAAGTGGAGTAAGGAAATGATGATGGTTTTGCCTTTTAACTTAATTAATTGGCCTGCGGTAACTTCAGTATTTTCAATGTGCTTCTAAATCTTCTTCTCTTGTAACCTTGTACATCACGGGCTTGAGATTGGATAGTGCTGAGAAATTTGGCTTCATTCGGCAACCTTGGCCATTGGATCTGGGGTGTGCCAACCTCATAAAATCAGGCACTTCGTCACTTAGTCATACCCTTTACTTGGAGGTTTCAAGGTCAGAAGAGGTGTTCTTCCTGAGAGGGATGTGAGTGCAGGTCAGTTCTGAACAGGTGGGTTAGACCAATAGTTCCCAATAGAACTACTATTGTTCCCTACAGAGTGCTCTGAAAATTCCTGGCAGCATTTTTGGGATGTTTCAACATTGGGTGCAGTCAGAGATGCTAGACATCCTCTGTTTATAGGACAACCGATATAATAAAGAATCAGCCTGACCTGTGGTGGCGCAGTGGATGGAGCGTCGACCTGGAAACACTGAGGTTGCCAGTTCGAAACCCTGCACTTGTCTGGTCAAGGCACATGTGGGAGTTGATGCTTCCAGCTCCTCCCCTCTTTCTCTCACTCTCTCTCTCTCTCTCTCTCTCTCTCTCTCTCACTCTGTGTCTCCTCTCTGGAATGAATAAAATAAAAAAGAAATTAAAAAAAAAAAAGAATCATGCAGCATCCCACATGACTTTTGAATGTTCTGCCAGACATTCACATGGATAAATCTGTTTATAGTTAAACCTAATTCCAATTTACATATTTTGCTGCCCCATTTTAATATGCATTTAATTTTCCACCAACTCACAACTACTATGTATGTTAAGAAAAGGTTATATTTTGTTTTATCCAGAACTTCTGTGGCTGTCATTACACACAGAAATGTACACATTTGATAATTTTTCATGCTTTCCATATGTACATGTTTCAGTATATATTATTCTATTAATTACTTTCATTTTGTTTCTCCTTTATATTATATTTAAGACATTATGTGACTAAGTAATGTTCTATAATTATGATATATATTTCTTCTATGATTTTCTTTTTATTAAGTGAGAGGCAGGGAGACAGAGACAGACTCCTGCATGCACCCGACCAAGATCACCCCAGCAAGCACCCTATAGGGTGATGCTCTGCCTATTAGAGTGTTGCTCTGTTGTTCAGCAATCAAGCTCTTCTTAGCACCTGAGGTGGAGGCTATGGAGCCATCCTCAGCGCTTGAGGCCAACTTTGCTTGAACCATTCGAGCCACAGCTATGGGAGGGAAGTGTGTGGGGGGAGACGGAGAATCAGAAGGTCACTTCTCCTGTGCACTCTCACTGGGAATTGAACTCAGGACTTCCACATGCTAGGCCAATGCTCTACCACTGAGCAAACCGGCCAGGGCTGTTTTATGATCTTTATTTCAGAAAAGCAAAGGGAAAATTATAAACTATTTGCTATACAAAAGAAATGTGTCAGATGTGGGTGAGAAATATGGAGTTTGAAACAGAAGAAATAGATATGACACCTTATGAGTAACTCTTTTTTGCTATTATTATATTTTATGCTGGGTCAATCATTGGATCTTTACCGAGCTCCTATGGTAAGTCTACAGTGATTCAGTACCATGTAGGCATGTTATAGGTTAAAAAAATGCTATAAGTCACAGATTGTAGTCTAAATTACAGATCTCAGACATTGGCCTAATTTGGCCTGGTGGCTTACTTACCACAGGCTAAAGTAGGCCAAAACAGAGTGAGTTATATACTGGGGATTAAAGTATAGGCAAATAATTATAAATGTGGTCCAAGATGAATGTTGCAACAGTTGGAGCCTGAAAGCACATTCCTGGAAGGTTCAGCAGGCAGGAGACTGTTACTTTAGCACCAAGAGTCAGTGGGTGCAGATCCTGTAGCCTCAAGCAGAAGACTGGAGAGGAGAGGTGGAACTCTACACCTTTTGGAGAGGCCAGGCAAGAGCAGCCCTGTCTCCAATGACCACAGCCAGGTAAAGGCGGGACCTAGGGTTCAGGAACAGGCCAGAGCTCAGGTCCAGGGCAGACCAGCAGTGAGAGAGTCTTTATGTTGAATCATACATGCCCGGTTAGAGTGAGTTTCATATGTTTTGCTGTAAGCACTGGTGGATTTGCCTGCTGGGTTTTGAGAAACAAGGCAGGTGTGAAGGCTAGGAGTCATGTTGGACCTGACAGTTTTATCATGTATTTGGAAGAACCAAAGCAGAAATACATAACAAAATAATCAAATGGACAATGGTTAACCAAGAGTGCAAGCAATAGTTTGAGAGTATCTGAGCTGGCCCTTGCAGAGAGGATGAATGAATAGTTAAATTCATTCATTCATTCACTCGTTATTCAACAAATACTGAAAAGATCTCTGCTATGTGATAGGTGCTAAGAAAAAAGAGATGAACATGAGAAAACTGACCTTGGTGATACAGATTGTAAACTAATCTGGTTTCAGAGAGGTGAGCAGGTGAGAATAGGCAGTTTAAGGCAAGGACCTGAGGGAGTTCGTAATACTAGTGAGACACACCCAAGGCCTACTTTTAAGGAGGTGCTTGTCTTCCTACCTGAACTGCTACTTATCTCAGCATTAATTGTGTAGTGTACAGGTTCTACCTGCCTTAAGGCTTAATCCTAAAGGAAACTAAAAGTATTATTAATATAAACTCTTAGAGTTAGGAATTGGCCAACTTTTTCTGTAAAAATTTAAACAGTAAATATTGTAGGCTTTTTAAGTGTGTCATGAAATCTAATTCTCATTTTGATTTTTTTTAACTACCTAAAAATATAAAATCCATTTTTAGCTCACAGCTTGGGTTTGGCCTGCAGGCTACAGTTTGCTGCCCACTGGTCTATACCTAATTCCTTTTGTCCAAAGAACAATACAGCTTTCAGTGGTGTTAGTGGGTGATGGTAAGCAATATTTATCATAAGTAATATTTGTAGAGCACTAAACATTGTTCAGTGTTATACATAATATCCCATTTGGCCCTCAAAACAATACAACTGATCTAAGTAAGCCCATACTACCATTCTTCCTCATTTCATAACTAAGTAGATTAAAGCTCAGGAATGTTCAATCATTGCATTAAATCACAGAGCCACAAAAACCAAAGGGACACTGATCTCATTCTTTTGATTGCAGAGTTTTTCCTTGACCTATAGCTACTTTGAACTGGCCATATAACCAAATTATTCACAACACTCACAGTGTAGTTTTGAGTCTGAGTGTGTTTTGAAATCAAAGGCTTACACTTAAACAGACACTGGATATGGTTTGAATTATGTCAGTGATATCAGTAGAGGACTAAGTAGACTGTTCTAAGGGCTGGGGAAACACGGCTAAATTCAATAGACACAACCTTGCTCTAGGTACTAGCTTATATTCTAGTGAAATTCATTCTAATGATAAGGACACAATAGTAGGAAGAATAGTAGTTTCCAAGATGTCATGTGTTGGGTTCCAAATGTTTTATAACCAACTTCAAAATAGTGTCATAAAGTGGGTCTTATTTCTTGCATTATATACTTAAGTAACAATACCTAATGTATGGAACTTACTGTATTCTAGGAAAGAAATGCTCAGAGGAGCTAAGAGAACAGGTAGGTGGCCAAAGGGGATTTGAACATGAGACTTAAGGATTTCTACTTTGTGCTGAAGCAAAACCCTGGGCCATGGCCATTTGACCTCATGAATGCATCTCCACTTTTCTGTGCTTGGTGGATTTAAGTCAGATTCATCTTATATTCTGTCATTTATGAGCCAAGGTAGCTGAGAGCACTTCTTCATTAGTGCTTTTACACTGGGATGGTTGCTGAGATGGCACTTCCGGTGTCATATAATGCCATTTCTAAAGTTTATAACGCTGAAGTAATTGCCTCATGGGTTATGATTTCATCAATGCTCCAATGCTGTTGATGTGCAGTTGGGCAATTTTGAGGCATAGGCATCTACCTGCAGGTTTCAGTGGATACTGAGTTTACTTTAAAAACACTTTAAAAGCAAAAGTTGGTGGGAGTGATAGACTGATTGGAATTCCTTCTCCCTTCCTTGGCACATTCATTCTGTCTTTCCTTGCTTAATTCAAAGGCAGGCCACTGACACCTCTCTCTAAGTATCATTAACATTGTTTAACTAGCATGAATGTAGCAAAATTTAAGGTTTAGAATAAAACCTTTCTTTAGCTTCTCAGTTGATCCTAGCACAGGGGCACAAGGGAGGTTTTGTAGAACAACTTCTTTAGTCATTGGAAAATTATAGAACTCTAAGCAAGGAGGGAGGTCCCAGGAGGCTTAATTTTCAAAACTTCCAAATTTTCTGTGATTGAGACTGGCAGAAAAAAAAATATTCTTTTGTTTTGCATTAAAAAGGAATACTAAATAATGTGTAAATGGTTTTTCCTTATAAATACATTTATTTGAAGAACTTCATTATTGCATAAATTAGTTTATCAAAATTAATTTCAATTTTTTAAAAAGTTGAAACCTGTGTTCAATGTGCCATTAGGAAAGTCCAATGATCACATATAATAACAATGTATTAAAAGCTACACAGAAAAGAACCCGTTTTTAAAAACCCATAACTCAACAGAATAAAAAAATGACAGACTAGCCATTCATGCAAATTAGCTAACTCACATTTATCAGAGAAAATATTTCATAGCATTAACAACACTGTCATTTAAGAAAAATTAAATGGGGCCCAGAACCACACATTCATTTTTACTGCATTCATTATTCATTTACTCGTGTCTTTTCTTTTTTCTTTTTTGAGTTGTAAGTCTTGCATTCCAAGTTCAGTAGAGGAAGAAGCAGATGATTTTCTCATTTTAGTGACCCCGTGGTTAGCAGCAATAAAGCAACAGGAACAAATCTGGCTTGAAACGTGTCCAAACCCACATCTCCCAGTGTGCACAAAAGGCAAAAAAAGTAAGATGTGCAGCGGATATTAACATGAGTAATCTTGGAAATCTAAATATTAAACATATGTCAAAGATTATCAGAGGCACATCCACATGTCTTATAGAGATCTCTTTCATCCGAGGAGCTCCGGCCCATTTCAATGTGCATGGGCTAGTTCTCTAGCCCCGAAGGCCTCATCAAAGCTTGGCATAGCCAGTGATGACAGCCCAGGTTTGCAGATGGGTGCTTGTGAAGTAATAAGTCCTCAGCTCCCACACCTTCCTGAAAGACAGTCTTATTAATCTCTATCCCCACCTGGAGATAATGTTATTTAAATCCAAGTTGATTAAATCATTTGCCCAGTAAGCTGCACAGTTCAGGAAATATCCTGGGGTCTTTGATTTGTGTTCTGACGCTGAAGTCACTAGAACCCACACTCAACCTCATCTACAGGGCTGTTATCCTAGCAATCCAGAGAAGAATGTTCCAGATGAGACATTGTGAAGTAGTATTGTCTTATCTCCTGGGCACTGTGTGAAGGCTGTGACTGAATTCCTTTCATACTTCAGTAAAATGTGCTCAAAATACTTGGGACTTTCTTCTCTCCAAACTTAATTCTGTTGGGTAACTTAAGTTATATTTTACAAGTATGTATTTAGGGTGTGATATTATAATAGGGACCCAGCCTAATTTTTTTCCTGTGTGTATATTGGCCATTGAATAATATATTATAAAACTTCTCAGTACAGTATGACCTTACTTTTTATTAGCTTCAGTTTTGTCATCTGTAAATTGTGAAAAAAAAGCTGAATATTAATATTCCACAATGACATCATGTTTATGAGAAGGCTTTGTAAACTCTAGAGCTTTATACAAATGTAGAATATTATCATTATCATAAGGCACATCTCCCAGAGAGAAGTCCCCTGAGTGATAACGAGTGAATGGAAATACAATTTTGTTTTTACATCTCTTCATCCTTGGCAAATGTCACAGATTTTGTATAATTTGCAAAGTGTTACCCTGTGCATGCCACTTAGTAGGTAGGCTGAGTGAGGCAGAGAATAAATTCTTACCTTTGTACTCTTGCCCTCCCAGGGAGTCTGGCACGTAGTAGGTGCTCAACAAAGGTTGAATTAATCTGAATTGTGCAGAGGGTAGAAGCACTTGGACTGAAACAGGCATGTGAATACATAAACGGTCAATTTAGCTGGACCTATCCAGGGCGGTGGTGTGACAGGCTGTGATTGGGCGCTGACTGAGGACAGGAACCAGCCATTCTCTAAGGCAGGGGTCCCGAAACTACGCCAGCGGGCCACATGCAGCCCCCTGAGGCCATTTATCCGGCCCCCACCGCACTTCTGGAAGGGGCACCTCTTTCATTGGTGGTCAGTGAGAGGAGCACAGTATGCATCCGCACCCATAGTTCCCATTGAAATACTGGTCAATTTGTTGATTTAAATTTACTTGTTCTTTATTTTAAATATTGTTTTTGTTCCCATTTTGTTTTTTTACTTTAAAATAAGATATGTGCAGTGTGCATAGGGATTTGTTCATAGTTTTTTATATAGTCCGACCCTCCAACGTTCTGAGTGACAGTGAACTGGCCTCCTGTGTAAAAAGTTTGGGGACCCCTGCTCTAAGGAGAAACAGGGTGCCCAGAGCAGCTGTGATGGGAAGGGCATCCTCTGGTCCCTTTTCTTCTTCCTTTGATACATTTTCTCACCTTCTCTTCCATTTTGTACCTCTTGGAGGAGAAACTGCTCAGTGTTTTCTTATCTGTCGTTTATAGGCCTATTCTCATTCTGTGAGGTAGAGGAAGCTTAGATTCTTTTGGGAATACCATAGGTTATCTGGCTCTGTTCTTTTGGGACTTTGCAGGAGCTCTATAAAGGCAGTCTGCAGACCTTGTCACTGGGTGGGAGTTTTGGGGGAGTGGGGAACAGAACTTTATGGAAAAGATCTTAATTATGTCAGCACACACATTTTTTGTGTGGAAGATTTGTTTACTGAATTTGTCCTTAAACCAAAATATCTGTTTTGGTCATTAAAGTAAAATATCATTTATAGTAACAATATTCACCCTATTGATTTGTTCCCTTTGACCTAGTGTATTCTAGACCACATTTTGAGAAATAAAAATGTATTCTCAAGTTGTTTGACTGGTTTTTGTCAGTGTGTTCCCAAATACTGTGAGTTGATTTTCTCAATGCATTTGATACATCCCCAATCACCTTTGCAATAGGAACTATTATTATCAGACAAAGATTCAAAATCGAACGCACTCTTTCAAGAACACAGAGTCATTGTCTGAGTTATGGAGGGTGTAGTTACACTCAGCCTGCTCTCCTCTCTTCCTGCCTACATATCTTCTTTCCATCTTTGTCTTTATCTTTAACCTATATCTCATAAGCTGAGTGTGCAAGATTCTCAGCCGCTCGGAGCATCATGTACCTGAGTAGAAACGCAAACAGATCTGGGGCTGCGGCCACAACTGCCTGAGCTACCTACCTCAGGACCGAAGGGACCGTGCTCTGCAAGAAAAGCCTAAATGCAGCAGTCACATTTTAGCTGCTTGGTAATAATCTTCTTTTCATCCTTTTCCCCAGCCATTTTCTCAAAAACACATCGAAAGCCTTGCTTTTGGTTCTAAGCTGTTAGGAATTGAAGAAAGAAGAGAGGACTTGCAGAAGACCTAGATTTGGGGTCATCGAGATAAGACATTCCCTTTTAGCTGATTTAGGTCAGGCTATCAAAAACTAATGAAAGCTGCTGAATGTGATGGCAATCAGGCCTCAAACACTTGTTTACTTTCTCACCTCTATTTTAGAGTGAAATATGAGATGGAGAAATAAAATGGGTGTCCCTAGATTAAAACTCTAGTGACTTACATGTTCACATTTTCAGAGAATGGAGTAGGTTTAAATGAAAATATTTAGAAAATGTTGATTTAAATATATCACATGCAACTCCTAAATGATCATGGCTCCATGTCTGTTTATATTGCATAACTCTTTAACAAAAATGATTCACTTGTCATTTGTGTGTTTGTGCACATATATTTACTTGAGTCAGTTGAACTAGTAAACTGTAGCCAATTGAAAAGTCAGCATGTTCATTGCTATTTAGTTTATTAAAAATGTGTTTAATTCTTTAGAGCAGCATATGAAGAAGACCATGGCCAGCTAGATACATACATATTTTTGGTTGGGGCTTGATTTCTACAATGCAAGTACTTCAAAGCTGTCACTCAGAACCAATGAACATCCACAGTTGAATTAGATAAGCTGGGAAGGGTCTGAGAGTCGTCTTGTTTAGTATTTCTCAGACTGTCCTGGTGATAATGACTCCTTGTCCTTATTCCAGACCTACTGAATTTGGATTTCCATAGGTGGAGCTTCAGAAACTGTCTTTGTTTACTTTTATCATTTAAAAAATTATTTAATTCAGTTTAGAGAGGAGAGAGAAAGAGAGATAGAGAGAGAGAAGGAGGGAGGAACAGGAAACATCAACTACCATATGTGCCTTGACTGGGCAAGCCCAGGGTTTTGAACCAGCTACCTCAGTGTTTCAGGTCCACACTTTATCCACTGCGCCACCACAGGTCAGGGCTATTTTCATAATTAAGAAAGTCTGAAACAGACCTAGTCCAGTGGTCCTCAGCCTCGTATCAGAATTGTCTGCAGAGGCTGTTGAAAACACAGATGGTTGGGTAGTGGGCACCATACTCTTATAAATTCTAATTCCACCTTATACATTTACATTATTAACAAGCTTCACAGGCAATGTCAAAGCAGGTTAGGAAATTAGTAATTGAGTCTGACCTCCAGTTGTCAGAACTCTCTTCCAAAACATTCTGCTTAAACATTCCGATTCAAAAGCCAGCCTTCCCTTGTTGGAAGGCTCATAATTTTAGATATTACTTTCATTTGTTGGACCACATTATGACTTCCTGTCACCTCTGACCACCAGTTTCAGTTTGTCCTCCAGAGAAACAAAGTAATTATTCTAAATGTGTATAGCTCATAGAATGTGTTTAGTAAGTGTCAGGTCTGTTTCTTTGTCCCCTAGTAACTCCTTCAAGTATGACAGAGCTCATCCTTAACCTATTCCTTTATAAGTGATGACTCCATAAATTTTCTCTTTTTCATATCAAGCATTTCCACTTTTAAGAGTACTCTTTGTGGTTTTTGTATTGTTAGAATTCTCATTAACTGAATGCAGATATGCTGCTACATCTTTATTAAAATCAATGTATTCCCCCAAATATTACTGAGTACCCACTTTATGTCAAGCTCTGCTTTACATACCAGTGGTCCCACGATGATCAGGATGAAACCCAGGGTGCCAGACTGGCTCTAAAAACCTAGTGGGGATACAATTCTGACCCCACAGTTTCAGTAGTCAGCCCATGGACTATATTGACTATTTTGGAAGCCATGTCACACTGTTAGTTAACTCTTGGTTAGAATTTACCTAAAACCTCAGGACTTCATATAAGTTACTATTGTTTTTACTATGATCACCAATACTACTATTAGAAGCATTATAAAAAATAACTTCCGGGTAGTGATATATGTTTTACATACCCAATTTCTTTCTATATCCCTGATTTTAACAGCTTCTCTGGAACTTATATTCTATTTCTAATTTAATAGAAAACCTGAGTCAGAAGGTTTAGGGTATTTCTTGAAATTGCATATATAACATTCAGTCAAGCTAAGACTTGACCTTCAGCTTTCTATCTTCAAATCTGAAGCATTATCATGATGCCATGAGAACTTCCCTGACTGTAGCAAGTGAAACAAGTCAGGTAAAACATCACTTTTTCTTATTTTGTTATGTGTGACTACCTTTGATGCTTCATCCCAGCCTCTTGAGCTCTTTCTTTCTCTTTGTCTTTATTCAAGTGATTAAAAACTTTGAACAAGATATAATAAAAGAGAGAACCCAATGACATATTTCTGGGAGTTCATTCTCCAGATTAACAATAAAACAGTAATTAACACATTGGTGACCATTTTCAACCAGATAGAATTTGATGAACTTGTGCCATCATTCTGCTCACATGTTCCCATCTTGACATTCAAAGAGATCATGAAGGCCTTAGTTAAATGTTTTGCTGAAGTCCTGATATGTCTATGGAATTCTCCTTATCCACCAGAGAAAATATTACCTTTTTGCTGAGTTGAATGTTTTAACTGTCCTACAAATCAAGTTACTTTATTATTCAGCAGAGATTCACAATAAATACCTGCTGAATGAATAAATGTATGATTGAATACATATATAAGTACGATATAAAGTTTTCTTGTAAAGTTTTTATTAAACAGCAGTAACAAGAATCCCCTTCTCATTTTTTGGGGGGAGGTTGGCACTTTTTTTTTTATTAAGTGAGAGGTAAGAAGGTGGGGAGGCAGAGAGACTGGCTCCCACATGCGACCTGACTGGGATCCACCCAGCAGGCCCCTTACAGGGCAAAAGCTCTGTCCATCTGGGGCAGTTGCTCTGTTGCTCGGCAACCGAACTATTTCATCACTTGAGGCAAGGCCATAGAGCCGCCCTCAGCACCTGGTGCCAACTTGCTCGAACCATTCGAGCCATAGCCACAGGAGGGAAAGAGAGAGAGAGAGAAGAAGGAGTGGGAGGGCTAGAGAAGTAGATGGTCGTTTATACTGTGTGCCCTGACCGAAATTGAACATGGGACATCCACGTGCTGGGCCGACACTCTACCGATGAGCCAACCAACCAGGGCCTAGGGGCTTGGCATTTCTTATTGAAGTTGTTTAGGAACAATGGTCAAAGCTTGATTAAGGAAGCCCAGCATTCATCTATTCCTTGAAAAGGAAGAATTAATCCTTTGCCCCAGTAGAGTAGTTGTAGTTTTAAGATTAATCTTAACTCTGTTTGTAGCCTATAAAACAAAACTAATTGCAGAATTCAAAGCTTTAGAGCATTTTTAGGTGGCTTGATGGGAAAACACTGAAATAAATACAAACATTTAGATAAAACAACCATTTTAATAGTATTAACTTTGCCAATTAATGATAATGGAAGAACCGTCCAATTAGCTAAATCACTAATAGTTTTATCAAGCAGAGGTTGGTAATTTAAAGCAAACAAATTCTTTCTAATTTTATCCACTTGCACACTAAGATATTTAAAGAATAACAGGGGATCCAATAAAGAGTATTACTCAAGAAGAGCTATATTTAAATCTCCTAATGGCTATAGCATAGAGTTACCCCAATTAGTTCGAAAACCCAAGTAGTCAGTAAATTCTTTTAAGCTTCCATCATTTGGTGTAAAAATAAATAAGATACAACAAAGGTGCTGCTTGCAATCATTAGCATTATCACTGTGGTACATTCGGAAGATGGAGCATGCCGTTAGACAGTCAGGGGGGTAAATTTAACTCCTCCAATCCAGCAATTGTGATTGCTCTGTGCTCACATCTGCCTCACACTGCAGCATTTCAGAAGGGGCTTTTCTGGGGGTCACTGCCCAAAACCCCCTTTCAGAGCAGAAGGTCGGTGGTGGTGGGGAGTTCACATGCACAGAGCCACACCAAGGCTAAGACTTTCCCTGTCAAAACTCCGTAAAGAATTCAAGCACATAATTGGATAATTCAGGAAAATTCCCATAGGACCAGAATTATGTTAACATTCCTTAAAATCCCTATTTTATTTTTCTCAAGAGAATCAACTTTTAAAAAACATCTGTGTTGTCTGGATCTGTGAACTTCATCAGTAGAGAGCTGGTCAGTTAAGGACAAATGCAAATGAGAGACTGAAAAGAGCCTTTGTCATTTACCTGCTGTTTGAGCACAAGATCAACTCTTTAAGTTTCAGGATAAACGATGCTGTTTACCCCACATTAGGGCCTGCCAGTCAAGCACTGGGATGAGATGAAAAAGCTTTAAAGGAAAAAGAACAAAATGGAGATCATTTCCAAAGTGTTCTCTCTGTCAGTATTAGCAGGAAGGACATATTCTTTAGCGATAATAACAACTGCGGTTTAGTGAGGTGCTTGCTAACCCCCTACCAATAAAGTGGGTATTATCCCTGTTGCGGGATGGGGTTACTGAGGCTTGCAGGTTAACGTTGCTTGCCCACAGTAACAAGCCTCAGAGCCAGGATTCAGAGCGAGGGCTCTCTAACTGCAAAGACCCTGCTCTCTACCTGGATTGTGCACTGCAGTGCTGCTCCCAGTGGCTGGCGCGTTGTCAGTGTTCAGTGGATATTGCGGGAGGATGGTATAGGGAACAAATACCCCGTGGACAGCCCTGTGGGGTAAATACAGAATGAACCGGGCCCAGCTGGGCATTTGCATGAAAGTGCCTCACCAGAGTCCCCAGCTGCTCTGGCACAGTGCCCAGGCTCTGCACCAGAGCCCAAACAGAATGCTCATCGAGATGCCTCTGGTTTTCATTTTCCAGGTCTTGCCCTATACAACAAGTGGGCCTAAGGCTGACCCCCAAACTACCTCCTTCTTGTGAGACATGGCAGGTTGTGGATATTAAAGTAATTAGTGATATCAATTGCTTGGTATCAAGAGGTAACTTTTCTCTAAACTGTTAAAAGACTGGTCAAATCCACTGTAGAACCAATTCTCAACAAGGATTGTTAGGTAGAAGGCTGTCTGTGACATAAGCTACAAGGAACTTGCATTTACCAAGACAGAAGAGCGAAGACTAGTTCAGTTTTGGGGCTGAGGGCAAGGTGGGCTAAAAGAACACTCACTAAGCCAGACACCTACACAGGTAAACCAGCCTGAGCAAGGCTTGATCGATATTAGGGAGTGGTCTTAATCCCTCTCCCTTTGCATTCTCTACTGTTTGGTTTAGGTCATTTTAAATACATTTTTCTCTTGGGGAGAAAAATGTGGAGACACTATATCTGACCCTAAGTTCAAATATTGGCTCTGTCACTTAATGGCTGTGAGAGCATGGATTGATTACAACCCAGAGGCACAGATCCCATGGAAGAGGGGATCTTGCAGACTGCAGACACTCAATGAGCAGATTTTTTCTTTCAATTCTACTATTCTTCACTACTTACAGAACATAATAAGTGATAAGTGGCCCTGTTCCTCAGCAGAACTGGTAGTTTTATTTGTGAAAGAATGAGAAAACAATAACCAAACAATATCAGGATGATCAGGTTGGCCCTTGGTCCCAGAGATTTGACAGGAAATTCTACCTGAATGTGGGATTAAAACACTAGCCCAGGACTCAGGCTGCTGGGGCTTTCCCCCACTTTAGCCACTACCTTATGTCAGATTTCCCGAGAAACAACTCAAAGATGGAAACTGCTCTGCAAGAGATTTACTGGAGAGTGCTCTTAGCAATACCTGTGAGAGGCTGAGGGATAGAGGACCCAACAGGAAAGATGAGCGTGATGGAGCTGTAACCAAGTCTTCAGTGGGTCCCAGAGGGAGCTCTGGGGCTGGGTGGCTTTCAGAACTGTCATGAATTAAGGCAAAGGGTTCAGGTCTTTGAGCCATTGCATTGACCAGTCGCTGCATTACAGGCTGCCGGCAGAGTAGGGCATAGTCCTAGGAGTGGGCGGTTCTTACAGAGGGTATCAGCTGTGAGCCCTCAGTGTGTGGCACTTCTCACCGCTAGGAAAGCGAGTGCCCTCTGCAGAGGGGCAGAGAGGCTGGGCAGGATGTCACAGCATCCACTAGAGCTTGCTTGTGGGTAAGGCACTGTGCTTTTTGGTCCTCACGGTCCCTAAATCAAACGACTCTTCCTAACCACATTTACAAGCACCTCCTTTGTGTACATTGTTTTCTTGGTATGGAATGCCTTCCCCTCACTCAGACCTACCTGATGAATTAATATATCAAGATTCTTACAAAAATTCCTCTGAGGAGACACTTTTAACTAATGACAAGTATACACTTATTGTTCCTATTTCTGTGCCATCACAATATTTTGTATATACCTGTCCCACTATATTAAAATTACTGTAGTCAGAGAATCTTATTTATATTTGTATCTCACCCCCCCAACACAAAACTTCAGTGAACAAGTCATCATTTCAAGTTGATTTTTTCTAATAGCATAGCACAGTTACGCTGTTTTCTTCTGGTGACTATTTGCATGGTTTATTCTTTCACTTTCAGTTTTTCTCTATTATAATTTAGAGATGTCGCCAGTAAATGTCATTTAATTGAAGTTAACTTTCTTATGATATAGCCTAACAATTTTTGTATTTTACTGGAGTGTTTAGGACTAGTTAATGTAATTACTAACATATTTAAGTGAAAATTAACCATCTTATTTTGTGCTTTTTGTTTAATTTATGTCTTTTTTTTCCACTTCTCTTGACTGTTTTTAGATTGATTTTTTTCTTTATCATCTATTTTTCCTCTCTATTGCTTTGTAAGTCATATACTTTCCCCACTCTTTTTAGTGGTTACCTTACAAATGACAACATTCACCCTTCAGTTAGCAAAGTCCAATGTTAATCAATTACCCCTTCTGGAGTAATTACAAAGGCCTCCAAATAACTACATTTCCCCTTTCTTCTCAGCTTACAGATGACAATATGTTATAGTTGCCATAATTTTAGTATTCTAGATTTAAAAACTCTGTTAAGGCATTCATAGTATAACTTTTAAAGTCAAGGTTTATATTTATCCACATGCTTACCACTTGTTTAGTTCTTCAATCCTTCCTGTATTGCTGATCCTTTAGTCTAGTCTGCTAGTTGTGAATTCTCTCAGTTTTCATTCATCTAAAAATTTCTGTGTTTTACTTTTATGCTTGAAGGACATTTTGCTGGGAATAAAATTGTATAGTAGTTTTTTTTAATTTTGTATAAACTCATTGAAAATATATTTCCATTTTTCTTTGAATTTTATTTCTGCCATTGAGAAGTTTATTACTCTTTGAGGGTAGATCTGTCTTTTTTTCTCTAGCTGCTGTAAATAGGTATCCCTCTTCTTTAGTTTTCTGTAACTTCACAATTATGTCTTAATATATATTTCTTTTTTTCTCTACCCTGCTTTAGATTCTTAGGGTTTGTTAATATGCCTTGGAAAATTCTGTCATTTAGTCATAACATTTTTAATATTATTTTTGCCCAAATTCTCATACTTGCTTTTATTTCTAAACCTACAATTAAACACATGTTAGAGCTTTTCAATGTATCTTCTGTCTCTTATACCATTTTTAAAATATTTTTTATCTCTTTGTGCTATATTGTAGACTGTTTATTCTGATCTAATTTTCCTCTTTAATAATTTTTTATCTATGTCTAATCTACAATTAAACTCATTCAATCAATTTCTTTTTTAATTTTTTTATTTTTTATTTATTCATTTTAGAGAGGAGACACAGAGTGAGAGAGAGAGAAGGAGAGAGAGAAAGGGGGGAGGAGCTGGAAGCATCAACTCCCAAATGTGCCTTGACCAGACCAGTGCAGGGTTTTGAACTGGCGACCTCAGTGTTCCCAGGTCGACACTTTATCCACTGCGCCACCACAGGTCAGGCTCAATCAATTCTTAATTCATTATTATATTTTTCCTTTTCAAAATTATGTTACTTTTCACCCTCCTCCCAGATTTTTCCTAAAATTTTAAGCTTGGGTTTTCTTTATTCTTTAACTTGGTGGGAGTATCTATTTTTAATTGTCTATATCAGATAATTACAACATATAAAGTCTTTGTTGGTCTGATTCTATCATCTTGATAGTTTGACTGGTTCTTGATCATGTTATCCTATTTTCTGTGTGCCTTGTTTCATTTGATTGTGTGCTGTGCAATGTGTTTGATAATTTTAGGAGTAGTAAAAGCCATGAGAGTTGTAGGTGGTTTATCTGAGTCCTAAGCTTTGGTGGACTCTGAGCGTTGAATCTCGTTTCTTCTGCCCTCTTAAAGACCTCCAAAAGTAAATGTGGCTTCTTAGTTACTCTTGCCTACTAGGAAAGTGGTTTGAGTGGCAAATGCGATTTGAATACAGGACTTTGATTTTTCCTGGATTTTTACGGGGAAATTTCTCATTCTTTGGTTAATTCTTTGATTTTAGAAGGTGTGGATTTTTAAAAAATATTTCCCCCAATTTTATTTTACTTTTTTTCCACAGAAGGGTTAACTTGAGATAACTAGCTTACTATTATAGGAAGTAGTCTTTTAGTCTTTTGTACAGTTCTGGTCACTCACTATTTGCTCAATAATGACGACACGAATGGTCAAGGGCATTGGAATCAAGTCATATAAGATATGGTTTCTGTCTTCAAGAACTTTTCATTTATTAGGAAAGGATAAAAAAAACACACTAAAAACCTATACATAATGACTACTCTGGGTGATACATAGTAAATGCTAGGATTCCATACTTTCTTAGTGGTAGCGAAAATTAGTATATGCCTTTGAAGAACAAATTTATAATGCTTATCAAAATTAAATGTATACACAGCCTTTGGCTAAATAATTGCACATCTAAGTACTTTTCTGATGTATAATCTATATGTACTTGCCTAAGTGCTCAAAGATATGTATATTTGGATATTCATTGATGCAGCATGTTTATAATAAAAAGACTGAAAATAATCTGAATATCAACAGGGAATTGGTTAAATAAATTATAATATATCACACAGTGAAATACTATGTAGCCATTAAAAAGAATGGAAAAAGACCCTGGCTGGTTGGCTTATTGGTAAAATGTTGGCCCGGCATGTGGAAATCCCAGGTTTGTTTCCTGGTCAGGTCACAGAAGAGAAGCATCCATCTGCTTCTCCACCCTTCCCCCTCTTCTTTCTATCTGTCTCTTCCCCTTCCACAGCCAAGGCTCCATTGGAGCAAAGTTGGCCCTGGGCGCTGAGGATGGCTCCATGGCCTCGCCTCAGGCACTAGAATGGCTCTGGCCACAACAGAGCAATTCCCCAAATGGGCAGAGCATTGCCCCCTGGTGAGTATGACAGGTGGATCCCAGTCAGGCTCATGCGGGAGTCTATCTAACTGCCTCCCTGCTTCTAACTTCGGAAAAATTTAAAAAATGGAAAAAGATTTGTATGTATCAATAAGGAATAATTTCTATGACATGTTTATGTAAAAACAAAAAAATAAGCAAGAAGCATGTGAATATATAGTATGCTACACACACACACACGCTTAGAAATTTATAGAGTGTCTCTGAAAGGCTTTACATGTAACTGCTAACAGTGTTACATCTGAAGAGAAAAACTGTAGAGTACAGGGATAGGAAGAAAACTTTTCACTCCATACTTCTATGTTCATTAAACTATATCAATTTATTTTAACATGTGCAAGTTTTTAACCATTACATTAAAAAAACAAAAAGTGCTAGCAAAGTAGTGCATTAGAATGTATGCCATATTGGTGACTGAGACCTATGCTATAGTTTGGTTTGTTCTGGTAAAGTCCTATGACCTTTCCAGAGCTCAGAGTCTCCTTTGTGAAATGTTGACCTAGATAATTTCTAAGGATCTTTTCAAGTTTAACATTGCTCAATTCAATCTATTAACATGGGGATACTTTGATTACAGAAGCTCTTCATTCAGGCAGTATTTTTTAAGATAATTTGGCAAATGAAAGTATTAGTATTAGATGAAGTTATTGGTTGTTGAGTATACAAACTTTCCTTTTGGTGTTCCTTCAAGTATTACAATGTGCTTTCCCTAAGGAAATAAATGAAAATAATTGATTTGTTTGCATTCACAGTTTGAAACTGTGATTTTTAATATAACCTCACATTTGAAATATTTTAGGTCTGTTTTTCTTTAGGATCGGGTAAGCTTAAGTCTCTGACAGATTGACCAAATCTTATTACTCTCTATTTACTGTACAGTGAAGGCTTATTTCATAAGTGTTTCCACATTTTATACTCACAAGACCTAAGTGGCCAAAACATTTAATTAAATGAACTATTCATACAATCTCATTTCCTAGCTGGTCATCTATATCAATGATAGCACCATCTACCCAACACTGTGACTCTGAATCTTAAGAAAAAGAAACTTATTTAAATCAAAACTATGTTCAGACTAATGATTTAAAATCTTTTTGATTATAAAAATATTTCAAAGTCATTTTCAAAAGTTCAAACAATAGTATATAAAATAAAAATTGAATGATTTCTCTTCCCTGCTCCAACCCTGCTCTTTGAAGGTAGACACTGTTAGTACAGCATGTATTTTCTTACACATGCACACGCACACACACACAGAGTTTGTTTTTACAATAATGGGATTATACTGAACATACTGTTTTACAATTTGTTTTTGTACTCAGCAATATATTGTACTTGGAGTACATGTAGCCCTATCTCATTCTTTAAAGGGCTGTAAAGTATTCAGTTACACAGATGTACCATGATTTATTTACATTTTTTCTTAGTAATGGACATCTAGAGTTAGTTTCCATTTATATGCTATGAGAAGCAGTATTGCATTAAACTTAGATACTTGGCTAGAATTTTTGTGGAATATTTTTCTAGAATTTGGGTTTTAGATTACGTGGTATTTCTCTGTGCCAGGCACCCTAGTAAGTACTTTATAAAATCAACTTTTTTTCATTCCTATAGATACTATGATTACTTCCATTTTGCAGATGACAAACAGGTTCGGAGAGGTTAATCAAGTTGCTTAAGGTCTTACAGCTCTACGTGGTAGAGTCAGGATTGGAACCCAGGCTCTCTGACTCCAGAGTCTGTGCTTAACTCCAGCTCTCTGCTCATAGGAGAAGTATACTATTGGAATTCTGAAAAACATGCGCAACTTGTCCTCCAAAAACTATTTATAGATATACCAACTACACTTTACAATCCACCCATTTCCACATTTACTTACCAACTACCATGTTCTTATTTAAACTTTTTTTTTACCAACTTGTGGTTGGAAAAATAGTATTATATAATTGTTTTAACTTATAATTAATGCATTATTAACATTTGTAGTACTTAACTTTTATTAGACCTTTACGACAATAAAATACATAAAAGAATTCTTCATCATTTCCAGATTATCATCCAAGAACAGTGAGGCCCACACACAGCTTCTTCAGGAAATGCTGACAGCATGGTGTACACATGGCTTCTATGTTTGTAGTGGTTCCAAAGTTTTCTTTTGAGGTTAATTTCTTTTTTCTTTTGGATAAACTTCTCACAGAGGACCTGGGTGAGCAGAAGGCTTTTAAAAATTATAGCCCAAACCATTTCTTGAGCAATCCAGGAACTCATTTATACTGCGATCCTCAGATTCACAAAACATAATTTGTAAAAGGGTGTGCCCAGAACAGTTAGAAAAAGCCAAACAGCATTTTAACAGTGAGGGATTTAGCAGGAAGATCTGACCCAACAAGTAGAAACTCTTTTAAAGGTTCAATCAAGTTTATTCCCATCACATTCCTCTGGAATGCCCAACAGGCACATGCTTTGTCAATGAAAATTATTTTCAATCTCATTGATGTTTTGTTTGGCAAGAAACATTTCTTTGAACAATTTTTTATTAATTATCTACGATTTTTCATTTCTGACAGTGTTGTCACCAGCTGCATATTTATGAAAGAGCCAAACTCCAACCTGTATTCAGTTTTAATTTGTCTGTTTCTTGAGAATGTAATTTGAAAAAAAAAAAACAATCCGTGTGCAACAAAATTTCATATTTTAACATCAGATTCACAGAGAGAAATGTGTAGGCAGTGGAATTCTTCTATTGTTCTTATTTTGTGAGGACAAATTATTATGCACCCACCTTACCAGTCATGTTATTTAGCTTTGTCTTCTTTCTGTGGCTTATAATTTTCTATTTCTGCACCAATGATGTGCCTTGTGGAAATCCAAATATGAACACCACCACCCAGTGTGAATGGGGTCCTGCCTCCCAGGCAAATAACTCAGTGTGGCTCTGAGATTGTATCTCAAACTGTTTTGGTCAAACCACCTTCTATGTAGGCATATTAAAAATACATCCAGGACTAGATGAAGGTGTTTGACACATATTATTTTTACCTACCTGGGGACAAAATTGGGTAGTGCTGCCTCCCGGCTGTGAGCAGCCTGTGGGTTCCCCAGAGAGCATTTCACTGGGCTTTCCTTTAAATGCTGTTTATACACAGCCATTGATTTCCTTTACCAAGAGCTGCCAATCCAATGGAATTAGCTCTACTTTACAAGTGACTCTACCTTCTGCTCAACCTGGTGGCCAGCATAAGAGTCAGGCTAGTGGTGGGAGAAAGGGCCATGCTAGCAACACAGTGCAGAGATTCTCAAAGGGGAGCAATGTCAGCATTACCTGGGAACTTGCTGGAAACGTGAACCCTTGCCCCAACCTATGTCTCCTGGTGACTTGGGTGCAGGCCAAAAAGTTTGAGAGTCACTGTTGTAGGTTAATATGACAAAATCTTTCACTTTATCATGTTTTTACCCCTTTATATTTATGTCCCTCTTTACCTTCATTAACCGTTTCTCAATCACAGATTCACTTTCTAAATGTCTTTGAGCTGTCCTGTGGGCTGGGGCTTACCCTGACCAGCAGCAAGCTGGCAGATATGCCCGAGAGAAGGGCAACTTACTGTGCAGCCTTTCATAATTTCTGTGCTGTGAATCAGCAACATGGCCCATATTAACCTAATCACATGGTATTACTTACTGAACATGAACTTAAGAAGAGATGCTCATGATTGCTTTCGAGAGTGGGTGCAAGCCTGTTCCAACACACTACCTGGGGGTGTCAATAATCCTGTAGATATTGGCTCAAATTTAACTTAGTGGGAATTTAGATTAGATTTACATGCAAAATTGGTGTCATTATTTGCAGGCCATTTGTTGAATCACTGAATACTTTTAATAATTAAGGTGCCTGAAATATTCAGTTGATATACTTTAAGATCACTGAAAATATTCCAACTCAGCTTACAAATGGCATTTTGGTCATACCACATGCATAACAGATTCAAAGCCACAACTATATTTTGTACATTTCCTATGCATGCCCTGTCAAAATTACTTGTTTGGTAGACAGTAAGCCCTAATACAACATAGACCTTGTTTTTCTTACCATTTCATTTTTGTATTTACACTCAGAATTGACAAAAAACTATTTGTTATATTAACAAATTAGTAACTGTATTAGTTTATTAAGGCTGCCATAACCAAATACCACACAGTGATTGGCTTTAACAGACGTTTATTTTCTTCCAACTCTGGAGGCTAGAAGTCCAAGATCAAGGAGTCAGCTGGTTTGATTTCTTCTGAGGCCTCTGTCTTCGGCTTGGCATGCCTTCTTGCTGGGTCCTCACGTAATTGTCCCACTGATTGGTGTCTCTCCTTGTGCCAAATTTTCTCTTCTTGTACGGATACCAGTCACATTGGATTAGAGTTTATCCTAAGAACTTCATTTAACTTAATTGCTGTTTTGAAAGACCTTCTCTCCAAATACATCTATATTCTGAGGCACTGGGGGTTAGGACTTTAACCTATAAATTTGGGGGATAAAATTTAGTCCATAACAGTAACAATCAAAGCTTCTATATGTTAAGGTTCTAAGAGCACAACAGAAAAACACAAAGCATGAGTGGCAGTTTGGATGTATCAGTCATAAACCTCTGTATCTGCTTCCATATAAGAACCCTCGATTATGAAGTAGATACAATCTCTTCTAAAGAACGACACACTAATATTATAAATTGAAAAATGTCCCTCCCATGCCTCCCTTGACTTATACTGCATCTCATTGGCAGTGGGGTTTCGTTCCTGCCAAATGAGTTAGAAGAATAGGAGAGATGAAAATGTAATTAGCTTGCATATATAACAAATAAGATACTGGAACTTCACTCTCTCTCTCTCTATCTATCTATCTCACTGTAAAAAATAAGATGTGGGAACTTTACCTGAAGAAAAGCACCCCTGAGGAGGTTCAGCTGCAAAATAAAGTCTCAACCTCTCACATTTCTGAGATTATTTTTTAATCTGATGACTATCTGAACACGAAGAAGGAAGTTCAAAGTATGAAAAGTTCAAAAAGCCTTTGGAATGTCTCTTTGCTGAAAAAGGGTAGGCTTCAATGGATGAAATTTTCTTGATTGAGAAATGGCTCCACTTTAGTCAGGAACCTGGCCAACTATGAAGAAAATAACATGTCACCTGAAGCCCAGCTTCTGTTTTGTTTTGATTTTTTAATTGGCATTCTGTCATTTTACATCCTGTGGTGACATGAGTGAATAAGAACACCATGTTTTAATTCTACACTATAGGTTTTGTTAGGTTAGGTTTAATTTTTAACTTACCTTTTGAGATCACAATCAAAGTTTTAAAAATTATTATTTTGTTGTTTTCTAAGTTGACCTTCTCTTTTGATCAGTAAACTCTCCTTTAGAAATCCTCAAAATAATTTCAACATGGCTTGAAGGCATATGTTCTTGTAATATAAAAGTAGGACTAGGTGGTTCCTGGCGACCAGCCTGGCACGGTGAGACATGCTGTTATTACCCAATTACACACATCCTGGTGTATGTCTTATTACGTAATTGTTCTTCTCCTTCAGAGATGCTGATCAAAGCAATTACGTAAGTCCCGTTCACTTCATGGGGAATCTAAAGGGTGGAAGTGAAGCAGAGCCAACCACACAGGCATTGGGGGCAGCCGTACCTTAGACAGAATGCCCCATCTCTAGATAGATTATTAGGCTACACTCTTAAGAGATTTAGTTGGCACATTTTGCATTTTGGCCTTCTTATCTCATAGTCCCGCCCCCCCCCCCCCCAGCTAACAAATAACAGCAGAAACACCTGTAATTTGTATATTTAATTTATTAAAAAAAATTTTTTTTCATAAAGTAAAACTGAGTGACACAGTGGTGACAGTCTCTGCCTCATGGCTGCAAACCCTAGTCTGTGTGTCCAGGACTAAGACACATCTTAAGCGAGGAGAAAAAAAGGTCACTGACTCCGAAAAGGAACACAGGAGAGGAAGCAAGGAGAACTGTTTAGTCTATTATACAAAGCATATCTCAAAATTGGGGCTAGCAGGGAAGGGTGGTTATACAATGGGTATTGCCTAGGATCAGACTGTCCTGAAGACAGTTTCCTGACAAAGGATTTGGAGTCGGGAGTGTAGTTCCAGGGAGAAAGAATCCTGCAAACTCTGTCAGGTGGTGGGGTTTGTCCAACTGAGGATATGTTTGCGGGTTCCTCCTGAAATTTATCGGGGAGCCATAGAACCGCAGTCAATACTCTTTTTTTTTTTTGAATGACTTATAATGAGAAGGCAACCTATTTCTTTTCTCCTATTCTAACATTTCCTCACATCTCAATAATCTTTGAATATCACTTGACAGCTTCATGTGAGGTCAAGTTGACAAGAATTTGGGTTGGAAAGAACAGGCTATCTTTGCTGTGTGATGAGTCTAGACACCAATGCCTTCTCCTGAGAATGCTGTCAAAAGCACCACCAATGTGCTTCTGCTGAAAGGTATCCTGAGTCATTTAAAAGAAAACAAAATGAAATCTGCTATTGACTGTTGGGCCTTGTAATTTTGTTGTGAAACTTTGGTAGCAGGGAGATGGTAGACCATATGATTCTTGAGGACAAAGACTGTGTTATTAATTTTGCTATTTTCAGGGTTAAACCCAGTACTTGACATATAGGAGATGTTTCAAATATGACTTTGTTCATGTCTATTATGGTTAATTTTATATGGCAACTTGGTTAGAGCATGGTATCCAGATATTTTGTCAGACAAGTCTGGAGGTTGTTGTAAAGGCATTTTAAAAATGAGGTTATCATTTATATCAGTAGACTTTGAGGAAAGCAGGTTGCTCTCTGTGATGGTTAATTTATGTTCTTAAAGTGGGTGGGCCTCATCTAATTAGTTGAAGGCCTTAAGAAAGAGACTGACCGCCCCTGGAAGAAAAGGGAATTTTACCAGAAGATTGCCTTCAGACTTGAACTGCTATATCAACTCCTCCTTGAGTGTTTAGCCTGCTGGCTGACCTTACAGAACTTGGACTTGCCAGCCTCCATCATTGTGTGTGCCAACTGCTTATGAATGAATGCACAAATGCCTCCCACATCTTTGCTTTGCTCTGGTGCCCCTTTTCCCCCTTCAGTTCCAGTAAAGAGAAAAGAGACTACTCTGCCAAGTTAAAACTTTGAATGTTTGTCCTAAAATTGTAAATAGACTTCCTTTTAAACAGAGAATGAAAACCCTGATACCGACTGACAAGAAAGCCAAGACAAGGAAAAGATGATTTGAGATAATGGAAGAGGAGAAAACTTCAACAACTCATCCCCAAATCCTTGACTTTATATTTACTGTTATTGTTGGCTTGAATTTAATGCCTTTGTTGGATTCAAAGCTCCATCCCCACCATCACCAGCAGCTCACCCTGCTGTGGCCTGGAGAGCCCAAGAACACTTTTCAGCTTGATGTGATTTCTAACAGCTGAGATATTAAAACACTGAAAAACGGGGTTTATAATGGAAATGCTGACAGACTATTAACTATAGCAGCACTGCTCTAATAAATGGAATGGCCTGTCATAATCTCTAGTTCATAAATATGCAAATACAAGACTGGGGATTTGCTCCAAAGGATGTCTCTATAATTTTAACTGACCTTTACTGATACCAAATGAGCCTGTTGCTTCTGTTTTTGTCCATTGGATATAAAGTACAGGAAATCCAGCCTCCTGTCGGCCTAAAGTATATAAAGTTTAAACTGCCAGCTACTAAACTCTGGGCTCAGATTCCATTTCTCTTTACATTCACACTCTTTATTGACATTTTCATTTTTTTCCCCCAGGGGGTGGAAGCCTAGTGGGGGCGAAATCAAACATTGTTCATCCCCCTTTCCCCCCACGTTATTTCCACATGTCACAGCGCCTGCCCAGCCAAAATTCATGGATTGCCTCAAGGACAAACAGGCCATCTACACTGAATTATAAATTTGAGTTTTATCCAGTTTTCTGCTTTTGGACCAAATGGGCAGCAAATCCAGTGACTTCATATTTAATAACCTAGATGTCATTTGTCCTGTGTCTTTCAGCACAGAGTAAAGAGTTGGATGGCTAACAGTTTTGCAGATTTTTTCCCCCTAATTATTTCAAGCTATTCAGCCTGGTATCTGAACTATTGATGCAGAGCCAAATCGCCAGCAGGGGAGAGATCTGTCCAATCCAGGAGCTAAATGAGTCACTGAGAGTCAATCTGTTTTTCCCTCGCTGTTGGGGTTTCCTCAGGCTGGCCTCTGTGCCGCAGTGGCGCTTGATGCTGCAGGCCGGGCCCTCCTTGGCTGTGGTCGCCTCCCATTTCCAGCCCCAGCCCTGCTTGCTGCCACAACACTGGGTGCGTTCTGACCAGCGGGCTGCCTTAGTCCAGGGCCTCAGTCATCTTGTAGTTGAGGCCCCTATTTGACAGAAAATGAAGACATCGCAGCCTTGCTGTGTTTGCTTCCCCCATAATACATCAGGTACCAGGAAGTAAAGGAAGACCCATAAACAGAGTATTACTGGGGTGCCCATGCCAGTTCACTATTGCCCACTGCCCGGTTCCCGCAAAGTTCTCTTCCATTCTTCTAAGTGTCTAAATGGAGACCTTGGAAAAAGAGCGCTTCATTTGGCCATAGAAAAACAAAAAGCAAGGGGGAGTAAAAGGGGGTATGTGGGTAGGCTGGGGGTGATGGCAGGCAGGAAAGCTACCAGCCCAACTGTCCTCTGGAAAAGCCCAGAGGCGGCTGCAATGGTAGCTTTCTAAGCAGCAGGGAGAAAACTCACAGTCCCCGAATAACATAAAAAATATATATATTTTTCCCATCGAATAATAATAATATTTACTAAAAAAGCAAAATCATTTCTAATAATATTTACTAAAAAGCAAAATCCTTGAATTTTTTCTGATAGGGTCATTATTCAAATACACAAAAATCCGCAGCTGATTTTAGGACTGTGCATAAGATTAAGATAACGGGTATTTCATGGTAAATGATTAAATTAGCGGACACACTTCTACCCTGAACTTTGCCATTAGGTCTGACATTTTGTGCAATGTGCCCTGAGGACTGTGGGTAATCTAAACTGGTATGAGCTTTTTCTCTTTGAAACTCAAACATCTCCAGGAGCACTGTCTTCTGCAAATGTGTAGAGGAGTTAATATGGACTTTGGAAGAGCAACCACAAAAAAATTCTATTGTAGTAAGTTCAACTGTTCTAGTTTGATAATCAGAGAACTCAAGAGTCCTTTAGAAAAGGGAAAGAGAGACAGAGGAAAGAAATATTGATTAATTGATTTACTATAACGTTCAGATACAAATATCTTGGAAAAGAAACCTTAAAACAGGCAGAGTTGATTCTTTTTCACAGCGTGGTCTCAGAGGAGGGAAAGCTTTGTTCCCAATGGGGCAGTCAGTTCCATTTCTGTAGTTCCAGCTAACCCCACCTTTTTACATATTCATGCTGATGTTTGGTCTTCCTTTTCTTAGCGTGCAAGGTGACGAGGGCAGTTAGAGAAGAGAGTCAGATTTCTGAAACAGAAAGATTTCTTACTGAAATCAGGCTTGTATTAGTGAATCGCTTTTCTTTTTCTCCCACGGTCACTTGTGTGATAGGGTCAACCCCTTGATGGAGGTTTTGCAGTGAATTTCTGGATTCCGGGGACCCAGGAAATCTTGGGAAGGGCTCTGAACATCTTAGTCAGAAGTAATTAACTAAAAAATAAAGGCCCCTCTTTCTCTTCACATTTTGAACCACACATCGGCTCATACCAAGCATGAAACACCAGTTTTCAGATCATTAGTACAAAGCATCTTCCGCAGGAGGCAAAAATGTTGCTTTATATAACTCAGCTACAGTTACACTGCTTTCAAAAAGCAGGAATTTCTCTGAAAAGAAATTTACATGAAAACAGTCTTATTGTTTGAGAACTTATGCAAGTGCTGCACAAAGGTTTGGTGATTCTAAAAAATTAAATCTTTATCCTTGCCTCAAAGATATCCTGAGATTCTCGGTTGTTACCTATAAAGAATTCCACTGCATTTAAAAAGAAAATCTGTACAATATAGAGTTGTTTTAAATTTTTTTCCCTAAGCTCCAAACTTCTTCCTAAGCTTCAAAGCCTTCCATAATGAATGTCCTACTGAGAGTCTAGTGCTTTTCCGTTTAACACTTATGAGGATCACTCATTACTAGTTAAGAAATATGAAGATAACAAGTAAAAAAACTGACATAGCCCCAAGTATTTTGAGCAATGTAAAATGTTTCTCCCGTGGGTGTAACTTTTAGGGACCACATGAGGATACATCCCCTCAGTCCTCAATCACAGACGACGAAGTTCTAAGTGTCCCAATTTATGTTGATTGCCTCTCAATTCCCTGGTGCTAGGAATCTGGACTTGCCCATTACCGCACCCTCAAACAATGGATGCCTGTGCCAGGAATCTGATTTCTGGAGAAAGACAGTAAGGGAACGGGTGAGGAATAGGGTGTCGCACCAAATGTTGTGACATTTCCCTTTGATTTTTTACTTTCTTTAAATTCTTTTGCATTTGCTACCTAACATCTGTCTGGCTTTGGTACTGTCAAATTCCTTTTCCTCCTGAATTCGCTGTGGAAGATGTTCAAAGTGTGGAGTTTCTTCTACCTCAGAGGTTAGCGTTTCTGCAGGCACAAATGAGGTTGGTTTTCAAGCACCGGTTTTGAACACCAGGAATTTCTTTAATGATTACATCAGACAATATAGACTTTGGAAACAGGCACTTTGGTCCCAGCTCTGCCGTTTACTAGTTTTGACATCTTGGATAAGTCATTTTAACCTTTTGAAGCCTCAGTTTCTTTTTCTGTAAACAGGAATCATCATCATTATCATTGTTGTCGTCATTCTATTTCATCAGTTAAGAAAATAACAGCAAACTGCCATTGATGTACTCTCAACACCTATGTATGAATATCTATATATTTATTTTTATACAAAGACCATTGTACTCTATATTATATAAGTTATCAAATACAAAAAATGAAAACTGAATAACAAAATTACAAAATAAACAGAAGATATATTTTCATTTCTTCCTATCTTGCACAACTCTTGGGGTATATGACCCCACTTTGGAAAAGCTAATAGATGTAATGAGCTTAGCATGCTGCTTGGCACAAAGCTGTACTCAGTACATGTTGGGTATTATTTATTTTTATGCCCAAGAAAATGTCCAGTTGCAATGGAGAGCTTCCAGCCTCAGATAGGCTTTGCTCTTTTCTGACATGACTTTGCTTTTATGTAAGTAACAGAGGACTCTCATTGCACAAGTCTGGTCAGCATTTTCTTCTATTAAGAGATACTCTACTTTTACCACTGTTTTCAGCAGGACCTCATGTTCCAAGGAAGATTCTAGACTTTTCTCCTTCAGACAGTCTATGAAGATAGCAGTCACGTCCCCTGGTGTAAGGCTGGGGTGACGCTGTCTCCTTAAAAAGCAAAAACTATGTCATAAAAATCTGTTGTGCAAGTGGGGAGGAGAATGGCAACAGATTTAAAATGGGAGGAAAACAGAAAAGTCTCTGTCTTTTTCTTAATTATTTTTTAATGCAATCACTACTGCCTTTGATATTACCATATGCAATTAGTAAGACACTGATTTTGAATTTTATTGTTGTGGCCTTGGAATAATCTTGAAATTTATATAAATACTCTTGGTACAGATGCTTGCAATTTTACATCCATTCATTTGTTATTCTTTAGCGTTACAGATACTGAGCACCCATTATATTTCATGCACTGTGCTAAGCACTATTTTGAGTATTAATCTGCCTTTTGAACAAAAAGAAAGAAACCAAAGGAACTGGTGAAGGTATTTAAACTAAAGAGCTCAAGCTCTCACTCCAAAAGCTGAATTTACTAGGCAATTTGATGTGAATGAAGTGGTAACTGACCTCACACTTTTAAGTTAGAGAGCATCAATCTTTCTCTCCTTGGAAATTTTTTTTTTTAACCTAGAAATTAAAAACTTGACAAAAAAAATCTTACAACAAAATATTGAAAAAAAAAATCAAGGAATTAAAAGCAGAATAAAAATTCTCTTTTATCTTGACAGAAGCACACAGCAAGTATTTAATTGTTTTGACTCTTCTGTACCCACTAGGTATTTAGGCTTAGAGAGTTCCTTTGTGCTCAACCCTTTTTGCTGACTTTATTCTTCTTGAGGCATAAAAGCCTAATGTAGACAGTTGTGATGGTGTGTGCACATGTGTGTGTGGTAGACATTTCTAGTTCTCACCGATACGTTGTTCTTCTCTTATTTTTGCACATAGAGAAGACCAAATTTCCTGAGACTTAGGGGCACCTGTGACTTGTTCTGGTTAATGAGTTGTAAATTGAAGCAAGATGATGTCCATTCTGGGTCAAAGCATAAAAAGGTGCTGATCAGATAGATATTCCTTGTCTCCACTTCCTTCTGTGGTGAAGAGGTAACTAGATAGCGTAACCTCCTTCAAACTGGGTCCCTGAGTAAAGTATGTGAACCGAGCATCTCACTAACCTGTGATGAATAGGTACTGAAACAAAACAATATAAATTTTTGTCTTGATAGTTTACTAGGATTTCAGGGGTAACTTGTTACCTCAGCATAACCCATTCTATCTTGACAAGTACAGGTCTTTCATGCTTTTGGACTTCCTCGAACAGGAGGGAATATTTAGATCTTTCTCCAAAGATGCTCTGCTCTGAGAAATTGTGAATAAAGTACCAAGACTTAAAGCCATCAGGAGACTGAAGTGAGAGCAATTTGTGAAAACATCAAGGGACAGGACTTAACTATCTGGAATAAAAATAATGTTTTGCTGGCTAAGTTTGTATCATCAGATATTGGAGAGTCAACACCACATGCTGATTCTTCACAGAACTTTTATCTACAGAATTTGAAATGTGAACAGATTTTCCTTTATTAAAAAATGAGAAAGAGTATCCATTCAGGCTTTCAAAAATGAGAAATAAAGGGTGAGTTTTCAACATGAAGTTTGCAGTAACTTGACAAAATGGATTTGTACCATGAGAATCTCTATGGATGACAATCACTTAGATGTCTGAGGAAGAGGTCCAGAAGAGTAAGCCACAAATGGAAGCAAACAGAACTCGTCACAAGGAAGTCACATGGGAAAAATAACATTGTGGGCAGAAGCTCTCATTAAGGGTATATTGAAAAATTCCTAGTGTGATATTTTTCTTCATAGAGCTAACACGCCATTACACAAAGCGAAATAATCATCTGAAACTAAGAGACCTCATGGAATAAAACCCTTATGAGTAGAAGCTATAATAAATATTCTGAATTTGAAAGACAGTGACATTTCTGGACCCCCTAAAGACCTGGGAGTCATGGTAGCATGGTAGGATCTAAGGCTGACTTGTTGATCTGTGAGGCTCTTTTAAGTGTACTTTTAAGGCCGCTTTCTCCCTAATTTTAAACATTTGACCCTTCAGTCTGATAGTCTTCAGTATTATTAGATTAACTGATTAGTTATTAAATATACTGTCTCCAGTAAATAGGTAATTGCATAATGCAATGACCTTCGGCTTTTCCAGGCCATGTTCGAATGGCATTTCAAGTTAGAATGCTGAGTCTTTTGTGGTGGGGACATTTAACTTGTTCTGTGGATAGAAGAATGCACTGGCATTTCCCTGGATCTCACATTCACGTTGACTGAATGAACGGCAATCAAATGTAGTGTATCTTGTTTTTGAGAACTATAGAACTCAAAGATCACAGAATTCTTATTATATTTAAGTTCACATAACAATTGTGAAATATAGATAAACCAGCATTTTCCCTGTGATAAGCTGGATGTCATGAACATAATGTAGGTACTCACTAAGCTTTAGGTTGGGTGCTTGAGAAAAGTTTATGGTGCTGTTCTGCACCCAAAAGCACACAGGTGGAGAATTTTTAAATGTCTTGAATGATTTGGGCCAAATTTTGCCTGGCATGAAGTGGTGGGCATGGAGAGAGGATTTAGAATCCGGGGGGGGGGGGGATCTAGCATGTTTTGGTCCTTTAATATGTGCCTAGCACTGTGCCAGGTATTTTTCATAGACAGACTCATTTGATCATCCCCTAAATAAAAATAAAGTTTGTGTTCTTTGTCTTCATTTTGCATTTTAGGAACCTGAGGTTCAGAAAAGTAAACCTAGGCCCAAGATCAAACAACCAGGTAGCCGAATTGCAACTTAAACTTGAATCTATTTGACCTCAAAGTCCTTGCTCTTTCCTGTATCTCACATTCTTCCATTTGTTAAGTGCCTACTGTATATGTGGTGTTACTCATGTTATGAAATGGGGAAATGTAGGTATCAATTGTTCATCTTTATAACTGAGTGCCTACTGTGTTCCCAAGCACACTGTGAAGAACACAAAAAGAGTGTTGAGACACAATTATAGGCCTTTAAATTAGAGGTTGAAATGTGCTTGAGAAGGCAAAACAACACATATAAAACAATTTCTAATTTGGTTTCTATGAAAGGTAAGTGCAGAACCTCACCAAAGTCAAGATAAATACAGTCTGGCTTGATGCTGACTCAATCCTGAGGGAAGATAATTAATCTTGAAATGTAGCCAACAGTTGCATAGGTAGGGCACTTCAGGTATGAAGTATAGATGGCATGAGCCAAGGCATGGTGACAGTGTTTCAGAGGGGAGACTAGCTTGGCTGGGGAGGAGGAGATGACAACCTGATTGCTTTCCCATCACGTGGGACCTCCAGAGCATCCTGTGAGCATCTCTTAGTGTCTATGCCACACTGAGAAGGTACCACATGTGTTGCATGCATGCCCACCTTCCCCTGGGAGGTCCTGGAGAAGAGAGACTATAGTTTATTCATCTCCTTATTTCCAACACTTAAAGAAATACATGGCTCCCAGTAGGCACTCAATAAATGCTGGAAAAATGGATGTACGGAAAAATGGATGCTGGATAAAAGGTTTAAGAATGGGAGGGAAAACTGGGGCCAGATAGACAAAGGAGCAAGAAAAAGTTGAGTGAGATTTGACACTTAAAAAGGTTTCAAGTGAGTATATAAACCAGACAAATGTAGGATTGATGAAAGGGTTAGAATGGTAAGAGACTAGGAAAACTGAAGTAATAAGAGCATGGAGCCATAAAAGTGAGAACAAGGAAAACGAAGAATTGGAAGTCAGAGAGCAAGTGACAATGATGGACTTTGGTTGGGAGTCTGATGGAAGGGACAAGGGAGAAGGGAGAAAATAGATCCCTAAGAAGAAATGTAGGATGCAGGAAAAATATCTTGTTTTAGGGAATAATGAGCTGTTTTTTAGAAAAATTGAAGATTTTAAAAAGTAAACCTAAATGTTTATGGTGAGTGTTAAGTGAAAAGAAAGACATTCAGGGTGACTTTAAGTATTTAGAGATATATATGAAAAAAGGCTGAGAGTATTGTGAGGGAATGCATAGGTTTAAGCTTCTACCTGTTGTAAGGCAGAGTCTAGATGTGTCTGGGGTGAATGATTGCCTCATAAACTCCCCAAGATTGTGGTTCTGCCTGGAAGCAAGAGGAATGAAATGAAATGATCCACTGATTTAGTTCACTAGGAGATCTTTTGAGGCTTAGATGTGTGATTTCAAGCTCCGATTAATCAACTTAAATTAATTTTGAAACCTCTTGACTGATGGTTAGAAGTTCACAGACAAAAGCATTCTGATGGGCTACGAATGCATCAGATTTCTACCCTGGTTGACTTGACCGTCTATCCCTACATCAGTGGTGGGGTTGGGGCAGGGAGGAACACACACACACACACACACACACACACACACACACACACACACGATGTTCTTATATCACCAGAAGATTCCGTGCACTCAACACAGAGCCAAAACAATGTTTAGTGTTCTTATCATAGCACACCACACCTTACAGACAAGGAATACTAACCACACACCGCTCGACTCTCTCACCATAATGAGCCAAGACAAAACCATTACTCAGTCCTCTAAGCATATTTTCCCTGGTTAAGCAGGTAGTCCTTTTCTTTCCTTTTTAATTGAGGGATAATTGACA
The DNA here is from genome assembly GCA_037038555.1 of Rhynchonycteris naso. NCBI lineage: Eukaryota > Metazoa > Chordata > Mammalia > Chiroptera > Emballonuridae > Rhynchonycteris > Rhynchonycteris naso. The sequence goes on along the minus strand of CM072997.1, from coordinate 160,601,747 downwards.
TCTAACATATTAGTTTCAGAGTTAGAACATAATGGGTCCTGTTTGAATATATTGTGAAATGATTACCACAGTAAGTTTAGTTAGCATCTGTCATCATACTTATAAAAAATTTTTTTCTCATCATAAAAACTTCTAAGACTCACTCTTTTAGCAACTTTTAAATATGCAATACAGTATTATTAGCTATAGTCATCATGCTGTCCATTACATCCCCAAGGAAAGTGCTTTTTTTGAATTTGAAACAAACCCATAAAACCTCCCCACCAGCACCCCAAACACTTTGGTGGATAGAGAACTCGGTATGTCATAGAAGTTGCTTGCAGATATTGCAGTTCATTTCCAAAAATAAAAGCACAAACAGTTCCCCTCACATTTATTTGTTGTGATAGCTACAGGACCAAAGAGAAATACATATTGTCCTGGGGGTACGGAATGCACAAGGACTAGATTTTGCCCATTTTCATAACAAACATGAAGCACAGTTAGCTCAGAATCCTACAGAGTCTACTTGGCATATTTACAGAGCTCAGACTCATGCCGGTGCCTCAGGATGGTTTAAGGTTTGGGGAACAGGTTCCCCTACTGACAAATAGCATAATTAGGCATTATGTCTTAAGTGAACATATTAGCTGGGGCTTTTAACAGTGTGCAAGCCTCAGCTTCCGCACTAACAACCTAATCGTGTGTGGGAGCAGTCCCAGGCTGCACTTGAACAGAGGCCCTTTCCTTCCCCGCAGATAAAGCTTGGAATGGTTTTATTTATATCATCCTTGTTAGTCATGCAGTCTGTGTGCAAACACAACAACATTATTCTTATCTCCTCGAAAAGTTTAATTCATTAGCAATTAAAAGAGTGCAGAAAAAGGACTCGGCATGAGAGAGAGAGGTGCACCCTAGCACAGCAAAGTCGGGCTGAGAGATTTGTGGGGGTAGCTCTGGCCCATAACAGCACCACGACGTCTGCCGAAGTGTTTTTAATAAATAGTTTACCCATGTAAGGATGATCCCACTGTAATTAAACAAGATAATGTCGCCAACCCTCTCTTCAAAATACCCTGTTGAAACTTGCTGTCCTCAGGCTCTTGCCAGAGCCGGTTCTTGCCTCCTGCTCCCGGTCTGGTTTGCTTTGGGGGAGGCCAGGTTCCTGTTGTCTCGGAGCTCAGCTCAGGTTGGGGAAGGGCTGCTCCCAGCAGCTGCTAAAGGCCTCCGGAATGAGCGAGTTCTTTGGAGCAGGGATGGGTCTGACCACATTCATTCTTTGTCATTGTAATGCCAGGAAACTTAAGAACTGCAACCCTGTACTGCTCCACGGAAAAGTCAAGCTTAATGCCAGGTGTTAGCAGTGAGGGAAACTGTGGGAGAAGGGGTGGGATGGGAGGGGGTTATGGAAACTCTCTGTACTTTCTCCTCAGTTTTTCTGTCAACCTAAAACTGCTCTAGTAAATAAAGTCCTGCTCACCCATGGTTCTAGGCTGTGAAGGGCCAAGGTTATTTAAAAGGCCTTTTCTTCCTTTCCGTCAGAGATGAACCAAGAGGAAGCTCAGGGATTTGGAAAGATGGGACAGGGAATTAGAAATAAAAATGTTACCTCCTCTGAGCTTAGGTGGCCTCTTTTGTTGGGGTGGGAAGGGAGACTTTAACCAGTTGAGAGGGCCTCTACGTTTACTGCCATCTGAGTTTTGCTTGACCCTGTAGCACACAATACAAGCACTTACCTGTTGGCACTGCCTGTGTGGACAGGTTACTTGATTAGATGTTTTATTTTTCAACTGCTTAGCTTTGTATAGGTCAGCCTCAGTGCTGGAAAAATAATTTGTACTGAAACTCACAAAGTTTTAGAAATAAGTTGGATATAAGCTAAATAAGGTTAATATAGCAGTAATAAGTTTTAGTGCTAGAGGGGACTCCAGTCATCATCTGGTTCAAACATTGTCTGCTCCTAGGGGGGCTTGAAAGGGTTAAATAATAAAACGCAAGACAGGCATGTAGTGGAAGTTTTAATCCCAGCTGCTGCCCCTGGGGATGAGAGAAAGAGATATTTGATAGGTTAAAGCAGAAAGTAAATATAGAGTAAATTACTTCCATGTAATTGGGGAGATTATTTCAAGTAGATTGCAATTTGGAAATGGATTGCTTCTTTTCAAAACCTAGGGTGACTTGTACATCTCCCCTTCTGGCTTCAAGGTGGCACTGATGGAAGGAACAATTTCTGGCATTCAAGGGCAGCTACAGCTAGTCTATTTTGTAAAGTTAAAGTTAAACATCTTTGATACTTGCATTACTCAGATCGGTGCAGTAGTTAATAGGAACAGAAACGTAGAGAGATGTAGAAATGTGGCCAACAGAAACAACCACCTTAAATATTTGAACTGTGAGCCCTTGTAGACAGACAACAGAAAAGTCTTGGCAATTAAAGTAATCACTCTTATTCGAGGCAATGGTTAATTTGATTTGAAATGGTGTGTAAAAGCAAAGGAAGGAATGAATCTGTGTGAAACACACCTAAAAGAATTTTTATACATTTTAAAAATACAATGAACCAATTTCCCCAGTAACTTCCATTGTTTGCTCCTAGTACTCTCTTGTAGTCAGTACAACTATGCTCCAGTCCTATGCCTATTTGTCTCCTCTTCTTAAGTGTGTAGGCTCTAGAACCAGAGAAACCTTGTAGAGATTCATGTCTTTTCCCACCTATCACCTTTTTGACTTTAGGCAAATTGCCTGACCTCTCTCAGCCTTTATTTCCTTATTTGTGAAATGGAGATAACAAAGTACTTGCCTCACAGGCAAAATGTTGCTAGAACTAAATGAGAGAATGCTTGTAAAGCACTTGGCACATTCTTTTTATGATTATGATGATAGCCATACATCATAAATTATTTCTCATATGGCATGTTGTTTAGTCTACTCATCATTCTATTTTTCTCTAAATCAATTCAGTGTATAGCCTCCAGAATTGAACCAAATGCTCCAGATATGGCCTGATAGTACAAAGTAAATTATCATCTCCTTTATTCTAGGTTCTATACCTCTATTGATATAACCAATTAGGGTATTACATTTTTCTATTTATGTTTTACCTTATTTTGAGGGGGATAAATGGCTACCCAATCAAACTACTCAGTAAAATCTTTCCTCCTTTGTTGTACTTAAGTATTTAGATTTAGACTCTGGACTCTGGTGCAGAACCTTACATGTAGAGGATCTTTTTAATGTTATCTTTTCATTCAAACCTATGGAAATCATTCATTCATTTGTTGAAGAAATTTTCAAAAATATATTTATCTTGGACCAGACACAGTGTCAGTTATTTGCCATATTCTGAGATGTCTTAGTTAATTGAAGTTTTAGTAGAGCACAATTCCTACATCTTCATCCAAGTTGTATAATATGTTAGATCAGGGGTGCCCACACTTTTTCAGCTTGTGAGCTACTTAGAAGATGACCAAGTCAAAATGATCTACCTACAATAAAAATGCAAAACATAAATTTATTTCTTCTATAATATCATTATTTAAGTTACTATTATTACTATTTAATATTGTGTATTCTTCTTTCACCTTTCTCCTTCTCAGCTCTCTTTTTGGAGGAAAGTCAATGTCATAGTTTTTATGAACAGTCCGAAAAAGCCGCTCCACATTTCCCTTCTTTGGAATAGCAATGCACACAGACAGATGAAGCAAACGCACTTAGAATAAGACATAGTGAAAAAAATCCCCTCCCATTCTGTATGAAAGTGGTAGGTTTTAGGCTTCTTATTCGGACCAGCTACGGCACTCATTTTTATACCCTTTGTTGTATTTAGTTTAAATAAATTGAAGGCTAACTGCGCCTTCAATTTATTTAAACTAAACAAGTTAGTGCGGTTTAACACACATGTGTATGGTGTCAAAAGTTCAGACGTCAGATTGGCTACCCTGTATGCCAATCAAAAGACAAATGTCTTTTTAATGTCATGCGATCTACCCACACTTCCTTCACGATCGACCAGTAGATTACGATCGACGTATTGAGCACCCCTGTGTTAGATAATACAAGGCTAAGGGCATAGGCCTAAAGAATATCATTAGAAAATTTCTTCAAGGTTGACTAGCACCCTTAGGGCACTGTAGTTTTATTATTTTGAATTCATCTTGTTATAGTATCATTTGGTACAAATTATGTTTCAACTTGACCATGAAGAAAACTTGAGACCTTCCCAGAATACATGTTCAGGTCAAGATTCACTAGATTTGTCTAGTCACCTATATTTAAAATTCATATCAAAATAAGATTAATCTGATGTGATTTCTTATTTCAGCAAAATTAGGCTGACTTGTTTTCTTAAAGGCTCTGAGAACATATTTCCATAACCTGTTCTCAACTTTTGAAGAATTTGAATAAAAACAGGACACAGTGTCCACCACTTGTAGCATGGCAAGGGCATTAGTGGGAAGACTGGGAAGTTTAGCAGGTGAAAAAGTCTACTCTAGGGCATTGCCCTTACTTTATTGTGGATTTTACTTAGTTTATCGATGTATCTCTCTGCTCTTGGCCTTCCTGTTTAGGGATGTGCTTTTACTTCTCTCTTGTAATTCCTATCACAGCACATGACTCATCATAGGTGACTGTTAATTGGCTTTTGAATTATATACTCAAGTTTTACTTATAAACTTAAAGCCCAACTTATTAAGATTAGAGAGAAAGAATAACACCTCCTCTCAGTCCAGGACATGGCAAATAAAAATGTCCTTAGTTCTTAGGACATCTCTAGAAACTCATAGAGAAGCATAGGAGAGATACTCTCTTAAACTGCGTGAAACTCTCAAATGATTAGCTATAGTCTGATGAGTCAGAAGTAGTGAAACGGCTTTCTCAAAATACTGTAAAATTGGTGACCTTTCTTTCTCCTTTGTCATTACCAGGATTTTAAAATTTTATGGAAAAAATTGCACGTTTAAAAAAAATCCATATTCCATTCTGATCTTTGCAAAGGCTTTCTCTTCCTTTAATTTGTTCAGGGTAGGAGATTGCTTCTATGGACTTCTTGAAGGTAAGTATCATTTTCACATATTTGCATCTCTAGTGTCTAGCACAGGGGTCAGGAAGCTATAGCTTGTGAGCCAGATGTGGCTCTTTTGATGGTTGCATTTGGCTCACAGATAAATCTTTAATAAAAAATATAATAACGTTAAAAATATAAAACATTCTAGTGTATTAGAATCCATTCATTTCCTACCACTCATGTTCATGGTTGCGGGTGGAGGGAGCCAATCACAGCTGTCCTCCAGGACAACACCAAATTTTTATTGGATAATACATAACATACATGGGTCATTGTGAGGTCAGGAAGTAAACTTCCCTCCTTTTAATCAAGTAGTCAGTTAGCTAATTGCAGAAACCCTTTTGACAAAGAAGATGGCTAAAAGAAAAAAGGATGAGGAGTATCGTACTTTTTAGCAGGAATGGACAGAAGAATGCGCCTTTGTGGAGAGAGCAGGTTCTTCAGTGTGTCTAATATGCAATGATAAAATTGCATCCATGAAACGGTCAAATATAAAGTGGCACTTCGACACATGCCATACTACATTTACATCGAAATATCCAGCAGGGGACAGCGGGAAGAAAGCATGTCAAGAGCTACTGTGCAGAGTGCAAGCTAGACAGCAGTAACTCTGTGTTTGGACCCAACAAGGTGACTAAAATTTAGTTAGCTTTGCTGTTGCTTTAGCAATTGTGAGAAACAGGAAGCCATGCACAGATGGGGAATATGCCAAAACATTCATGCTTGATGTTGCCAATGAACTTTTTGACGACTTTTCAGATAAAGACAAGATAATCAAACGAATAAAAGACATGCCTCTGTCAGGAAAAACTGTTCATGATCGTACCATCATGGTAGCAAATCAAATTGAGGCAACCCAAGTGAAGAACATAAATGCAGTACCATTCTTTTCTCTCGCTTTGGATGAGTCAACAGATGTAAGTCATTTATCCCAGTTCAGCGTGATTGCAAGGTATGCTGTTGGTGACACACTAAGAGAGGAAAGTCTTGCTGTTTTGCCTATGAAAGAGGCAACAAGAGGGGAGGATTTATTCAAGTCTTTCACTGAGTTTGCTAAAGAAAAAAATCTACCAATAGAAAAACTTATTGCAGTGTGTACTGATGGTGTTCCATGCATGGTGGGGAAAAACAGAGAATTTGTAGTGTTTCTTCGTGAACATGAAAAGAGACCCATCCTAAGTTTTCACTGCATCTTACATCAGGAGGCGCTTTGTGCTCAGATGTGTGGCAAGCAGCTTGGTGAGGAGATGTCGCTGGTCATTCGGGTGGCCAACTTTATTGCTGTCCAAGCTTTAAATGACTGCCAGTTTAAAACACTGCTGGATGAAGTTGGGAATAATTATCCTGGTCTGCTACTGCACAGCAATGTGCATTGGTTGTCAGGAGGGAAGGTGCTCGGCCATTTCGTGGCTTGTCTGAGCGAAGTTCAGACTTTTCTTGAAATGAAAAATGTCAAGCATCCTGAGTTAGCTAACACTGAGTGGCTCCTGAAGTTCTACTATCTCATGGACATGACTGAACATCTGAACCAGCTCAATGTGAAAATGCAAGGCGTTGGAAATACAGTCTTATCCCTTCAACAAGCAGTGTTTGCATTTGAAAACAAGCTGGAACTCTTTATTGCTGACACTGAAACAGGTGGCTTACTACACTTTGAAAAACTGGGAGAGTTTAAAGATGCATGCACAGCAAGTGACCCTGCTCAACATCTTGATCTCCAGCAGCTAGCGGGTTTCACATCTAATCTCCTGCAGTCATTCAAAGCGTGCTTTGGAGAATTTCGTGAGTGCACTCATCTTTTTAAGTTCATCACCCATCCACATGAGTGTGCAGTGGACAGCGCTGACCTGAGTTACATCCCCGGTGTCTCCGTCAGAGATTTTGAGCTACAAACTGCTGACCTGAAGGCCTCAGACATGTGGGTGAATAAGTTCAAGTCACTGAATGAAGATTTGGAAAGACTTGCACGACAGCAAGCAGAGTTGGCAAGCAAACACAAGTGCGGAGAAATAAAAAAACTTTAACCCACAGACCAGATGATTGTCAAAACTTGAAATGCGCTTCCTGTCAGTCACATACCACACACTGCAGCATGTGAGTATTGCTGTACTGACAATGTTTGGCTCTATGTATGCATGTTAGCAATATTTTTCACATCTAAAGAATGTTAAGACCAACCTATGATCACATTTAACAGATGGAAGTCTCAACACCTGCAAGAAGCTTAACCTCATCACGTATCAACCAGACTACAAAGCCATCTGCAAAACCATGCAGCACCAGAAGCCGCATTAATGGTAAGAAGTACTTTTTCATCATTGGTTAGCAACAGCATAGCAATGTTATTAAAAAGAATTCAGAGACTTATTGTACTTTAAAAGTGTTGGTCTTACATAAAATGCACACATTTACTTGTGTTTAGTGTTAAACATATTGTATGGCTCTCAAGGAATTACATTTTGAAATATGTGGCGTTCATGGCTCTCTTAGCGAAAAAGGTTTCTGACCCCTGGTCTAGCACAATGCTTAATAGAGTGGAAAAACTAAATACATGTTGGACAAACAAATAATATCTGTTAAAGTGCTTTTTAGACTGTGAAACCTTGCAGAAATGAAAAGATGACGAAGATGATTGTCTATGGACCTCAGAAACTGAAGTAGAACATTTGTCTTAATGTACTACACACATATATACATTTGTCCCTTTGAATAGTGGCTACACATTTTTTTTTAAATGGAAAAAATATTGGGACACTGGCAACCTTTAAAACTTTAAGTCAATCTGTATCTGCCCATATTTTATTACTGGTTTTCCTATTTACTCTTCTGGCTTTGGCAAACATATATTTGTATACTAAATATTATTTTTCTTAGTTACCTTGATACCTTTCCATATTAGTAGTCTGCCATACAGTCTTTTTTTAATTTTTATTTTTTTTATGAAGTAAAAGTTGGGGAGGTAGAGAGATGCACCTTGACTGGGATCCACTCGGCATGTCCCCTACCAGGGGATGATCTGCCCATCTGGGGCCATTCTTCTGTTGTTTGGCAATGGAGCTATTTTAGGGCCTCAGGCAAGGCCACGGAGCCATACTCAGTGCCCGGGGTCATCCTCAGTGCTTCAGTGCCCACAGGAGGGGGAGAGAGAGAGAAAGAGTGAGAAAAAGACAGAAGGGGAAAGGGAGGGGTGGAGAAGTAGATGGTCGCTTGTCCTGTGTGCCCTCATGGGGAATTGAACCTGGGAGATTCACATACCAGGCTGGTCCTCTACCACCGAGCCAACTGTCCAGGGCCATGCCACACAGTCTTGAGTTAGATTTTCCAATTGTTAGACTGTCAGGCTTTCAAGGAGGCATTTAAAAAAAGCCATTTCTTTGAAAGCTCTTGGACCAAGCATCAAATGGCATAAATGTAAACCAATAGTTTTTCAATGAAGAAATGAAAAGTTTCAATAATAACATAAGAAATCTAACCTATTGACACTAATTTGGTTACACTGTATTGATTTCCACAAAACTATTATAAAAGAGAGTGTTCCATATACTCCACTGATCAGGTTACAAGTACACTTCTTAGTAAAGAGAAATAGTGTGGCATATAAGAGGCTGCCTTAAAGTGTCCCTCCCTGATTTAAGTGTTTCCCTTGATTCAGGAGAGTCAGGCTGCTAGTATAGGACCAACAGTTTGCCTGTGGCCATGGGTTTACAACTGACAGGGCATAATCTGGAGATGTAGCAGGTGAGTCCAGCATGTCAAGGGCGGATGATAATAACCTAAAAAAACCGAACCTGCTATTTACTCAGTGACAGTGATTAGCAGGGTATAAGAAGAGGTCAAAATTCCCAAATTCCCACAAATGTCTTAGTTTATTACTCAGGACTTCGGGGTCTTTAGAGATATAGTCCAGATTTGGTTTTGAGCTATTCTACCTGTTCTCATGTAAACCGGTAGAAGAAAGGGTGGGTTGAGTGAGGTGGATGAGAGGCCTTATCAGCCCTCCATTCCATCTGAACTCAATGTGCCAGGAGAAGACCACTGATAAACCAAGGCAAGTCTACATGTGCCAGCTTCCCACAGCTCAGCAGGGGCTTAACACTATCACAGTGTGTAGCTCTCATCCACCTGGCCAATTGGAAAATCCCAAATTCTTAGATGAAGGGGCTTACAGTGGCATTCTGGAAATAAAGGAGAATCAGGAGACTTGTCTTTCTTAAAAATTGATTTTAGAGAGAGGGAGGGGGGAAGAGAGAGAGATTAATTTGTTGTTCCACTTATTTATGACTTCATTAGTTGATTCTTGTATTTGCCATGATGGGAGATTGAACCCACAACTTTGGCATATTGAGATGATGCTCTGACCAACTGAGCTACCAGACCAGGGCAAAGGACCTTGTCTTAAAACGGATTTGCCTAGAAAGTGTTTCTTTACTTAGCTTGAATACTTATTTTTGACATAATTTGGAGGTGGGCAGAGGGAGATGACAAGGATGCTAAGGAAACCCCAGGTCACCCCTAGATATTGCCCATGGTAGCAGGCTAGTAAACACTGCAAAGTATCTATAGTGTTATATAAAGCAGGAGATGCTTCTTCTGCAGGTCTGAATTCACCTTCTGGGAATTTGGCACTAGTATCTACAAAAAGAGCCTTAAGACCACTTACCCTTCTGATGTGTGGAATTTCTTCACTTGCTCATATTCTTCAGCTTCTGCTATTTTTTTTTCCTATCTGTTTTTCATTTCCATCTCCTAGCAATCTCTTGGAATATAAATGTCCTTCCTATATTTTTGCTACCGTGACTAAAAAGTCTGCATCTTTCCAAATGAATTGGATTGTCAAGAGTGTCCCTTACAACCTTTCATGTCCCATCTACTAGGGAGGTCACTTGCAGTTGTAGTACACAGTATTGTCAGTTGCCTCAGGCAAGGAGAGAAACATGCTAATACCATATGTTTAATTAATGGGCTATAATTCACAGTTAAATTGAATTAAATTTATGGAAAATTCATAGTTAAATTTTATGCACTCATAAAACATCACAACTTGCTGCCAAGGTAGATGATATTATTCCCATTTTGAAGATGAGGAAATTGAGGCTCAGAGAAGGCAATGACGTATCTTAGGCTATCTGACTAATATACTGAGGAATTGGACTTGGAGTCAGGGTCTTCCAACAACTGGCCCATTGATGCTGAAACATGTCACCAGATGGCCTCTGGAGTGGCTTTTGTGCACATACCTTGTAAGTCATTGCTTAGAACAGATTTGTTACTGTCAACTCACCTGAATTCTGACCTTTGTGATTCCTTTGGAAAAACTGTTATTTAAATTGCTGTGAATGTTTACTTGCTGAATGATAATTTTCTCTCGGGAAGGATACTTCTGAGTTAATCTAGCCCCCACTCTTACCTGCCAGCTTCATCCAAGGTCTCAGCGTTTTTGAAATGGCTCACACCCCTACTTTCTTTGTCACTGTTTTACTCCAGGGAGGATAAGAGTTCTAAAAAATTGTTTTCTCATATCTGGCTATGCTACATTTATTGACACATCTACACATATGCTTTATAAATTTTCTATTGCTTTATTTTGGTCATCTTAATTTAATCTCTGTGAGCTCATGTTCCTTCATTGAATTATTCAAATTAAAGACAGAATAGAGACCTTGGAAGCCCATGTTAGACTTCCCTGAAGGCAAGCCTGGTGGGCTCCCAGCCAGCCTCTGCTGTGTCCTTTCTGTAAGGCAGGGACATACTGTCAGGGGAAGCAGCCCATAATAACTAGACCCCTCTCATTGTCACATACTGTATTTTTCGCTCCATAAGACACACCTGACCATAAGACACACCTAGGGTTTTAAGGAGGAAAATTAAAAAAAATATTCTGAACCAAATGGTGTTTTAAAATATTTAATAAAATACCTTATTTTTCGCTCCTTAAGACGCACAGGCATTTTCCCCTCCACTTTTGGGGGGAAATGTTGTGTCTTATGAAGAGAAAAATATGATAATTCTGCCTTTATGTTGGGCTGAAACTTTCAACTTTGGTCTTTTCTTTGATCATTTAAGCAACACAGATATCTTGTCACCTGTTTACATGTAAGAACCCTTCAAAGACAAAACCCAGTCATCATGTAGATCTGGAATTATAGAATTTGGAGTTGTTATGGGCTGAATTGTATTTCCCCCAAATTCATATATTTACATCCTAAACCTGAATACTTTAGAATGTGACTGCATTTGGAGATAGAGTTTTTAAAGAGGAAATAAATTAAAATGAGATGATTAAATTAAGCCCCCATTCCAATATGGCTGTTGTCCTTATAAGAAGAGAACAATAAAATACAAAGACACACAGAAGAAAGTCCATTGGAAGACACGGGGAGAAGATAGCCATCCAGAAGCCAAAGGGAGAGAACCGCCAACATCTGACCTCAGATTTCTAGCCTCCAGAACTGTGAGAAAATAAACATGTGTTGTTTAAGCCACCAGTCTGTGCTTCTTTGTTAGAGCAGCCTGAACAGACTAATTTGGGAGTCAAATGTACATGGGGTGGGGACAAAGGACATAGGTGAGATCACTTAGGCAAACATGCCCGGGGAGAGGGCACAAGAACCATGGGATGAAAACCTTTACTGAGTAGGTACAGAGAGACGGGCCTGGGAGCTGTACTGAGAGAAGAATCAAGAGAGAGCAGAGTAAAAGAAGTCAAGGGAAGAAGTCCTGTGTTCTTTTTATTTTGGGTTCTAAATGCCTTAATCTTGTGTTTTGTCATGGTTATCTTTAGCATTTAAATTTTCTTTCCTTTGCCTGGCCCCATGCACCAAATGAAGAATGTGTGGGTTTTTAATTTGAAAATCAGTCACCCCAACATTCAAAGGTAGAGTTAAACGGTTTATGTGTGTGCCATTGTATTTGGGGTCAATCTCAGAATTTATTTGGGGAATTTTTCAAGGTATACATTTATTTGACACAGACTATGAAATTCAATTTCAGAAGAGATTTGTGGTGGAGTATTTAAACATATTTTGAAAACAAACAGGCGAGCAAGAAAATAAACAAAAAGACAAAACCCCATGTAGCCCCCCCCCCAAGTGCTTCTGAAGTATACACTGATTGAGATATACTAATCCAGATGAAAATAAAAAATGATTTTTTCCCTATATGTTTTGAAATGATGCTGGACAAGTATAGATTTCAAACTTCCTGGAAAATTGAAAATTTCCCTTTTGGGGTGAAGGGAAAATGTTTTCTGAATTCAGTAAACATAGCATAAGTTTCCTATTATTACCTTATTATTTTAAATAATAATATTGCAAATGATGGTTGTCCTGAAAACCTTTTGGCATGTTTATGCTACTCCTCCCAGCAATGGCTTCCTTTAGCCATCAGGCACTGTCCTTTGCCTATATTTCAGGATCTCAGCCTAAAATGAGCTATGAAAGCTTACAACAGTCAATCAATCACATCGACCATCACATTATTTTTTGTGACTTGGGAGAATACCCCTGTTTTCTCAAATGCTCTATCTGTTGAGAATTAGGAACCATTTCTATGTAATAAAGAACTATCACTCACTGGGAAGTATACTTTTCCTTCTTGTGGAAGAAAACTTATGACATTGAACTTGATAAAAGCCATCATTTTCACAAGCTCAAATAAAACAAGTGATCTTGATTTCCCTCCTATCTCTATAGGTTCAAGTGTGTGGAGGAGAACAAACTGGAAAGAAGGCATCATAGACTTTAGGCTGAAATGAATCAAGACTAACCAGAGTAACCAAATTTTTCATAAAGATGATGCATTGTACAACTTTAACTTAGATGTTGTAAAGAAACTATCATGCCCTTTATTCATTCTGGAAATAATTTTAAGCACTGCTCTATTCTTCCTTTTTAGGGGCATAGTGGAAGGCAATAAGATCTTGAGAATAACCAGAACAGCCAGAGTCTGTTAATTTTGTTCAAGTATTCATGTATCAGGTATTATGTTAAATAGAACAAATTAGTATTAGATTCTAAATAGGTAGGTATAATATCTCATTATACACTATGCCTACAAATTCAATGGAAATGTGTGTAGGGGGAACTTGTGGGAATGCTCTAGTCTGAAATTTACCAGGTCTCCCTGATAGGTACTAACTGGTTCATGTACTTTAAAGATACTGAGAACACACTCTCCTGCCTTAAATTATATTTTATGCAAGTGTCATGGTATCTGACATCCCACCCCTAAAAATTTGTTTTGGTTTGCTTTCCTTTCTTTAAAATGAAAATTTTTGGTTTGTGTAGAACAGAAAACTAATTCACACTAGCAAATATACTAAGGTAGTTATGCAGTGGTGGGATCCAGATAATTTAACAATCGGTTTTCTGCCTTAAGGCCATTTTAAGTGTGTGTGTATATATATATATAGTTTATTATTTCATGAATTTAATCTATATAAATAAAAATGTAAATGTTTGTTCAAAATCTTAAATCTCTGAAAGTTCTTCGCCGATTGCTTTGAAACTTTGATACAACATTGCATTAGAATACGTGCATGTTTTTATATACATACTATTATATAGATGTCACACATGTGACATGTGACAGGTAAAAACAAATCTACAATGAAGCATTAATAATGATTGAAGATTTGTGCTTAGAAATCACAAACAAAAAAACTAAGAATAAATGATTCGATACATAGATGGGACATAAAAATGAGACTCAGAGACATGGACAAGGGTGCTGTCTATCCGGGAGGGGGGTAAGGGGGAGGAGAGGGAAGGGGTAGGGGGAGCGGATGGGCAAAAATAAAACCAGATAGAAGGTGACGGAAGACAATTTGACTTTGGGTGATGGGTATGCATTATAATCAAATGTCAAAATAACCTGCAGAGGTTTTCTCTGAACATATGTACCCTGATTTATCAATGTCACCCCATTAAAATTAAAAATTAATAAAATCAATAAATTAAAAGTAAATAAAAAGAAATTGCAAACAAAGTTCTTAATCATTTGGGAATGCCATCTCTGAATTGATTTGCTGCTGCTTATTTGATGTCGAATTGTGTCATGAACAAAATTACAACATGGGCGATCTTTTGTCGTATGTACAATCAAATATTCTTAAGCTAACGCTTGAACAAAAAGGCATTTACGATCAAATAATGCTAACTGTCAATAACAGGGTTGGAGAAATCTTCTTCTTAGATGCGTCAGAAGAAACTGGTGAAACATTCCTAATTAGATTGATTCTGGCAGCAATTTGATTCCAAAATGACATAGCCTTAGCTCTTGCATCATCCAGAATAGCTGCGACATTGCTACATGGGTGGAAGAACTGCTCATTCTTCTTTGAAATTGCCATTGGACATGCAATTCATTGAAACTCCCACATGCAACATTTCCAAAGCATCCGGCATGGGAAAAGTATTGCAGAAATGCAAACTTATTGTTTGGGATGAATGCACAATGGTGCACAAAAAAATCGCTTGAGGCTCTTGCTAGATCATTGCAAGATTTGCATGGAAACATCAGACCATTTGGGAATGCATTAATATTGCTTGCAGGAGATTTCAAGTAAACATTACCTGTAATTCTTCGATTGACACTAGCAGATGAAATAAATGCTTGCCTGAAATACTCTACTTTGTGGTGACACGTAAAAACATTAAGATTAACTACAAATATGCACGTCCAGCTGCAAAAAAAATCGATCAGCTGAGATATTCTCACATCAATTGCTGGAAATTGGGAATGAAAAGGTGCCGGTTGATCTGACGTCAGGACGAATTTCATTGCCTCATAACTTCTGCAATTTAGTGACATCAAAAGAAGAATTGGTTGAAAAAGTATTTCCCAATATTTAAACCAATTATAAAAATCACGATTGGTTGAGTGAACGAGCTATTCTTGTGGCCAAGAACAAAGATGTCTACGAATTTAACAGTATTATTCAGTCTAACATTCAAAGCGAGGCAGTCACATACAAGTCCGTCAACATTGTTGTGAAAGCAGATGAAGCGGTTAATTATCCAACAGAATTTTTGAATTCGCTCGATCTGCCAGGGATGCCACCACACGTACTGCAATTGAAAATTGGCACGCCAATTATCATGTTGCAAAATATCAACCAGCCAAAGCTTTGCAACGGCACGCGGCTTGCAGTAAAAAATTAATGAGCAACATCGTAGAAGCAACAATCTTGACAGGACCTTTCAAAGGTGAAGATGTCCTCATTCCTCGCATTCCTATGATTCCAACGGATATGCCATTTCAATTTAAGAGACTGCAATTCCCAATTCGATTGGCGTTTGCAATCACCATCAACAAAGCTCAGGGCCAATCTTTAGAATTGTGCAGTTTAGATCTAGACACGAATTGCTTTTCACATGGACAATTGTATGTTGCGCGTTCTAGAGTTGGCAAACCAGACAATCTCTATATCTGCACAGATAATGGAACAACCAAAAATATTGTATACTCACAAGCATTGTGAAATTAAATATTAGAAACGTGCGTTTTCTCTTTTCTTTCTTTTCCATTTAACCAGACTGAGCCACAGCAACACGTGGCTGGGTACAGCTAGTCCTTAAATAAGAATAAAAGAGGTACACAAAACTAGATTATGTTATAGGAAAGAATTTTAAAATGTGAATGAAAAAATATTAAATAATACCTGACAAAGAACAATAAACTGTAATTTAAGATTTTTTCATATCGCTTCTTGATTGGCATCCTCACTTGCAATTTTTTTTCACCTGTGGTTGGAACAAACAATACTACGGGCACTTAGAATTTGCTGTTGGGCAGATGAATGTTAAAAAAGAGTCAGAAATGTAAATTTGTGATTTCCACATCGGGCAGCCCACCTTAGAGAGAACCCTGATTACAAGTGCTGTTGTAACAACCGGTTCGCCAAACTCAACAAATATTAGGTATTGGTTCTGCCAAACTGGTGCGAACTGGCTGAATCCCACCCCTGTAGTTATGGGTTTTGTTTTCCAAGGGCTGGAAGGGACTATCAGAGCTGGAAGAACCTTGCAGTTGTGCAGTGAAATGAAGGGGAGGTAGATAAGGAGCAAGAGGAAAGCACAAAGAGAGGAGTGGAGGACCACTGGACACACGTTTTGCCCACGTGGGAATTTTGAATGGAGCTGACTCTACCCACTCACTACCACTTCAACACAAAAAACAAAACAAACAATGAATTTTTGAGAGTTGCTTTAACCTATTGTACTCTTTCAGTAGTTGAACTAGTCAAGATTTTTAGAGGTAGAGAAGGGTGATGAGCTTTTCAACTATAGTGTGAGTTGTAAATCATGACATTTAGTTGGGCACAGAGGCTAGATTATTTATGTTTGATGAGCACTTTTCAAAACTCAAAACAAGAGGGCAAAAAATGGTGTTAATCTTTTATACCATTTCCCCCCTTTTGAGGTAAGTCAGAGATCTTGAGTTATGGAGCATTAAAAGATCATTTTGTTCCCACATTCAATTTTCTTCTTTTCACTTAGAAAAAACCTTTTAGGCCAGAGACCATTTGTAGGGGCCCTGGTTACTCCATGTTTCATTCACTGGCCCCTTGTATTTTATGGCCCTGCATCTCAATGCACTGAACCTCAGGAGGGAAATTATTCTAGCCTGTTATCAAACTGCCAGGCTGTTCTATATAAGCAGGGTTCTTTGCTTTGGTACAAGAAAGTAATGCCATTTGTAGATCAACACTCAAGTGTTTTGACAAACACGTTAAGTGTATGGGAGCCCTAACCACTGCTCTTGGTGGGGAGATCACGCTGTCACTTGCAACACACATTTAGAAATCAGCTCTGATTAAATTGAGCTATGTAGGTGAAGCCCTGGTTTGTGAGAAGGATATGGAGTCCGAGGACATGCTGATATTTCTTCCTCATGCTGTTTCTGAGAACACACCGAAGAGTGTTCTGGCTAAATTAGCCAGTTACCGGCTCCCCAAACAACTTTGGTTTCAGACACCTGACTTGACTCCGTGAGTGAGTGGGAGGCTATTTTCCCTGAATGTTTTTGCATCTTAACTTTCATGTCACTACATGAAAATTCAGCCCACAGATTTCTGTTATCTAATCAGGTGCATCAGTCCGTGGTGGAGATGAGAGGGGAGGAACGCCCCTCTGACTCAGATTTTGCACAAACAAAACTCAGCTTGTTAGCAGAGACAGGGAAGAGCACCTGCGGCTGCTCAGCAACCCCCCCCCCCCCCCGGCCCCCCAGTCTATGGGGCAGTGCAAATGGGTGAGTTTTTATGGCAAGATAAGCAACTGGAGGGCTCCACTTTGGTATGCTAATAAAATTAAAATGTCAATATTTACACATGACCTTCAAGGCTCTGACACTCTTGCTTTCTTAGGATTCAGTACAGACTGCAGTTTCTTTAGTCCGTTACCAACAGCTTGGAAATTCAGTTAGAGGACATAACCCAAATGTTCTCCAAATGTTGCTTCCAAATGGGCATCTTGAAAAGTGCTGATTTAAGGCGTGCAAACTTTCTGCACCAAGAGAGGGCTGTCGCTCTGCTTACCCAACTACAAGGGAATTACCGAAGATTAAAACCACCGATGATAAAGATAGTGCCAGGGAGCGTACTTTAATTTGTTGATAACTAAAGCACAAGAGCCCTTTGTACAGGCTTCTTGGAGCCTCACTATTGTGTATTGCACATTCAACCCCTGCTTGGGTGCTGACACAAACAAATAAACGCGATCATAACGGTTGAAATGTAGTTAGAAACACAATTGAGAACATCTGTATTGTAAGCAGAAATAAATTAGAAATACTGAAGTGTTTTGTAGCTGTGAAAACGAAGGAATAAAAAAAATAACCCACAGTACCTGGATTAAGCGGTTATAAATAATGTATAAAGCAAAAATCTCATTACCCCCTGTGTAAACCTCCCCCCCATGAAATATATTTTATGAATGTAGTAACACTGTAATAACCAAAGCATTTGTTTTTCCCCACAAACTTAGCATTTCATAACTGTAAGATTATTTGGATTTACAAGTTCAGGACCAAACGTCCTCGAGTTTACTGGTTTTGGTCGCTTTTGAGTGACCTTCAGCTCTGGGACTCAGTGCAGTTCCATACTCCACTATTTATCAGAATGCTGCGCCGCACACGCGAGAGCTTCCCCCAAATACAGCCACATAAAAACAAACAGAGGCGAACACAAATCCTCGCAGCCCCAGAGGAAAAGGCCTTGAAACTTTCATTGCACAAGGAGGGGAGGACGTGGGGGAGGCGGGTGGAGCGCTACCTGAGCATGTCAGCTACACCTGGTGCGGTTCCCGGAGTGGGGTCTAGGCCTTTAGCGATAAAACAAGTCATGTTCCTGATGTTAATATAAGTAAACCGACAGTTGCCAGATTAGTGGGCACTGTCCAACTTGAGGTCTGGGGCCATTGCAGGGGTGGCTCAAATTTTTCCTGGGCACCATCCTCAGCATACCCAGTAAACAGAAGGGACACGATTCTCTGGGCACAGGCTCACTCCCTACAGTTCTTCCTTCTTCCATTTCTTGGTTCTTATTTTCCCTCCTAAACCCAGGGCCAGGCTCTGGAACATCAAGGAATCCAACAGCATGCTGAAGGGTCAAATATGGTTCTAGAGTCCTGTTGTTTATAAAACCCAGTCCTCCTGGGTCATGCAAGGTGAACATTGTATCTCTAATATACACTAGGGCGAAAAGTAAAGCAATAAAAACAAAACAAAAAATGAAACCCCACAATTTTTATATAATAGGAGCTACCCTAAGCCTAATTGTCTCCTATCTCAAATACCTAATGATTCCTTTCGAGCTTTCAGTTAATGAATTAATGCACATCTGGCTGCCCTGGCATTTCTGGATTGGTTCCTAAGTGAACTCATATATGCATGGTGATAACTGCCGAATCCTAGCCACATGCCTGATCAGATGCTGCTCTTACCTGCGACCTGTGACCCTGTTCTATTTCCACCTAGTCCCAACGGGACAGCAGTATGGCTAAAGCAGCTAAGCAGAATGATTCCGTTAGATTTCCTATCAGTATAAAATCACATGTGGACTCATTTTTGGAATCATAGTCAGAAACTCTTAATTTCTCTTCATTTTGGTACACAGTGATGGCATTGTGGCAGAAAATCATTGGGTTATGACTCAGAAGATTGCTTGTAAATCCCATGTCTCCTCTCACGACCTGAGTGACTTCAGATCACTCCATCTCTGAGCTTCAGTTTTCTAGAAAGTGGGTATAATATCACCTCATATTCTTCCTTTAGTGGGACCTAAATAAGGTAAAGCAAAGAAAGGGGCTTTATATGGTTTAAAGTGTTATTGAATGGTACGGTGTTATCATTCGTCTTAGTTCGTTCAGGCTTCTATAACAAAATACCACAAACTGGGTAGCTTATAAGCAACATAAATTTGTTTCTGACAGTTCTGGAGGCTGGAAGTCTGAGGTCTGGGTGCCAGCATGATTGAGTAAAGGCTCTCTTTTAGGACTCAGACTTCTCCACTCTGGCCATGTCCTCACATGGTAGAACAGAGGGAAGATCTTTCTGAAGCCTCTTTTATTAGGGCACTAATCCTGTTCATGAGGCTTTGCCCTTATGACCTAAACAGCTCCTAAAGCCCATCTTCATCACCTTGGGGATTAGGATTTCAGCATACAAATTTGGGGAGGACACCAAACATTCAGACTATAGCATTATTATTAAAAGAAAATATCTATCTTACTGATATTCCAATATAGTTTTGATGGTCAGATTAAATAAAATACATGAAGAAGGCTTTGAAAAATGTAAAGAGTTAAGCAATGCATAGTATATCACTACCTGGTGAATGTAATGGCTATAGCTGTGCAATGGGATTACCGGTGACTACTAGTTCCATGTACAAAGTTGTAAGAGCAGATCAGTCTGCCAGACCAAAGAGAGGGTGCAGTGGCTGGAGATAATTCAATTTGATGCTATTTTTTTCACAGTTTTTAAGTTGTGAGCACCTCAATTAATTGTCTTTAGATCTTTCTCATTTTTTTTTTAACTTCTAATAAATATAATGAAACAATAGTCACCTCCCAATCTGGTTGTTGGAAAAACATAACTGAAATGAATTCCAAAAATAGCTTTTAAAGACAAAGTTATGTGAAGGACATAAATTGTGCCTGAGCTCCTTTAGCAATAAATAGGCACATCTCCACATACCCCTAGGATCTCAAGCTGATAATGCAACAAGAGCCTATTGAATTAGGACAAGGTGATGGTTCTGCTCGCGTGACAATCTAGGTCTCGGAGTCTGCTATGCGGGCAGGGTGTAAGGAGCAGATTGCATCTTCAGGAAAAAGGTTAAGCTTGAATGTTTTGGACAGGAGGTGGTTAGATGGATTTTTTTTTTAAGTCCTTGAATTTACCTGATGAGTTTTGTGTCCTTGTGGTGGTTGTCACCCATTCCAGGTTATGAATAAATTTAGCAACTCAAAGGAGGTCATTTAAAAATCTCTCTCTCAGATTCTCCATTTACTACATTGCCCCTTCCTGCTCCCTCCTCTTCCTCACTAATTTGGCCACCTGCCCTCCTGACCCCTGTGAGTTTAAGATTAGTGGTACGTAGTTTTAGAAATATTTTGAAACTTTTATAGGAGAGTTGTGGAACAGTGGGAGTTTCCAGGAAACCCTTAATAGAAGTTAAGAGATTCATTTACGGAATTAATTAATTAATTAATTAATTAATGGCTTTAAAACAACATTTTGAACTAATTTTAGACTTGCAAAATGTTTCAAAAATCCTATCAACTGCTCTTTTGTATTCCTCCCTCTGCTTCCACTGATTTAACATCTTTCATCACCATATTATAATGATTAAGAATAGGAAATGAACATCAGTACAGTATTATTAACCAACCTACACACTTCATTTGCAAGTCACTGATTTTCCTGCAAACATCACTTTCTAGTTGCAGGATCTTATCCCTTACCCCTCATTGCCTTTCACCTGCAATCTGTGACAGTTCCTCTTTCCTTGTCCTTCATGACTTTGGCACTTTTCAAAGAGTAGTGATCAGTAGTTTCATAGAATGTCCTTTAATATACGTTTGCCAAATGTTTTCTCATAATTGGTCTGAGTTTATGCAGTTGTGGCAAGAATACCACAGAAATGAAACTGTGACCTTTTCCAGCACATCCTATCAAGGGGTTCAGAATATCAATATGTCTTACTACTGATATTCCCCTTTGATCACTTAGTTAGAATGGTGTCTGCTGATTTCTTAACTATATAGCTACTATCCTTTTCTTTGTGTTGATAAGTCTTTTGGGGGAGACAGTTTGAGTTTATTTAAATCCTGTTTATTCTTCCCGAATTTCTTTTGCATAAAGAAGCAGATATCTGTGTGTGTTTTTAGAATCTAAGTTCCTATACAGGGATCACGTACTGTAGGGGATCTTTGAGATTTTCCCCTTTTCCACTTAATATATTATGTCATAGTTATCCTCATTTTAAAAATACAGTTGTGTAGCACTCCATTCTGAGTATATAACAATTAATTCAAACACTCCTCCATGTATGAGTGTTTGTTCCCAGTATTTTGCAATTGCAAACAATGCAGCAATAAATTACCTTTGTATTTTTGTATTGTTAGAGATGTATCTCTAGAAGTGGGATTATTAGGTTAAAAAAAAAGTACAATCTGTCAGATAGTGCCAAATTTTCCTCTGGGAGGGGTTATGCCAATATGCATTCCTACAAGCAATGTATGAAAGTGCCTGTTTTCCCATAGCTTTACCAGAGAGCTTTACTAATAGAAAGTGTTGCCATATTTTAAAACTGCCAATTTGATAAGTGAGAAATAAATTTTTAAAATTGTTAGTGAGTTTGAGCATTTTTTCATGTTTGTGAATTATCATTTATGCCTTTCCCTTGGTTTTCTATCAGGATATTAGTCTTTTATCCCTCAATTTGTAAGATTTCTTTATATAAGGGAATATTAGCCTTTTTTACTCTAGGATATGTTAAAATATTTTCTACCCATTTGTTGTTTGACTTTGTTTATGGTATCCTTTTGTTATGCAAAAATTTTAATTTGTATGCAGTCAAATATATCAATTTTTAAAATTGTGGATATAAAATCATAGTTAGAAAGTTTTTTCTTACCAAGGTTAAAGAATAATTTCACCATGTTTTCCTCTGTACTGTATGGTTTCAGTTTTTCTACTGAGAGTTTCTCTACAGTATGATGTGAGATAGGGATCTAATTTGACCCTTTTTCAGATGACTACCTAGTTATTCCAGAACTATTTATTAAGAAGCTCATCTTTACCCCAGTGATTTAAAATGCTACCTTTGTCCTATACTAAATTTTCATATATATTTGGGCCTAATTCTGGACTATTATATTAAACTTGTTTATTTTTCTATTTATATTCCAGCACCATATTGTTTTGATTATCAAGCCTTTATAGAATGTTTTAATTTCTGGTAAGACTAATCGCCACACACGTTTTTATTTTTTAGTGGTTTTTTATTTTACCTATTATTGCATATTTTTCTCAAATGAGCATTAGTATCAAATTATCTAACTCCAAAACATAACTTGTTGGTATTTTATTATAATTGTATTAAGTTTATAAATTAATTTAAGGAGCTCTAATATTTTATAATGTCATAATCCTACCCAAAAATAGATGTTTATCCATTTATTCAGACCTTTCTAGTGTCCTTCAGGAGTGTTTAAATTTTTTTCTTTGTACAGGTTAGCATTCTTGTAAAATTTACTCATAAATATTTACTACATTTGATGCTGTGATAAATGGGGTTTTCTTTATCATTATGTCTATTGTTTATTGCTTATGTGAAGACTATTCATTTTTATGTGTTAACTTTATATATTTTTACTTGAATAAATTCTTTTATTGTTTGAGTTGGTTTGTTATTGATTCTTTTGTTTTTTTTCTGGTTTTATTATTGTATCATTTGCAAATATAGTTTTCCTTTTTCTTTAATCATTCTTACACCTCTATTTTTTTTTTCTGTCTATTTGCATTGGATAATACTTCTAATAATAGCAGAGACAGTGAACATTTGTGTCTTAGTCCTGATCATAGTGGAAATGACTCTAGTATTTCTCCATTAAATAAGGTATTGGCTTTAGACTAACCATCATGTTGAGAAAGTATACTTTAATTCCTTTATACTGGAATAGTTTCACCAAGAATGTGTGTTAAATTTTGTCAAATGTTCTCTCAGTGTCTACAGATATGGTTATGTGATTTTTAAAAAGTTTTATTATGTGTATGTAGTAGACCGAATAATGGCCATCAGAGCCTACTCCTCAGAATCTATAAATGTCACATTATATTATAAAATTTTTATAGATATAATTAAATTGAAGATCTTCAGGTAAGAATTACTCAGGCCAGTCTCAATGCCATCACAAATGTGGTTATCAGAGAGAGGTAAACTGAGATTAGACACATACATACAGGAGAAGGCAATGTGAGGATGGAAGCAGAGTTTGGGGGGATAAGGTCATAAACCAACGAATGCTGGCAGCCACCAGAAGCTGGAAGAAGCAAGGAATGACTCTTCATAGAGCTTAAGGAGGGCATGTGAGAGACTTCAATACCTTGATCAGACTTCTCACCTCCAGAACTATGAGAATAAATTTTTGTTATTTTGAGCCCCAAAGTTTGTGATAATTCGTAATAGTGGCTATAGAAAACTGATGGGGAGTTTGGTACTGGGAGGCGAGGCATTTCTGTAACAAATACCTAAAATGTGGAAGTGATTTTAAAATTGGATAACGAATAAGAGGCTATAAGAATTTGGAGGTGTGTGATAGGAAAAGCCTGGATTGACTTAAACAGACTGTTGGTAGTAATATGAATGTTGAAAGCATTTTTGTTGAGGTCTCAGAAGGAAATGAGCACATTATTGGACTCTGGACAAAAGATGATCTTTGTTATATATTGCAAGAAATGTTAGCTGAATTGTGTCCTATTGTGTTTAAAGCAAAACTTGTATGTAAGTTATGAACCTGGATCTTTAGTTGCGGAGTTTTTCAAGCAAGGTAATGAAAGTGCAGCCTGGTTTCTTTTTATTGCTTATCGTAAAATGACAGAAGAGAGGGATAAATTGAGAAAGGAATTGTTAAGCATAAAAGAACTAGTACTTGATAATTTGCCTATCTGGATTGCAAATGATTCTAAAATGAAGAGGTTTTCTGTCAGGAAAGCGTGCTCTGGAGAGAACGTCAAGCATGTTGCTAGACGTGCTTTTACTGGTGTTGAAGAGATTTAAGTGTGTTGGATCATGTTTGCAAATATTTTGTTTAGAATTTTGCCTTGATATTCATGACTATCATTGCTTTGTAGGTTTATGTCTTTGTATTGTTTTTCTCTAAGTATGAATATTATAATTCTTCTGTGAAATCATCTATATTTGGTGATTTTTTTTTTTTGGTGGGGAGTTCTTTAATGAACTTTTCTATTTCTTATAGAGAAATTGGTCTGTTTAGGCTTTCTAACCCTAATTCGGTTAATATGTATTTCCCTAGGAAATTATCCATTTAATCTAGATTTAAAAAATTGTTTTGCATAGAGGTCTGCAACTTTGTTATGCTTTAAAACATTTTTGTTTGTTTCCATGGTTATTTTCCTCTTTTCATTCCCCCTCACCCCTTTTCTTTAAAAAAAGAAATATTTGTAGCTTTTCCTTTCTCTAGGATTAAGTTGGCTAGTGGTTTGCTTATTTTGTTAACTTTTCCCTCATATCAGGATTTTGATCCTTTCACATTGACTTAATGCCTACCGGACAATGTGGGTATATCCACTTTTCCCTCCTTTCTCCTCCTAGTTTTTAGTTGCAACATATTTACTTTGTCACAATACACAATAGCTATATGGCAGTCTTCCCACCCCCATCTTTGTTTTAGTATCATATATAGATATGTTTTTCTTTCGTGAGGGGGATGAGAGGAGGGGAGATAGTGAAGCAAACACCTGCATGCACCCAGACCAGGATCCACCTGGCAACTCCTGTATGGGGCTGATGAACCAACTGAGTTATTTTTAGCACTTGAGGCTGCTGGCCCTGGAACCAATGGAGCCACTGGCGGCAGAAGGGGTATGAGGGGAGAAGGGGGAGAAGGCGACAATATGTGGGGAGAAGGGGGAGAGGGAAGCGGAGAGAAGCAGATGGCCATTTGTCCTGTGTGCCCTGACCGGAATCAAACCTGGGATGTCCATATGCCAGGCCGATGCTCTATCCACTGAGCTACTGCCCAGGGCCCATTTATATATTTTAAAATGTTTTGGGCTAGTCATTTTATTAGTTTCCCAGTCATGATTTGGTTGGATAAAGCTTACTGTTTAGTAGAGTCTTCAAAAATAATTTATGGGTATAGGATTCCACAAGGTTTTATATATAAAAAATTGTTATTTGATATATCAAATTGTTAACTGATATAGTCAAGAACAACTTGGCTATGAAATAATTTTTTTTTACAATTTCTTTCATTGAACTTTTAAAAGATGGTATCCATTGTTGCCTTCTTTGTATGTTGGTTTTAAAAATTCTGATTCCAGTTGAACTCTTTTGCCATTATTAATTCTACAAAATAATAATTTTGCAAAAATTATTCTTTTTGCCTGAGGTCTTGAGGATTTTATATTAGTCTATGAAAGCTAATAGTTTTCTAAGTTATGTCTAAACTTTGGTCATATTGGGTTAATTTTCCTTGATGCTTCGTATGCTTTTCAAAGCTTTTATTTTATTTTTTTTAAGTGATAAGAGGGAAGATAGTGAGACAGTCTCCCACATTCACCCTGACTGGGATCCATCTGGCAACTCCTCATCTGGGGCCAAAACTCAGTTACCAAGCTATTTTTAGCACCTGAGGCTGACACACATTCGGAACAACCAAGCCACTGGCTGCGGGAAGGAAAGAAGGAAAGAAGGGAGGGAGATGCAGATGGTTGCTTCTCATGTGCGCTCTGACCGCGTCAAACCCAGGATGTCTGCATGCTGGGCAATGCTCTCCTCACGGAGCCAACTGGCCAGGGCCTCAAACCTTTGTCTATTTGAAAAATTTCTTGAATTAGAATTTTAAAGAGTAGTTATGTTTGTTTTCTTTTTTTTTCTTTTCTTTTTTCTTTAGGGACTCCAATAATGCAAATGTTATCACTTCCTTGCTTATTCTCTATTTCCAGTATTTTTCTTTTATCTACTTTATGTCTTGTGTCATTTTCATTCTTCTGGTTGTTTTCTTGCTTTTCTTCAATGTCTCTTATAGAATCTTTATTTATTTTCTTGAGCACTTTGTAATTTTATTTCTATTTTTGAGATATAATCATCCTTTTATTCCCATTTCTTTCTTGAGTTCAATCAACTATTTTTTCATTTCTCCTTTTTTTGGTTCATTTGTTTTCTCAGCATTTGAATATTTTAATTTGAAGTGGTTTTTCATATCCTCAAATGCTTATTAGAATATATTTAATTTGTTATGAGGTGTAAGTTTTCTTCTGCGTCATGGGATTTTTTTTGTGGGGGAGTGTTTATTCAGTTGATTTTTGTGAAAATTCATTCTGCAATAGTCTTTTTTTGGATTTTATTATTCTGCTTTTTTATTTTTTGTTATGTGGAAATGTTTTACATGATTCCTAGTTGGTCTAGTAAAATTTAGGTAGTTTAGCAGGTTTTTGTTTGTTTTGGTGGTGGGGGAGGAATTTTGAGTTTACCAACTTGTTGATTTATTTTTTTCTTGTAGTACTAAAAAGTTTTCTTCCTTTTCGCTTTATTACCTAATTGCTAATGGTTATTTCTCCCTTTTCCCCCCTTTTCCCTCTCTTTCTGAAGCTATGTGTTTGAAAGATTGCCCCTTTAAATCGCAGTTGCAGTTGCTCATTTCAATTTTGTCTCTTAAAATTACGTGATTGGCCCTTTAAGTACAAGTCTACCCTTTAAAAGGCACATACTTTAAAATCGCTTTCCTGAAGTCTTACTCTATTTAATATTTCTGATTTCCTCATCAACTTTCCCTGAGGTCTTTTTGCCTGAGTCAGTCTTCTGTATTCTGAGCAGTTTTTGTTGGTCTGCCTTTGCTTGTAGCAAAGCTTTGTGGGGGTGGGGGGGTGGGAAGGGGAAGAGAGAGATGGAAGGACATAGGATTTGTTTCTTTTCCTCTTTTTACTCACAATTTTTAAAAACATCCTTAGCATTCTATTCAAATAATATTGAAAGCATGGTTTTGCATAGAGATTTCATTCCCTGGAGTTGCTCTGTATTGTTTCATGGAGAGGCTGAGGCTAGGATGTTATTTACATACACCTGTCATTGTTTTCAGCTACTTGAAAAGACCTCAAAGAATACATCTTTGCATGTTAATACAGCAACCTCAAACTTGCCAGTGGTTTGACTTACCACCCACACAACTGACGGCTCCCATATTTAGAATTTGAATCCAATCCTTTTTTAAAAGCTTTATATTCATATATCCGGCTACAGTTTAATCATACAATCTTACACTCACTAAGGTGAAAACTCAACAATTTCCTTCTCCACAAGCTTCGTCTCCCCTCTTTCTGCACACATATTTCTATTTCTTTTTAAAAAGTAGCATTCTTCATTCAGAAAGTCAAGTCTTATACTTGAGAGTCATCTAGAGTCTCCCTAGCCAACATATCTAATTGGTACTTAATAAATGGCTATTGGATGAATATCTCACAATTTCTGGAAGAAGATGAAAAAGACACAACATTTCTATCCCTGACAACAGATGTTATAAGGCCCGGTAGGCTGTTTTTTGCTACTTAGGTGTAGATCTTGCTAGTGGTAAGAATAACAGCATACAACACATAATTTAGTAAGGAGTTTGTAAGAATGATAAACTTATTATTTGAGTACAAGATTTTGAAGGCAGGAACAATGACATATTTATTTAATAATCTTTTACAAAATTTGGCAGAAAGCTTAATAAAGGTCATTAGATATGATATCACTTGTGATAATAGCACACATTTCCTAATGCAAAGAAAATGTGGCCTTAAAGATCACTAAGCTTAAGTAAGTCAACTCAAAATATTACACGCATCAGCAATGTTAGAAAAATGAATGATGTGAACAATAGGAACTTGGGCAAACTGAGGACTCTAAAGGAGGGCTCTTACCCATTTTCTAGGTGTGCCGTGATCCCCTTCTGCATATGGTAAAGCCTATGGACACTTTTCAGAATAATGCTTTAAAATACATAACATTAAAAAAAATTACAGAGGAAACCAATTGCATAAAAATATAATTATCAAAGTATTAAAAAACACACAAATGTTTTATATGGTTCTTTATTAATGCATCAAATAACAAGACTTAGCAGCAGAATAATAACCACCATATTTTCAACTTGTTGAGAATATAAGCAATTTTTCAAGTTATCAGCAACCACTGTAATGTGACATAAAAACCTCTGTGATTCCCGTTGGTGATACAGTTATGCTACTACTAGTATCACAGTAATTTTTGCCAATATTCATAGCTAAATAAAATGCTAAAGTTTAGTTAGATGTTAGTGAAAATAAAAGTGCAATTTTTCCCCTTCCAAGTTCATGGCCATCTCAATTCTATACACATGCCTACACCCATGAATTCCAGATTAAGAACCCTGGTTTAGAAGATGCAGCTGCTACTCGGCACTATCTGAGTATAGCCATGCAGAACTGGGAGCCCCATGGCCTGCGGGTCCTCAGGTTTTGTGACTTCTGACCTAAGCCTTTGTGAAATTAGGGATCCGTCATGTTATATTCCCTTTATAAGAGTTCCCTTTACGGGGGAAACAATTGGAATGTGAAAGCTGAGTTGTCCCTTGACAGAGAGAAAGGCTTGTTTTGCCCAAGACAGAATGGACTTGCATTTTGCAAAGTTAAAGATAATATCTATAAGCCACTCTCTCCAAATCCTTGTCTGAAGGAGCTCTCAGAGGCTGGGCCATCACAGAGGTGGGTGTGGAAGGTGATGGAAGAGGGCTGGAACCTGGAAAAGAAATTCTACAACCTGTAGATAATAAATGAAAAAGGTAGGAACTTCCCACTGGCTGATAGAAAATGTCACAAACATGAAAACAATAAAGCTGAGTTTGAGTCCTTGGTGCCTTTCCTTCATGATTAATGATTGTTCTCAAATAGGATGGGTAAGGGAAAGTGAAGTTCCTCTAGAAGTAGCTTTAAAAATGCCACAGCTTAAAAAAAATTATTGTAACATCAATTTAAAAGAAAAAGAAAACCCCTCTACTAAAATGTAAAGGTCAAGAAAGATTTGGGTGTTTTTAAATGCTGTCTTGAAGAAATTCTTATAAAGGTTAAGATGTCATGTAGTTTCAGAGTTATGGGCATAGAAGGAGGCTCCTGGACAAAAGCAGTGTTACCTGGGGGCCCCTGGTGACTGTGACCCATGCCAACCTCTGGCAGCAGGCAGCTAGTGGATCTCAGC
Source organism: Rhynchonycteris naso (assembly GCA_037038555.1). Taxonomy (NCBI): domain Eukaryota; kingdom Metazoa; phylum Chordata; class Mammalia; order Chiroptera; family Emballonuridae; genus Rhynchonycteris; species Rhynchonycteris naso. The sequence goes on along the minus strand of CM072997.1, from coordinate 160,572,237 downwards.
GTGTCCCGTGTCAGTGGGGAGACCCAGACACACTACTTTCTCGGAGGCTTTAGAGCCATGGGAATATGTCACTTCCAGAGCTCTGCTCTGGTTACACACAGGTTTTAGGATTATCTGCCCCACCTCAATCCTAAACAGCTGCACCCAGAGCAGCATTTAAAACCTTCCAGGTGAGCCCTGCCTGGACAGCTCGGTTGGTTATAGCAACATGTCCACATGCAGAGGTTGCTGTTTCAATCCCTGGTCAGGGCACATACAGGAACAGATTGATGTTTCTCTCTTTCTCTCTTCTTTCTCTTTCCTTAAAATCAATAAATATATTAAAAAAAATAAACAGGTGAGGGAATTCTGAGCTCCTGCCGTGTCTTTTGCCTTCTCTCATTCTGCCCTGAAACGCCTAATCCTTCAGCAGGGTTTCCACACAGAGAGCCTTCTCTGGTGTTTAGATTATGGGGTCCAAAAGAACCTCCTGCTCTCCACAATGTGTTCTGTGGAAGGGCAGAAGTTTCCATGAATCTACACCTAAGTGGCTTGGAAATAAGAGGTGTCCACTCAGTCTCAGGTATTCTGGTCACAAGCTAACAGACCCCTAAGGGATATTTCCAGTCATGACAATCCTCCCTCGGGATTGCAGAGTAGCATGCCTACACACCAGCACATGTGAGCAAGACTACACCTCAGAGACTTGGGGTCCACCAGGTCATTGGAGACTAGTGTTTCTCAACCTGTCCCCATGAACAGGATACCTAATTCACCTGGAGGTGATCCAAGTGCACTTTTTAATGTGGTCTGTGGAGCAGCAGCTTTGGCATCATCTGGGAGCCTGTTAGTAATGAGGATTCTAGGGCCTCAGCCAAGCCCTACAGAACCAGAACCTGCATGTTAACAAGACGCCTAGCAATGTGTATGTCCATTAAAGTCTAAAATGCACTGCTTGCTCAAGACCTACTTTCTGCAGGACTAAGTGTGTGCACATGTGTGGGCATGCACAGTCTGCCTCTCCCACTGGGAAACTCAGTTAAATGATAAGAGTAGGTCACAGCCTTCAGAAGGAAATGATAGACATATCATTATAGAGTTCCAAGCTGTCATGCCACATCCATGAAAGGAAACAAGAGCTTGACACTAAGCACTTGCTGTGGGTAATTTTCACTGTGCACTCAGCATGGGGAGTCACTTAGCAAGCTTTACCTGGATCATGTGGGCCTTTTGAAGAGCAAGCCAAGTCATTTGACCCCTCATACCACCTCTCCCCAAAATATTCTTTGTGACATTAATTGATCTTGTGTGGCAGGATGGACTTTTAGGTAGGGAACTAGACCCTCGCAAAACAATTTGCAGGGCATCAGAAAGCAACTATTAAAATGCACTCTGAGTGGCTTTTTAATTGAGTCTGGAATCTACCATCAAATAACCAATCATTTGGGTTAACTTAGAGTTTTTTTTGAATTATGTAAGCCTTGCTGTTGTTGCTCCGGTCACTTACCCTAACGTGCTTTTCTACTTCTTTCCTCTGGTCTCTGTCCCAAACTCTCTTCCAAAGATGGTGTAATTACCCTATCACTTCCTACTTATTACTGTGTCTTGTTTCTGATTGTCTGAATTGTATATATTCTATTTATTTAGCACTGAAAATATACTCTCCTGCTATTGCATAGAGTCTGTCTTTCCAACCAGATTTTTAAACCCAAGGTCAGAGACACATTACATTTCTTGTATTCCATCCCTCAGCCCAAGGCACTATATCAAGATTGGTCTCATAAAGATGAACCATCATCAACGTTGTTAGGAGTCTTGGTGTCAGTGCTTTCCTGGTGCTGGGTCTGTCAGCTCACCTGGTCTTCATAATCACCCCATATGGTTCTTGAGACTCCCCTTCTCAGAGGAGGATACCACGGCTCAGAGAACACACAAAATCACACAATTAAGGTGGGGCTAGGACAGCTTTGAACTCAGATTTATCTGAGTATGTGTTCCCTCTTCCTTAATAGTGTTGTGGAAGTGAGTTTTCCTTTCACTGCTTGTTGGGAGCAACTCAAATATGGGTGCTGGGAGGAGGAGACGGCTTGAGAGAGACAGATCACTAGGTCCTCATGAGAAGCTGTCCCATGTATGATATTGGGAAAGTTGTGTCTTTCTCTACATCCAGCTTCTCAGTCTCAACCATGTGGGTGGTCATGCCTGACTCGCTGGGGAGCTGAAGGACAAGGGCCCTGAAAGTGAGAGCCGGGCTCAGGGGCTGTCTGCAGGAGTCATTGTTCTTTTACATCCCCAAGAGGGCAGCTCTGTGGACAGCTGCCCCACTGCAGGACCTTGCTTGTTCTCCTAGTTTCTGATGTCATCACGGTGTGGCAACAGGCCGTCTCGAGGGTGGCATCCAGACTGTGAATGAGCCCGCAAAGTTTTCTCTCCCACCCTCTGATATCAGAAAGAGTAGTTCCATTCTTCACACTTAGTATGTGGAAGCCAGAAGTAGCTCACTTATGAACCTGCTCACAAAGAAACAATTCATGCTAAAGGGGTTGGGGTACTTCTTTGACATTCACCACAAAAATCATTGTTGTTTTAAGACATCCAAAAAACAAAACAAAACAAAAACCACACAACACCCTGGATTCAGAAAGAATGTGATTCTTCCCAATCAACAGTCAATGAGGGATTTTAATTCATGAGCACAATTACCATGATTACTCTGACCTATGGAGTCGTTGCATTTTGCTATTCTTCTATGGAACTAGATTTTCATATTTAAGAAGGAAAGCAAATGATATCAAGAATCTTGTGCAGCTACATAAGTCTTTCCAAAATATAGTGCTTTTCTAAGAACCCTTTCTGACTAAATGATTCAACCCAATATCACAATATATTACTGATGTATAATTCACCACCACAATTAAAACTTTAAAAGGAAACACAGTGAAAGTGCCCAATGTTTCTATCAGAGCTGCTCTTGCTGCACCTGTGCCCTCTTTGAGCTAGTGATAAAGTTGGAAACTCAGGTTTGAAACAAGTCTTCCCATTAGATAATTTATTTGTATTAAGGTATTGTCTCTAGAAGGAGCCTATTAAAAATAAAAGTTACTTGGGCTTAGTAACACAATTCCCACAATAAGTTATTCCAGCTGCATGAATTACTTTATTTAATCAATTAGCTGTCATTTATCAGACAATATGGCTTTGAGGAAATAAGGCATATTTTAATGAAGATCATTGTCTGAAGCATAAAGCAGTTCTATGAGGGACAGACCTGCTTGGGGGCTCTATGCTGAGGGCCTAGAGGAGGTTAGGAGACAGAGAAAGACACGAGTAAGAGGGGGAGAAGAGGGGAGAAAAGTGAAGGGAACATCAAAATCAAACTTATGTCTCCTTCACAGTTTTATTCTTAATCACCAGTCTTTCTTTCTGTTTAAATGTTATTTATTTATTTATTTATTTATGTTAATTTATTGTGTTTACATAGATTCTAATGTTGCCCCGAATGCATCCCTCTCCCCCATATTCCCCTCAACATCTCCCTTGTCCCCGTCCCCATAGCGCCCTCCCTCCTTCCCTTCAGGTTTATCCCATCCTATCATCCCCTTTCTCTTTGTTTAAATGTTTTTTAATAGAAAGCAACCATATGATCTCTACTTTGGTCCAAGCCTCCAAAGCACAGGTCCTGCTTGTATTTAAATTGGAAGTGAAATGATTCCCCTGTCCATCCCTCTGACAATGGTCACCCATATCTAGTTCTCTTCTCTATCCTGGGCACGTAGCTCAGCAGCATTTCCCAACCCTTTGCGTCTAGTTGAGCTAATGTGACTGAGGGCTACACACCAAATTGTGCGTGGCCATAAACCATTTCATATGGACTTCTATCCTCTCTCTGTCCCATCTGAGTGGCTGGAAGCCAATAACTGGAGGACACTATAGAGATGGGAGAAGCCCCTTGACAGTAGACTCCTGACTTCCTGAATCACCACTTGGAGAAGAGAGGTTCAACACAGGGATGTGTCAGACCAGAAACACACACCTTGAACTTGCCATCAGTGATAAAACAAACTTGATTGTGCTAAGACACTGAGATTGGGGTGTCTTTTATGATGTCAGAGTATTATTTACCTTGACCGCTATGACTTACCATCTATACTGTTATTTGTTCTCACTAGACTGCTGGATACTTAAATCTCCTGAGCAAAATGAGACTTTTCAATTATTTTTTAAAAAAATAATATTGTATTTTAGCAGCACTAGTTTGCTGGGGACTTTCTGTCAGGTACTTCAAGTGCTTTGAATTCTTATTTAATCCTTACAACAATCTTTTGAGGTAGAGTAGATTTATTATCCCCATTTTACAGATAGGAAAAATGAACTTGAAAGTGTATTAAAGAAGTTGCTTTTAAATTATAGTGCTAGTAAGTGGCAGCATTGTGATGGTGGTCTGAGGCATTCAGTGTTCACATCAAGCTCCTTATCAATGGAGGCTTCTCACAGTTCCTCTGGAAAACTAGATCAGACCACAGAATGGCATGGCAAGGTCACAGTATCAACTGAGAAAGTTTTACCTTAAAGAGGGAAAAATTATCATATATCTCTGTCCACAAAATAGTTGAGAGAACATTTCTTTTATCTCCATTCCACACCTCAAAAATACTGAATTGATTTTCTGATTTCTTTTTTCTGCCCTCCATTGAAAGCCTTGAATATGCCCCAGTTTTCTGTCTAGAGAACATTGTTGATGCTGAGTTGTAAATTCCACAGATGAAGAAGTTCTAAGTAGATTTCAGCTGAGATTTACCCCCTCCCATTGGTACATGTATGTAATCCCCACTAGGAGATGCTTCTCTCAGAGGAAACAACATTCTGTTTCAATGGAGGCAAACCAGGGGAAAAGGTGGACACAATGTGTGGTAGAAATACACATCCTGAAGGATGAGGAGACAAAGAATGAAGCCAAGTGGAGGCAGTTTATTGGCTGTTCTTGTGACTAAAAATGTCAATTTCAAGTTTTCTTTGTAAAATGGAGAAGGGAGAGTCTTGTTGGACTGACCCCTCTAGTGATTGCTGCATCTGAGAGAATGCATGGGGGAGCTGCAGCAATGTCTGGTGTACCACACCTGAAAGATACTGCGATTGTAGCCTTCATTGATAGAAAGTCTGCTATTAATACTGTGCTAGGTAGTCCCAGGAGCCCACAGTTCGATAAGATGTAAAAGAAAAAGACCATGGTGGGTTAGAACCGGGTATGGAGGCAGAGCACAGCCCTGACTAGCAGTACAACAGTTTTGTCAAGTTACTTCATCTTTCCAAGCTTCAGATTCCTCCTTCGTAAAATGAGGACTCATGTTATTTCTCTCGCCACGTTTTGAGGATGACACAGGATACTGCGTATAAGCTCTCATGAATTGTCACTTGTTTTGAGGATGATGATAATATTGAATCAGACATAAAACACAAAAGAAACTAGCCTATAATAAGGGCATCTTTACTCATCTGAGTTTATTATATAAGTTAGCATCTGTTTCATAAGTTGAAAGGATAAAAACAAAGGATAGAACCCTAGAGAGATTTAGCCAGACAATCTGACAGCACGTAGATATGGCTCCCTGCAGGAGTTGGGGCAGATCCCTGGGGTGGTAAAGGAAACCACAGTGAATTCAGTCTTTGCCGCATGTGAGTAACTGTAGTTTGAGAGCTGGTCTAGGTCCCAGTGAGCACCAGCTCATCAGAGAGGAAGTAACTTTACCATGGAACATGCTGGAAGCAGAAGTGGGTTTGTAAAGGATGGGGCTCGGTGTTGGCAGAGAGAGGGATGGATAACTCTGCAAAGAGTCTTGTAAGATGAGCTGGTAGTTTCGGGAGGGCTGGACCCCCCTGGTCTTGTCCTGCAGGCCAATCCTTCATGTTTTAGTCATTTAGTGTCCATCTTATTGTAGGAATCAATCATAGTTTTCAGAATTCAGAAAACAAAGTTTCCATGTTGTTTATTCTGGAATGTGTCTTATCTTGTCAATATTCCACAAGTTTCCCATCAACCTCCTGAAGAATATCACTCCTCTAAGAAACAGAATGCTAGGCTCTGATACTAAAAGTAAGGTGTTTATTTTTGAAGCAGCATAGATTCAAATAGCGGTAACAATTCTTTGCAGAAAATAAAAGCATCTTTATGTTTGTTTGAGTAAACAGAAATCTAGCACAATTGAAATGATTTGCCACCTGCCAGACAACACCGTTTCCTTTTGTAAGCCATGTTCCATGTACAAGGATGGCAAAGGCACAGCGCTGCATAAAGGGATGGTGACGTGTTCAGCTAGTGCAGCCGCTGCACCGTCCACAGGGTCCACCTTGCTCCGTTATGCTCCACCTCAGCCCACAGTCATCCCGCACCCCCTGCACTGTCAGGCTCAGCTGCTGCGCAAAAGGTGTCAGCTCACTTCTCAAACAGCCAGTGTTTTCCCTGGCAGTCAATTTGTGAGGTCTCTATGCCTGTTGAATCAGGCTTATACTCGAAGCAAAACTTCAGGGAAGCTGTTGTGTAGCCCAGGTTAAACCAGAAATATTTATTTCTTCTTCAGTTGGATAGTGCTTGTCCTACGGAGGGTTTGGGATTTTCCACTGTGAGAGTGTGCTTATATGTGGGAGGCTGGTGGTGAGAATATGTAGCCTTCTTTTTCCTCTCTAGGTTTTCTTTAGAGATCTGACCGGCTGGTCCTCAACAGGAACAACCAGGCAGAGCTCTGAAGGACACAGATATGGTCTTTTAACATCCTCATATTTGTACTATTTTCACTTCTCAATTCTTAGGGCTTCCCAAACCATCCAGGGGCTTTGGTGTCTCCTGGCCCCTGAGCCCTTGGTCAAGACAATGCCTAGGTTTAGTTTAATAATAATAATAATAAAAAGACAACAGTAGCAATCATAACAACAATTATGACAATTGCCATTTATTGGTGCTGTATTATATGCCCGACATGCTAAGCATTGCATTCACATTATCCTCCACGGCTTTCCTTGATGACTGTATGAGATGGCTGTGTATGTAGCACATCCCACTGGCATTCATCTCTGTCTCCTTGGCTTACCCCAGAAGGTCCCCCGCAGGCAGGCTCCTGCCCTCAACCTCAGCTGTGTCCTCCGGACTGAGGCATGCTCAGACCACATGGGGGGATGCTCAGCCAGGTTACGGGCCAAGCTGGAAGTATCTGAGGGTCCTTAGCCCAGGAGTGATCCTCAACATTTGAGGGAAAGGAGCTCTTGCATAAATCTTCCAAATTCCTTTTCTTTGGGTGCTGAGGCAGATTCCCCATCTCCTAAAGGGTTCTCAAAAAAATGGAGAGCAGCTGGCTACAGTGGTGACCTCTCACTGAAGCCACTTCCTCCCCTCTTACTTCCTCATCCCCTCAGAGTTCCCTGCCTTGACCATCCAAAGCTGCTCCCAGTTCTTAACACTAGATTTGCCCTCGGGGGAATGCAAACTGAGGTACTACAGGGCTGTTTTCACACAACAGAAGAAAATGGAGGCTTAGGAAAGTTGGCATACCTGCTGACATGTCACTCGAGAAAGGTCAGGCAGGACTTGACCAGGCCTGTCTCCTCTCATTACATCTTTCTGCTTCCATCAGAAATGGTTGAAACTTATTTTTCTAGTTTATTAATTAAATTAATTAACATATAGCTCCTTTGCAAAAAGGACTTGAGGCTCTAGAACCTATATTCCCTTTTTTTCAAAATGTATTTATCCTGTGTCCAGTTCCACTGAGACTCAGGATTTAACTAACAATATAATTAGAGACAAATTGAATAAGTTAATTAAAATTACAGTGCTATTGTCTGAAAGTGACTAAATGTAGTATGCCTCTGGAAGTGTTTATATTTTACAGGGGCCTTTGGAGATTGCAATGCCATAACATAAGGAAAGGGCTCTTTGTTGGTGGAATTTCCAGCATCAAGTGGTCAAGGAGAACTCCTGTCCATGCCCTGTGATGGGACTTTCCTTTTCTTGAGTTGTTTATTTCATACATTTAGCCACTCGCTTACTCTGCCTACTGACGTCGACGCTCTATCAAATTATCAACAGGATTCCTCTTGAACTGGAAGGCAAAGTTCAACCCTGAATGGGTGCTAGCCTGGCTCCTTCTGAGTGACCGGAACATGCAGCCCTCCCTTCTGTGACTCCTGTCTCACCCGGGGACACCACGGATCTGTTTACCTGTCATGGTTGCCCGCCTGTAAAACGAAGATAACACTTGCTCCAACTTGCTTTTCAGAGGATGATGTGAAGATAGTTGTGAGATTGTCTACAAAGTCCTCCAAATTCTTGGGATGAAAGGCACCGTGTAAGCAGAACACAGTCTTATTATGATTATACTTACGCAGCAGCTCTCAGACTTATAAACCTAGTCCAGTCTGGCTGGAAGGTAGGATCGGAGGGTTGTCCCTCTGGTCCTTGCCCCCATGAATCCACCATCTGGCAGCCACATATTAGAAGTGCCCGTTCATTCTGCTTGTTCAATTTGCCTTTCATTTTCGAGAGGCCAGTTATGCAGTTTTTGCCCTTCACATTCTTCAGATTTGGGGTCATGTTTTAGAAAACACATATGTACAAACATACATGCATCACCTAATAGGTAACCCAACTCCTAGAGGGCCTGGGGGCTAGGTCAGTAACTAGACATTCAGATATAAATTCTACGTTGAAAACAATATTCTTGACCCTCTGCATGTTTGTCTGTGGCCTGACACACACTCAAGCTTCACCCGTTTCCAAAAACAATGAGCTAAAGTTTTCCTTTCGGCTAAAGAATTGGAACTACTGGATTTCTCAGCAAAAGCAAAACAAAACAACCATAGAAAAACACCACCTTTTCCTCCTCAAATTAATTCTTTCAGTTTATGCTCCAAACTCCATAAAAATGTGGTTTAGCTTTTTAAAGTTTTTATTAATATTTATAATGCCAGTTTGTTGCCCTTGAACCTCACAGAAACAGAGCCTTGATATAAATACCCAGCTTCCAGGTGGTGTGTACTCATCCAGCCATAAACTTTAATGTTTATACATATAAATTAGCTTTGTTTTGTTTCGCCTGTCTCTTGATGTAGAAGAGTTTTTAAAAATTACTTTTAAAAATGCAAAATTTAATAGCTTATATTTTAATTTCAAAAGTAATGCCTGCTTGTAAAAAGATACAAATGTGCACATAGAAACAAAGAAAAATGTGCCTCTTTCCTGCTATTTCTAAAATCCTAGGGCCAAGAAATAAACTGTGTACTTTCAATCATTTAAAATTAGGACCCTGTTAGTCTGAGAGATGGAAATTGTCCTAAGAAGTCGTATTTCTGAATAGGATGTAATAAGAAATTGTAGTAAGTTTAAAAAATACAGTGAACTATAAAAAATTAAAATAACTCATAAGCCTACTACCCCAAATCACCGATTTTTGACATTTTAGTGTACTTTTACAGAATTTTTCTCTGTAAACATGAATAAACAAAGGTACCCTACTTCTCCTACCACCTCAACATTGAATTGTGACAATTTTCCAATGTCAAGAAAGTATCTGAAAAAATACTTTTGAATGGCTGAGAAATATTCCATTGTAATCGCTTCACCTTAAATGTGTCTAAATAATAAGATGGGGCAGAGTGGGGAATGCTATTTCTCTCACCGTGTGTTTCCATCACGGGGGTGTGGCTGTGGCTGGGATGGCTTCCTCTCCACTGACTAGGAAGAAGACATATCAGTAGAACACTGCTTGTCACCTTTGGATTCCAAGGTTGAGTGACTGATTTGGCAGATGACATGAAGGTATCAACTCATTCCCCACCATCATCCTGTGAAGTTCCGAGGCTTCCTGGTTCAACCTCTTCTCCTCCTTGGATGGCACTAGCTTTTGTTTCGCTTGGTTTCCACATAAGATCACTTATGTGGTATGTTTTTGCCAAATGTTGAATTAAACTGGGGTGTTTAATTCTGAAGTAGTAGTAGGCTTGTGGCCACAGGTTGAGTTGTTTTTCTAACCTGGTTTAGTTAACCATTAGGATATGTAAAGGTGCTCATCTTCTGTGTTCTTATGTCTGTCCTGGTTCCCAACCCAGATGAGCAGAGACAGTGAGTCAAGAGAAAAAGTGAAACTACTTATACCCCGCTGCCCCAACTAATATTATTGTAATGAATATTTATTTAGTATTTATTCCTGTATATTTTCTCATTTAACTCTCCCAACAACACTGTGAGGTGGTGGTATTGTTATTACTCCCATTTTATCAGAATTGAGGCCTGGTGACACCCCTAGCAAGAGATGGTGCTAAGATGTGCTCCCATGCTCTAACCTATTGCCTTTCATCTCTTCTACGTCACAATAATATGTGAGCCTTTTGTACGTACATTATAGCTTGAGCTTTCAAACTACCCAATGCTGTCTCTCATTATTGAATATGTCTGTTGTTACTTTAACAATATTTCATTTTAGTAACTGAATGCTTTATAATACTATTTCTAGTGACTTTTTCTGCACAGATTTCTGTTTTTATGCAGTTAAGTTTATTCTTATTTTCCTTTATGACTGCATCTTAATCTTAACATTTCTGTTTCTTGGCTTTTGTGTTTTTGTCTTTGCCTACTGTTGGGAAAACAACTGTGTTAGTCTTGCTCGCTGGTTTATCAGCTGCAAGCACTTTGCCTGATTAGTGCGTGAGCACATGGTAGTGCCATGTGTATATAGTCTATGTAAGGCTATGGGTGCTTGTGATCAGGCTGGATTGCAGATTGCCTGCCCGCCACTGTAAGGGACACTTTGCTGTTCACTTGCCTGAGAAGCAGTTTTCTCCTACTTGTTTGAGTGTCCATCGTCCACTGTTGGGAGACTCTATTAAATGGGAATGGTCCAACACTTTTTGGCTATGCAAGTTTCTCTACCGTCTGTCTGAATCCAATGTGGACCTGTGTGGCCTCAGCCACAAGCATTACACCTACCCTCGTAGATTTTCACCTATGGTTTACTTTAAATTTTTATGCTTTTATTCTAAAACTATAACTTTTACTATCCAGATATTATTTGGTATTAGAGAGCCAAAGTTACTATTTTCTTTTTTAAGAAAAAAATCAATCAAGTCAGTGCTATCCTTTCTTTGCTGATTTATTATCCATGTTCTGTTTTTGGTCTCTGTTTTTCTCCATTGCACTACATGCTGATTTCTCTACACCTCACTCTGTTTTGTTTGCTTGTTAAAGCTTTGTAGTATATTTTAATATTCAGAAGGACTAAGACCTTCCTCATTACTCTTAATTTTAGAAACTTAATATCATCAGGTAATATTCTTTCATATATATTTAAAAACTACTTCATCTAGTCTCTGTCCTAAAATCTTAGTGGAAATTTCATTAGATTATACTTATATTTGAAATTCAATTTCAGAATAATTACTATCTTTCTAAAATTTCTTTTTACATTTAAGAATATCTGATTTATTTATTTTCTTTTGTGTGTCTCAAAAAGTACTGAATTTATTTTCATATAGGTGGTGTTCTTTTTTTTGTTTTGGTTATTTCTTACTATTTAAAATTTTGAGGCTATTAGAAATGGAATCATACAAATAGTTATTATGATTTAACAGTGTTTAAAATAAATTATTGCTGGCATATAGACATTAAAAATATTTTTGTTTGTGGCTTCTTTATTGAACTCATTATTTTTAAAGATTTCCTTCCATCTTCTTGAGTAGTCTATATATAACTATGTCATTTAAAATAGTGACTTTTGTCACTTATAATTATTATATATGTTTCATTTTTATTTCATTAACTACAACTTATAGAATAATGTTAAATAAAAGCTTTCATAATGGACATTTTAATTTTGTTTCTGATTTTAATGGGAATGTCTGTAAAATTTCATTGTAAATTATAATGTCACTTGTTATTTTAAGATACACATTTAATAGATTTAAATAATTTTAATTGCTAGATTTAAATTATATATATACATATATATACACATACACACACACACACACACACACACACATATATATATATATATATATAGAGAGAGAGAGAGAGAGAGAGAGAGAAAGAGAGAGGAGTAGAGATAATGAGACAAACTCATATAAGCGCCCAACTGGGATCTACTCAGCAACCCTACTATCTGGGGCCAGTGCTTGAGTACTGAGCTATTATTAGCACTTGAGGCTGATGTGCTCCATCAGAGGGGGATGGGGAGAGGAAAGAAGCAGATGGTCTCTTCTCCTCTGTGCCCTGACTGGGAATCAAACTGGTACTTCCATATGCAGGGCTGATGCTCTATGCACTGAGCCACTGGCAAGGGCTAGAAATAATATTTCTATTTATAAAAATGCTTCCTTTTTAATAAGCAAGACTAGAGGTTAAATTTTATTATATTGTTTTTCTGCCCTACTTAAATTTTTAAACATTAAACTGTCCTTGCATTTTTAGAATAATACCACTTAATGATGTTCTGGGAAGCAGTTCTCCTTGGCTCTCACACATTTTTGTATATGTTGTAAGCTGATGCACTAACTGCCCTTTATTTTGGAGTATCTTTTCAAGAATAGAGATGGTCTTTCCCTACACAACAAAGAGCAGGTTTGCTTATAGCCTTGAAGATATAGTGTCTCCCCCTGGAGCACAGAGCAGGTATACTTACTATAATAAAGGTAATGTCTCCCTTTGGGGCAATGGCCAGATACTTACTGCCTGTTTTTGAAAAATCAAGTATTGGAAACTCGGAGTTCCTCTCCAAAAATGCAACACACTGGACATGCAGGCATCTACCTGGGTCCATATTGCATCACCCTCCCTGAGAATGGGGGCAGAGGGCATTGACACACATACTGATGCTCAGGCTGCTTCCTGTGCTTTAAGAAAATAAAATCCTTTGTTTCTGACCTCAAAATCTTGTTTCTCCTGCACATGAAACTGTAGCAGCCTATCTTATCAGTTGGCAAGTAGGATGAAGGGTCAGAGCCTTCACAGTTCTCATTGTTTGAGAGATTCCACTTCCTAGAAATTTACTTATGAATTTGCATCTATACTCAAAAGTAGTGTTGGTTTATACTTTTCCCCCATGCCATATTTATTAGGTTTTTATGGCTATACTAACTGTAAAAGAAATTTAACAGTTTTCCATTATTTTTCTGTGCTGAGGTGGTATATATGATGTGTGGATTAAGTTGAAAATAGCTTTTAAAAAATAGTTTTGATTTAACAATCTTATTGCGATTAACTCCCAATAAGATCCCCAATTTCTTTATACTGAAAAATATTTATTTAGTTTACTAATTCTTCCTAAGTTAATGTTAACCAGTTATCAGTGAATTTTGAAGACTTAATAGTGTATGGTATTATCATATAATTTTAAGAGTGTGTCTCATATCTATAGTTATATCTCATTTCTCATTTTATGTGTTTGCTGTTTTAAGCCCATTCTCTTTTAAACTTTTTTGTGGACTTGCTAGAATATGCCAGACCATCATAAATTCAGTGTTTGCTTTCATTACCTTTTGCTTTTATTTTTTTGTTATTTGCTTTCTTGTGCTTCTAAATGTTTTTATTTTCTAACATTTTAAATTTAATTAAACTTAATCTTTATTTGTGTTACTTCTGATCTAATAAAGCAAGCATAGACACCTACTTTTTCCAATGAATAGTTTTAGCTCTATTTTGTAAGATTTGATATGTAATGTTTTAATATTATTATTTTCTCACCAATTTGCAATTGCAAATTTTAACTTTTCTTTGATCCAAGAGTTACTTACGTATATGTTTTCTAATTTACAAATAAAGTGTCCTTGTTAAACTCTTTTTATTATGTTCTAGTTTATTTTATTACAGTTGCAAAATGTAGGTTATATACTTTTTCTTTATGAATATCATCAACATTTTATTTTTGTTCTACTACATGATTAACTTCTAAAAATATTCTGCAGATGTTTTAAAGGTATATGTACTAATGGAAGGGCATAAACTTTATAACAATTATATCCATTAAAATTATTATTTAAATCTGCTTTATATTATTAAGCTTACTTGTTTTAGCAAAGAAAAGTTTCAAGATCTTCATTGAGTGTCTGCCTAATTTTCCCAATATATCAAAGTGTTGTGTGCCTTATGTAGTTTAATAGTACTTACTAGGTGCACAATTTTTCTTACCTATTGTACTTCTGTTGTGACGTCTATGTTTTTTAAGAACTCTATATTTATATTCTTTGTTTTGCCTTGTGCCTTTGTCTACGTTTTGTGCTATTAATCTTCTTATTTAAATAAACCTGGTAAATCTTTACCCATCTTTTACCTTTTAATTTATATGTGTATTTTAAATCCAGACATAGTTGAATTATATTTCTTAACTTAATTGGGGAGTCTTGATCTTTTAATAAAAAACTTTATTTTATTTATATTTATTTTTATAACCAATGTTTTTGATTTTTAAAAATATTTTATAATTTATCTTTTTTAAGCTATGTTTTATTTCTTTTTAAATTTTTATTAACTTTAATTTATTGTGTTAACATGGATTCAAGTGTCCTACTCAATATAACACCCTCACCCTTACCCCCATGTCTTCCATACACCCCCTTTGCCCTCCTCCCCTAACTTTTTCCCCGCTCCCCTCTGAGATTTGCTGTCCTGTTATCTGTATCTCTGTGTTATGTATATATAATTTCACTAATCCCTTTACCTTCTTTGATCCCATCCTCTCATTCCCCTATTCCTCTGACAGCTGTATCTCTGTTCCTTGTGACCCTGACTCTACCTTTATTCCATTCCTCAGTTCACTTTGTTCATTAGATTCCACATATTAAGTGGGAGGTATCACACTTAATGATATCAAGTTATACTACAAGGCCATTTTAATCAAAACAGCCTGGTACTGGCATAAGAACAGCCATATAAATCAATGGAACAGAACAGAGAACGAAGAAATAAACTCATGCCTTTATGGTCAATTGATATTTGACAAAGGAGGTAAGAGCATACAATGGAGTAAAGACAGTGTTATTAAAAAATAGTGTTGAGAAAACTGGACATGTACATGCAAAAAATGAAACTAGACCACCAACTTACACCATTCACAAAAATAAACTCAAAATGGATAAAAGACTTAAATGTAAATCATGAACCATAAACATCTTAGAAGAAAACATAGGCAGTAAACTCTCCAATATCTCTAATAGCAATATTTTTGCAAATCTCCATGGGCAAGTGAAATAAAGGACAAAATCAGCAAATGGGACTATATCAAACTAAAAAGCTTTTTCACAGCAAAAGACACTATTAACAAAATAAAATATAATTTATCTTTATCTGCTTTATTGCTGATGTCTTTTTACTTTTGTTTGAAATATGGACTGAGTTTCCTTTGCTCTTTTCCTTCCATGATTGAATGTTTACTTGTGTTTCCTTAAAATTTTAATTAGCATATATAATCCTATATTTTTCTAATTATGCCAAAAATGAAATAATTTATTGACCTCTTACTTTGTTAGATGGTGAAATTAGTGTGTGTCACCCATTTTCTTGTTATCACACAAACACAAAAGAATTATTTTTAAGTATTAATCATGGGACAGCCCTGAGACCTTTGCTTAATTTCAGGAGCTAGTCAATGTTGCTAAAATTATAGAAAATGTTTCTAAGGAATCTTAGATCTTTGAAATCATCCAGTCCAAATGCACACCTATAGTAATAAAACCACTAAAACCTTAGAAAGTTGAAGTGACTAACACTAGGTCCCAAAATTACTTGGTGGCAGTATTAGGCAATATTAGACCTAGAAATTAGATCTCTTGATCTTCAAACTAGTACCCTTTCTAGTGTATTATATATTGTATGAGTAGAGGTTGAGACAGTGAACAGGTCTGGTTACTCAGGGTTAGGGAGAAGTAGGTGAAAGAGGAGAGCCCTGCAGCTTAGGGAAGGCATGATGACAGAGGACAAGAGGGCTTGATTTGGAAACAAAACAATATACCACCTAGCACTTGATGTAAACAGAAAGCAAAAATACAAGCTTTTCTTGTTGTCTCTGCCATCTCACTTAGAAGAAGATTTGGAGACTTTAGATTACCTGGCTGCCTTGTACTATAGATTTTGTTCACTTTTTTTGAGTTTTAGTAAGAAGCCATCTGGTGAAACATTTTGGACTTACGTTGACATTTAACATGTAAAACAGGTTGATTTGAAAAGTGACTACTTAGCCACCAAAACAAACGTAACAAATAAGGGCCATATTAAACCCACATTTCATCTCACTTAAATGTTTCCTGATTGACATGAAGATGTTGATCAATTTTCATTTAGTTCAGAAATCTAACTTTTGGGGACATCAGCCCAGAAGAGCTCTGGCTTTAGGAAATAGGTGAGTTTTTCTTTCCAATTTCAAGGGTTTCTAAACTCAGCTCAGTAGACTTAATGACATGTACCCTCAGGGAGGCAGAAGAGAGTGGAGCTGATTCTGGGCAAAGAAAGGTACCTAGAGTGCAGCTTCCATGAACATGGATATAGCCTTTGATCCTAGGTAATTTATTTTTCCTAACAATGAACAGGCAGTATCTTTTTCAATGTTACTTCTTCATTTCTCCAACACCAACTGGGTATAGATGGGGCTCCTTTCTGATGCCAATCATATGTCCTTGGCCACTTATACTTCTGACTGACTGACTATAAATTAGGGGTTCTCACAAGAATGATTCACAAAACTCAGAAAACACTTTATGTATTACATGGAAGAGATGCATAGGGCAAGGTGTGGTGTTGGTGGGGGGAGCATGAGGTTTCTACACCTTCTCCAGGCCTGTCACCCTCCCAGCAACTGAATGTGTTCACCAATCAGAAAGCTTTATGAATTTCATTGTTTAAGAATTTCTATAGAGCCTGACCAGGCGGTAGCTCAGTGGATAGAGCATTGGACTGGGACATGGAAGACCCAGGTTTGAGACCCCAAGGTTGCCGGCTTCAGCGCAGGCTCATCTGGATTGAGTGTGTGCTCATCAGCTTGAGCCCAAGGTCGCTGGCTTGAGCAAGGGGTCACTCGGTCTGCTGTAGCCCCCAGATAAGGCACATATGAAAAGGCAATCAATGAAGAGCTAAGGTGCCACAATGAAGAATTGATGCTTCTTATCTTTTTCTCTTCCTGTCTCTCTGTCCCTATCTGTTCCTCTCTAGGTCTCTGTCTCACACACACACACACACACACAAAAGAATTTCTACGGAGATCAATTTCTACCCCTTCCACTTCCCCTTTTTGAAGGTTGGTGGGTGGGGCTGAAAGTTCCACTTTCTCCTACTGGCCTATTTCACTTAGCTTAATGATGTCCAGGTCCACCCATGCTGTTGTAAAAGGTAAGATTTCCTTCTTTTTCATGGCCACATAGTATTCCGTTGTGTAAATACACCACAGTTTTTTTATCCACTCATTTACTGATGGGCACTTGGCTGTTTCCAGATCTTGGCTATTGTAAATAACTCTGCAATGAACAAAGGGGTGCATATACTCTTTTGCATTAGTGTTTCCCTAGTATGTGGAATCTAATAAAATGAACTAATAAGAAAATAGAAACAGATTCCTACATGGAGAACAAGCTGACAGCTTTTTGGGGCAGGGGGGTGTTGGGTGAGAGAGATAGAGGGATAGAGCAAATAGAACAAAAAGAAATTCATGGACATAAAGAACAATGTAGTGATTGCCAGTGAGGGGTGGGGGAGGAGGAGGAAGGTATAGGCAGAATAAATGGTGATGGACAAAGACTTGACTGGGGAAAGGGTGAACATACATTATGGTACACAGAGATGTGTAGTAGAACTGGGCAACCTACACCTGTATAATTATGTCAACCAGTGTCACCCCAATTAAATTCAATTAAAAATAAAATAAGAGGGCATTTTAAATGTAAAAATAGAAAACAGAAAAGTTACAACCCTCCAATCACTTGGTCTTTCTTTCTAGTGACCAACCCATTCTGAGGCCAGCGAGAGGCCCTACCTCAAATCACCTCATTGAAATAACCCCAGGTGTGATGGAAAGGGATTCCTTATGGATAAAAAAAGAAAATCCTTTCACTTAGTAAAATAAGGGTTTTAGAAGTTCTGTGCCAGGATCCAAAGACAAAGATGAAATGTATTTTTGTATTATACCACAGATCCCTACATTTTCATGTAAACTTCTGGGTAGAACAATGAGGTCATTGGTTATTTACCAGGACACACAGTTTATCAATAAAAAAGTTTTCTTCTATAGAACCCAATAAATACCTGATGAACTATTGAGATTAAAAGATCTAGAAGAAATGTGGCCTGGTTTTTATAATTTCTGAAGTTCATAGAGGAGGGTTGCAGGGTGCTTTTAAGGACTATGTTGTTCTTATCTATTTCACCCATTTCTTTACACACCTAGGAGTTTATTGTGTTTTGCTGGTTGTATTTAAATAACTGCTAAACATTCTGTAGACAGTGGTATTTGGCCTATTTTGAAGATAACACTCAAAAAAGAGTGCTTAAGATCACACACAAAATGCTTCTCAAATTGGCAAATGATCTCCATGCATTTACCTGCCGGCTTGCACAATTCTTGGATTTTAGAAATGGTAACACTGGATATGTGCTTATATGACCTTCATTTTTTTACATACAGTATTATTGATCCTTGGGTAAATATTTGTGCTTACTATGATGGTCTGAGTGGTATTTATGCTTTAACAAATGCCCCATTTCCTTCTGGCTGGTGTCATCCCTTCCGGCATGACTTCACCTGGGTTTGACAGTGGTAAATAGCTACATTTCATTTCTCGATTCTAGGTGTCACTGTGTTTTTCTTTTGAATCTCTTCAATCCATTTTGCCTATTCGTGTTCAATTTAATTAATGAGAATTATGTCAGTAGCAGTCCTAGCTACTGAGGTATAGGTTTGGTGTTCACATTCTGACTGCAGTATTGGGCCTTAGTGACCATATTATTCTTAACTTTAGGTGATTCTTAACTTGAATGTGACAACACTACTAGGTGGGTTAATTCTGTTGCTTTCTGGACCTTCACTTTAGTTTTAAAATTGATGTCATGATGACCATGAACTTTTTTCTATAATAAAACAATTTATAAAACTTTCCTCCCCATCTATTTACCATGTGATAACATATGGCCAAGAAAGTCAAATTTGGTGCACTACAACCCTCCTCCATTTGGCTGCTGCCTTAGTGCAGGCTCTGGTCATCCTTGTACTCTTAGAACACGGGGATTTTGCCAGTCTTGTAAAGAAGGCTGAAGCAGTGATTCGGGAGCCTGACTGCTCACCTGAAAAAAGCTGAGGTGTGTTTAAAAACTACAAATTCTCAAGCTGCAACCAGAACAACTGAATCGGAATCTCAAGGGTCCTAGAACCTGGGGTATGAAAGAGCTAGTAAAGCAATAACAACGTTGCTGGATTCCCAGTGGGAAGAACCACTAGTCTAGAGGCTCTTGAATGCTGGAAGTGTAAACGTATGTGTGTGTAAGAGGTACTAAGTAGTAACACCTTGGAATAAAGAAGGGACCCTCCTAATTTATCTCTTTTTGTGGGATAAAGGTCTTGGCAGGTTACATTACATGTCTAAGTACACACAGACAGTAAGAATTGTGAAAACCAAGGGAAACATCCATGTGTCCTGATTCTTAATGCAGACTCATCTTCTCTAAACTAAGCTATCTTGGAATATTTTCATAGTGTTACCATTTATAAGTACAATATATTTTTTTCTTGAGCATTAAAGCAAAAATAAGAATTTGAGAAGCAATGGGTTAACTGAACAAAACAGCTTTACCACATTAGTAGCTGACAAATAATAACTGATTGTTTGAAATGTAATTTGTGGTACCGGTTGATACGAGTGCAGGCTAGCGTACTGAGAGAGGTGGAGGGACAGGATGAAACCAGCAGAACTTTGGCAGAGGGCTTAGGATCAACTCTGACTCAACTAGGCAATCTTAGGCCTCAGTTCTGGATCTATTAAAAAGCTATATCTTCCTTTTATGGTTGTTGTTAGGTTAATAAAATAATATATGAATGATGCCTGGTACCTAGTAACAAATAATAAGTTCTCATTATTGCATGTTTATTTAAATTCCTGCCACCGGACAGAGTATTAGAACTTACATTAACCCTATGAGCAGGCGTTATAATTAGCCTATCTTAAAGACACAAACCTGAGACTCAGATATTCACTAACATACCTGGAGTCACAGTAAGTAGTCAAGAGACGGAGGCCGGAATTCTGGCCATCATAATAGCCCCAGGTTTCATGACTACTATACTGTCCTTCAATAAATGACTGATATCATTATTGCCCCCCCCCCCAACACACACACACTGAGAAGTCAGTATAATTTAGTGGTCAGGCCTGTGCTTAAGGAGCCAGACTCAGGTTTTAATCCAGTTGCTTTCATTTCAATATTATAGTTCTGTGATCTTGCATAAGCTCCTTAATTTCTCTATTCCTTGATTTCCTCATTTGTAAAATGAGGATAAGAGAAGCTAAATTATGGGTTTTTTTTGTGAGGATACCCAGTTAATAAATCTTCATATGTCATTTGTTTTTCATACCTTAGTCAGTCTAACATGCTGAGTGAGAATGAATGCTGAGTCATGTCTTGACCATGTTTTAGAAAATTGTATGAAAGTTGCTTAGAACTTTTTTCTGAAGCTAAGATGCTATTGCAGTAAAGGTGTTTGCTGAAGGGCAATGGAGATAAAGACTGATAATACCTTTAAGGCTCCTCCAGCCAGAGCTAGTCTTTCCTCTAGCAGGGAGTGGACACTCTCAAGTTCTATGGCCCTGAAAACCTTGAGGCTCCATAGGTTAAAGGGGTAGATGGGCCAGATATAACAGCATCTTATCACCTACTTGTGGTACATTTGGCAAGCACTCTCACAGAGGAGAAGACTGTTCTGTAGAACGGATCCCGGCTCATCCCAGTGGCAGCCAGTGCAGAGATGACCCTGTGATGTGCCAGCTGTGGTACTGGGCCATTCACTGTGCACTCTCTACTCAAATGAAAGGTTTTGGAGTATAAAAGCAGCCTTGCTAGTGATACCAAATTACAAGTGT
This sequence comes from Rhynchonycteris naso, assembly GCA_037038555.1. Classification (NCBI taxonomy): domain Eukaryota; kingdom Metazoa; phylum Chordata; class Mammalia; order Chiroptera; family Emballonuridae; genus Rhynchonycteris; species Rhynchonycteris naso. The sequence goes on along the minus strand of CM072997.1, from coordinate 160,551,168 downwards.
ATGTATTGTTTGTGTGTTTACGTGTTCACATACTTTTAGCTTTTTGCCAAAGTCATTCTATTTTGAAGGCTGAATGCAAAAGTTACACTTTAGAACATTCATGAGACCATTTCTCCTTTGTACTTACCTGTAAAAATCAAGAACTAAACCACACTCTCCTAAAGACATTAGCTTTCTTTCTGATACTAAATCTAGGGAGTGACCTTTTAAAGACCATCTTTATATGTTTTAGCTTTCTGAGGGGGAAAAAAAGTATCCTTAAAAATATGAAATATCACTAACTATATTTTAGTTTAGTAACCTAAGTTTGACAAATTACCTGCAGTCTCAGCTTTCCCAATAGAAGCAATGCATGGGTCCACCTCTTTCTAGGCCCTTATAACACTTTGTTCTTTGTCATGGAAGAAAGTATTTTAATATTGCTTTTATCTCCCTCCTGATACACATTGTACCCCTCATTCTGTGCCAAGATGAGGCTGAACCACAGCCTGGGGGCAGAGTTTCTATCTCAAGCTGGCTGTTTCCCACACGCTCCCCCACCGCTCCCCAAGTTGTATGCTTGATTGAGTTGGGCTTTACTTGTTGGAGCTAAACTCTATCCTGCTGCATGTCAACACTGTACTCAAGTGTATCTTTATACTTTTATTAATAAACATTGCCTTAATTCAGTACTGAATTTGTTCAGTACCATATTTATAGGACAATATTTTTACATGCATATAAATACCTGGATGTGCAGAAAAATCAGACATGTGATGACTCAAAAAATTGATAAAAACTGGCTGATTATTTTAATTGCAGAGGAATCCCTTCACTTTGTTCAAATATTTCTTTAAAACTAGTAAGAATGACTTACATTTGCATAGTGGGGAAGGCTTGAGGATGTTTTCCTAACAGCTCATTTGCTCCTCTCAATTGAACTAAGTGGGTAGTGACTATTAGCTGCATGATTTAAGGATAAGAAAAATGCAAAACATCTTTAGCACATTTTAAATGTAATTACCTTTATACAAATCAACTCATGATTACTGAAGGATTCATAATCTATTGTTAAAGGTATGCCTACCTGTCCTTACTCATATATGTGGTTAGTTAGTGTCCTGGTTATCTCTTGTTGTGTAACAAATTACCCCAGAATCTAGTTGCTTAAAAGATCAATGTATTATATCTCACTGTTTATTTTTGGTTTACAGTTTGAATAGGGTTTAGTTGGTGATTCCTTTCTTCCATGTGGAGTCAACTGAGATTACTTGGGATACTCAGGTGGCAGATGAGCTGGTCTGGAGTTTCTAAGATGGTTTCATTCACAAATTTAGTGCCTGAGCTGGAAGACTGGTACTTGGCTGGGACTTTCAGTTAGAGCACTTACACGTAGTCTCTCCAAGATGATATCAGGGTACTTGGGGACTTGGAGCTTCTAAAAACATCATTTTAAGAGATTATAAGTGGAGGATTTTCAGTATCTTAAGTCCTGAATGGGTCCAATAACTGGCCCAGCATCACTTCTGCCATATTTTGTTGATCACAGAAAGTCATGCAGTCCACCCATATTCAAGGGGAGGGGATATACACCCTAGTTCTCAATAATTTGTGTCAATATTTAAACTGCCAAAGTCCATTCTTTGGCTGATTATTCACATTCCTTTCCTAAGCAAAAATACATTCACAGTCTCCAAAGAACCCCTAAATTCTCATCTATGACAGCATCAGGACCCAGGATCAAGAACCAAGATCTTATAATCTGAATCAGTATAGGTGAGATTCTTTAAGAGTATGAGTCCTCTCAATCTGAAAACATGTGAACTACAGAAATGGATTTTTTTTCCTTTTTGCCCTCTACCCCCAGCATACACTGTTAAGACCAGTGAGATAAATGCAATAAGCATCCTCATTCAATAAATGGAGAGAATAGAAAATTCAGAGCAGTCCCTAGTCAACTTCTGAAATCTTACTGGCCATAGGTTGACATTCTTTGATTAGGTTTCAATCCTGCTTCATAGGAATTGTACATGCATATAATACACTGATATTAATAATTATTTATTAGTTTATTTTCACTTCACTTTATCTGTATTATATCATATATGCCTAAAATGATTAAAAAACAAAAAACAACCCCCCCACCAATTTTAGCATTTCTTCCAGAAACCAAAATTCAGCCCAATCATTGGGTCTATTTTCTATTGGTTACATTGCCACAGGCAAGGATATTGCCAAAATTTCTGTCACTTCAAAACCAGAGTATCTTTTTCTCCAGCCTCCAATAGCAAATACGGTTGTATCTTCTACATACTCACCGTACTCCTCACCAGTCTCCTTCAGGTGCTTCCAGCTTTCTCTAACCAGCGTCCTCAGGGCTTTTCAGCTTTTGCCCCATCTAGTTCCAAAGCCAGTGGTCCACGTGTTCAGGCTTTGTTATGGGAGCATCCACTTCCGGGTATCAAATTCTGTTCCTGATAGCCAATGCTGCATAATAAATAACCCTAAACTCAGTAGCTAAAATAAAAACTATTTTATTATATTAGGATTTTATTACTCAGGAATTCAGGCATGGCTCAGCTCCTAGGAATTCTGCTCTCTGCTGAGCTGAGTGAGTGAGCTACTCAGTGTCCTCCGCTGGTGAATGGGCTCATCTGGAGGATTCCCGTGGCTTTGCTCACATGATTACCATCATGGCAGTTTGGTCCGGAATGTGGGGCTCAGCTGGGACTGTTGACTGGCGTGTCTATACATGGCTTCTCTAGCATGGTGGCTTTAGGGTAGTAGAACTTTTTGTATGGTGACCCAGGTTTACCAGAAGGAGCATTTCAAGAGGTAGGGATGTAAATTGCCAGTTTCTTAAACTCCAGGCCTGGAATCTGGCCTAGCTTCATTTTTGCTATATTAAATTGGCCAGACAGACAATCACAGGGGCATCCAAATTCAAGAACATGGAATGGAGACCCCCATCTCTCCAAGAGAAGAATGTTAAAAAATGTTATTAGTACATAAAAAAAAGTTTGTCATTTTGTATTATTTACTAATACTTGTAGGACTGTCTGACTCAATGAACTAACTCAATATTAGAAATTAGATGTTCAAGCTTTTGTTTCCAGTTCTGCCATTTCTTGGGTGTGTTTGAGCTGGGGTAAAGAATCTTTAGGTTTTAGTTGCCATCCTAAATAAAATGGAGATATTGATAACTGTCAGCACCTACTAGCTCAAGTGGATGTTGTACCTGTTTAAAAAAGGTATGCTCTAAAGTGCTCTAGGAAGTAGAATAATAAGTTATTATAATTAATTGCACGATTAAAAATTCACCACATTTTTCTAATGAGAGAAAAAATTGGGTCTCTGTATTGTATGGAATTAACAGGGCCACATAGAAACTCTGGTACACACACAAGCACTCAAACTTTGAATGCATAATTTCATGCCATGGTGTATGTTTCTTCTGTCTTTCCTGTGTGCCAGGCAGTGTGCATTTTCTCACTGGATCTTTGTAACACTTCTTTGAGGTAAGTGCTGTTATTAACATCTTAATCATATTTTCTGAAACATTTTTGTTCTTAAGTTTAAATTCTACCACATCTTTTGCATATTTATGCATAATACATCTTGAAAGAATCTAATGAAAACTTTAGTAGAGTCTGTAGGGGTTTTGTTTAAATTCTACAGAAATCTTCCCTTTTATTTTATACAAGTATTCTTGCAAGATGAGATAAAAACAGATTTATGAAGATATCAAAATGATATAACTAAGGGTAGAGAAAAAATATAAGAGGCAGAAGAATTAGCAGAAGCTAGTTTTACTTACAGAACTGGAAGGAAGATAAAGAGGTTGGTATTATGGAAGGGGGTGGGCTGGACACCAGGGCGCCTGGCATTATTATGCCAGTAACTAAGATGTTAGGTGTGCAACCTTGAAAAGTTTTTTCTCTCCTCCAGACAAAGATTTCTTTTGAGTCAAATGAGAGAGCAGAACAAGATGAATTTTTACTTTATTTTATTTTAATTAATTAATTTATTTTAAAGAAGAAGACGGGAGATGGTGAGACAGATTCCAGCATGTGCCCTGACTGGGATCCACCCAGCAACCCCACCACAGTCTGATGCTCGACTATAGAGCTATTTTTAATGTCGAAGGCTGATGCACTTGGACCAACTGAGTCATCCTCAGTACCTGCAGTCATGCTCAAAAAAATTGAGCTGCTGGCTGCAGGAGGGGAAGAGGGAAAGAAGGGGAGTGGGAGAGAAAGAGAAAAGCAGATGGTCACTTCTGTGTGCCCTGACTGGGAGTTGAATTTGGGATGTCCATACCCTGGGCTGACATTGATGAATTCTAAGTTCATCTGAGGTTTAATATTCTCATATCTCTAAAGAGAAGGAGTTAAAAAACAAAATACGCATAAAAATACCCAACTGTAAAGGAAGTGAGGATGCAGACTGGAAGGTAGGTTTAGAAAATGAAGAAAAAAAAAATAAACCTAGAGAATCATAAGTTCTAGAAGGACCACAGAGAAACAAACTACAGACATGGAGGAAAGTCACAATCAAAAAAAGAAATAGTGAGCCTAGCCATCATGAAAGCAATTTGCAAATAAAACATTTTATTTCTTCTTTCAACAAATGTTTGTTGTACCTCCTACGTACTAGGCTTTATTAGATATTTGGGGTAGAGTAATTAAAAAAATATCCCTGTTTATATGGAGCTTACCTTCTAGGTTGGGGATGCAGGCAGTAAAATATATGGTCTGTTAGATGATCATAATTGCTCAGTAGAAGAATAAAGTGGGGAAGGAGGGTGAACATGCTGGTTGGGGTTTGCAACATCACATAGGGTGACTCAGGGAAGCCTCACTGAGTAGAGCTCTGAAGGAAGTCAACAAAAGAGCTGTGGTGACTTTGTTTCCTATTTTATGGAGAAAATGAAAGCACTTATAAGAGCATTTCAGGCAGAGGGAACAGTAAGCACAGAAGTGTTGAGATCACAGCATACCTGATGTGTTTGAAGAATAGCAAGAAAGCCAGTATAGCTGGAGTGGAGTAAATAAAGATAAGGTAGTCAGAGGGGAGATAAGAGGAAAGACTCTGGGAAGATGTTGAGCAGAGAGTGTCATCTGACATGTTTTAATGAAATTCCTTTATTGCTATGTAGAGAGTAGACTAAAAAAAGGTCAAAGACAGAAAAAGGAAGAACAATTCAGAGGCTACTGCAATAGTCCAGGCAAATGATGATGGTAGCTCAGTCTAGAAAGGTAGCAGTAGAAGCTGCCAGAAGTGATGGGATTCTGGTTATATTTTCAAGGGAGAATGGATAGGTTTTGCTGGAGGGTTAGAATGGGGTGTATGAAAAAAAATGAGTTAAGGAAATTTCAACAGGTTTTGACTTGAACTAAGAATTTCCCCCCATTGCTGAGATGGGAATGACAGTGTGAGGAGCAATTTTGATCGTGGTGATGGAGCTATTCAGAATTCAGCTTTAAACATATCCACTGTTAGGTGCCTATCAGGTATATAATTCATGAGTTTGTCACGTGTCATGGATACATGATTGTGGATTTCAGGGGAAAGAGACAGGCTGCAGTATACATGCATCAGAACCATAGATTGGATCAGCTTCCCAATAGAGCAAGCATAGACATTAAAGAGACACGGTCCCAAGACTGAATCTGGGAGTCCCATGCAGAGATGGGGAAAAACATTGAGGATAGACAAAGAGGTGTTCCCAGGGAAATAGAAATAAAACCAAATAGGCAGAGTCTTGAAAGCTCAGTGAGAAAAAAAAGTAGGAGACAGTGATTGTGTCCCATACTAATGATTGGTTGAGTGAGAGGAGGACTGAAAACTCTTCTGGCTTAGAAAAGTAGAGGTCTTTAGGACCTTTCAAAGAGTTTTGTCACAAGGGGTATCTGAGAAAGGGAAGTAGCTACAGGGAATTGTAGTAAAGAGAGCTTTATAAAAATATATGAGAAAACAAGTTCAAATGTTGAGAGTGATCAAATAGAGAGAGAAGAGACCATGGCTGGAGCACTGTGTTTTGGCAGGTGTTTGCTGGGAGCCAGTGGCAAACAGAGGGGCCGGACTTGTTAGGAGAATGGCCAGGGGAGAAGGTTGAGTAAGTGGGAACAGATGCAGGTGGGAGTGGGGTGGTGGCGGCTGCTGAGTAAAGTTCCTTGAGTGCTGCCATCTTCTCAGTGAACTAGGAAGCAAGATCATCAGCCCACAGCGAGGATGACAAAGTTGTTTAGGGGTTTGAAGATAGAGGAGTAGGTATGAAACAGTTGTCTGGGGGAGTAAGAGAGTTATTGAACTAGAGAAATATAGTGTAATAGCTGGAGGATATTAAAGAGACTTCGGAGGTGAATGCTTTGATTTTCTGAAGTCAGATATTGCTGGTCTTTTTTAAATTGCTGTTCTCATGGTAAGATATCCTTGGTGCTCCAACTGTGAGGAGACAAGAAAAAGCATAGAAGTGGATAAATGTCTTAAGACACAGATGATGGAACATAACCACTTCTTCTAAAGCACCACGGATATTTTCCTGCGATTTCTTAACACCCTCAGGCCTCTCCCCCATGACCCCTTCCTTATTATGTGCTGAGACACAGCCAGACTGGGCACCTATAGGATTCAGGAAGAAAAGCCACTTCTTGTACCTGATGGGCTTGTTTTCCTTTTATATTGGTAAGCTTTTTCTGTTAATCGTTGGTACCAAACAATCCCTAGGTCTCAGAGGCGTAGAAAGATCAGAATTTGTTTCTCTTTCTTGTTAGATGTTGGCTATAGATCAGCTATTATTTTGTTCCACATATCTTCATTCTAGAACTAAAGTTGAAGGAGTCTACGTTCAGGTCATGCTCTTTTCCGGGCAGAGGGGAAAGAGTAATGGTAGAATGCCATGAAGGCTTTTAAAGCTTCTGCATGAAAGTGGTAATTGTCACTTTTGCTCATGTTTCATTGGTCAAAGCAAGTCACATGGCCAAGATTTATGTCAATAGGATGGGAAGTATAAACTTCTTTTAAGGAGGAGCAAATAATTTGAAACAATTATATAATTAGCCACAACTTTTTCCATGTGTGGCAAGAGAAATCCTTTTCAAGCAACACAATGGGTCAAATTACTTCTTCCCAAACACATTTGACATTCAGACTCCAGGAGTAACCTCAGGGTGATTAGACACTTGGTATGAATTTTTGGGTGCAATTTTATGTCTGACCCTGTGGGTTAGATTATTTAGCTTTGGAATTTAGAAAATATCTTACCTTCAGGGAGTCAGGTCAGGTATTTCATCATATACCTGACCTTTATATTATAGGTATTTATATGTATTATATTAAAATATCAAAAGCAACTATGCCAAGTTTTACAAAATACATTTTACAAGCTTGAAGAGAGAGCACTATTCAGACCTGTTTTTATTTTAAAAAGATTTTGGTTTTTATAGAAAGAGGAGCAGTGGGACTGAGAAATATCAACTCATACTTGCTTTACTTTAGGTGTTCATTGATTGCGCGTCAGATATGCCTTGGCGGGGCAAGCCCGGGATTTCGAACAAGCAACTCAGCATTCCAGGTCGACTGTCTATCTACTGTGTCACTATAGGCCAGACAAGACCTGTTAATTTTGAGACCTTTTTAAATTCCATGACCAATTTTATAATAACATAAATGTAAAATGAGGAAAAAGTTCTTCCTTCAACTTTGTAAAAAACCTCCAGATAAGGCAGATAATTCCATATGCATTCCTTGTCCAGAAGGAAGAATTTTATAACTTAATAAAGAGCTGGGATATTTCTATAAGACACTGTATAACCAAGGCCTATGACTCAAAACTTCCCTGTAAAGTATGGTGCCCTGCATGAAGTAGTGGGTTGTTCTGAGTGATTGCTTGGCCATGGCTTCACAGAGATGAGAAACTTGAGACCAGACATGAGGGTATGAGGGCTGACATGAATGCCTGGTATATTGGTTTAAACATTTCCACGTTTCTCTGTTAACACAAAAGGACCAAGGTCTGCTGCAGTTTGTTCTTTAGTTTCACTTTAGTGAGTCTTTGTTTATGAATTTGAGATTCTGACAGCTGACAAAGGACATTCCAAGAACTTAGCCAGAGCCCAAATTGTGCAGTGCTGTGGGAATTTCTCTTCCTAGAGTTGTCCAATGCTCCCACTCTGGAGAAAACACTCAGGTAACGCATTCCCAGTAGTAACACCGTTCCCATCAACTCACCACACTGGCGCCCTCATTATGGTGTTTTTCTTCCTTTAGGTTTTAGTTATTTTTTTCCTAGTCCATCTCAACCTCCCATCACAGTGAATTTAGTGTCCATGCAGGGACCTGGGTGGCTGTCCCCTGAGACTATCTTAGGTTTATTTTTAGTGCAGGCTGTTTGGAAAAATTACTTTCCCTCTCTGACTGTATCAGGACTGTCTTAACTCTGACTTAGAATTCTAGACTTTTCACGTTGAACTGAGAGTGAGCAGGTAACCCATGCCTTCATCTTAAAGATGAGCAATCCCATTAAAATGAGGAGAAAAGATTTGCCAACAGTTACCCAGACATCCCATTGAAAGAGTGTTTTTCTTTGGTCTGTTGGTCTCAGATCTGTAAAATGTTTAACTGCATAAAATTGCAAGTTAGTCTGACTAAATTGGACAGATTGCAGGTAAAAAAAAAGAAAACCCTCCCTGAATCCCAATTGATCCCCTGAGCCATCCATACGCCTTAAAAGTGTTATTATTACTATCAAGGTTCATGCTCAAAAATTATTTCCCTTGGGAACACACATACCTAACCCAGACAAAAAGATTACTTTTTTTCTTTTTTACTCACTCTATACCCTTTGTTCTAGGTTTCTTTCTTCTTTCTTCCCATCTTATGTCTCATTCAAAATGATGTTAAAATGCTATGATCTCCATAGTCCTCTGTCTACTATTAGGTTGAATCACGTAAAATTGTCAATATTGCTGTTTTGGCCTATAATGGCGGTGATTTCATATGGTTCAGTCTAACCCAATTAGAACAAGATAGTAAATTATAAAAATTCTCATGCGAGAAAATGCAGATATTGACTAAGTTAATGGCAACTCATTGACAATATGTAATAGAGTTGAATATGTATCCAAGCTTTAGTAAGATCCTTTGTAAAATGAAGGTTAATCAGCATATTAAATAAGAATTTTAACTTGGAATAAAATTTCGACTTCTGATAGAAGAAGTGGGGGGTTGTGATGCCCACATATATGTTAATGTTCCAATGTTCCAAGAGTCTCTGTGCGCAATGGCTGTGACAGCTACTTGGCACGCACAACTTGCTCAGGTCTTTAGAAAACTGGATCTTCATTTATTATATACTTTCTCTTTCTCTCCCTCCCCCTACTATTTCCCCCCTGTTGGCTTTCATGGTCAGACTTCTGAAAGCAGTCTAAACTCACTCTGTCCACATTCTCCCTCTTATTCATTGTGTAATGTACTGTAATCTGGTTTCTGTCCCCAACACTCCACTAAAACTATGTTTGCCAAGGTCACTAATGACCTTTGATGGACAAATTCAATGGAAGCTTTTCTGTCTTTATCTTACTTAACTTCCCTGTTGGATTTGACAGGATGGACCATGGTTTACTTCTTACTATTGCAACCTTTTTCCTGACTTTCATGGTCTCTCTTTCTCTTTATTCAGTTGTGTGTCCCAGAGCTAAGCTTAACTTAGACACTGGAAGGTAGTGGTCTATGTTTGTTGAGTGAATAAAAGAATGAACTAATGAAATTGCAGTACTTTTAATTATTAGTCATTGCCAATAATCAATTTAATCCCCATCTCCAGCAATTTCTCTATCCACCCTCTATCATATACATTTTTAAATAATGTGTAACTTGCAAGGTACCACACTTTTCATGTTTTTATCTCAGAAATCTTACCAGAGAGTTGGGGGCAAGGCAAACAAGACAGAAGAAACCGCTGCTCCCTTCTCACATGGCTTCCTCTAATATCGAGCATTATAAATATGCTGGGTCATCAGTTATGTTTTTCAATACCTCTAAACTCTGAGGAAAAAAGATTCATGTCCTTTTTCTTTCCTCCCCAGGATGTATCACTTAGAGATCCAATAAAGTATATCCACAAACAGTCACTTGTTGCTTCCTTAGACATATGACCTGACAAAAAGAGAGGGAAAAAAATCCAACACAAGACACCAGGAAAATAAAAGAAATGAGCCAACAGATAATGTGACATACACGCACACACTTTATGCATGTTTAATTTCTGTTGTTTTGGTTGGAAAACAGCTGCAGGTGTCCTCTAATTATAACCCCATTTTCACAAATATCAACTGTCATATTTAATCTGTTATAGTCACCATATAGCCTACTGTTACAGCACATTTCTTTCATTACAAATTTAGTAGCAGAGTCTTGAATGCTCAAGCTAACATTCAGGCTAGTCAATTAATGCATTATTTACAAGTTAAATGTTATTAAAAACAGGTTCTTAATTTGCTAATGATTTAGTAGACCCAAGGCAATATTCCAGGTTTTATTTTTAATTGAAAAATGGAAGAACATTTAGAACAGTTGAAAGGGGAGGGGCGTCAAGGATATTGTGGCCTCCCTCACCATTTTCCGAGTTTCTTTTTTGCTTTCTTCTTACTGTGTGCTGTTCTGATGCCTGCACTGACCAGTTGCAGCATGGGTGAGAAGAAAGACGTACAAAAAATAAACACAGTATAAATACTATTGTGAGTGGTGTTTTAAAAAATCACCAGGCAGTTTGGAATGACTCAATACACATGTTCCCCATACAATTCGGCATATTTTGATTTACAATGCCATCCCAGCAGCCCAGCAGGTTAAGAAGGTTAGAAGTCAAGGAAATTAAAGGTTATTAGCATTCCACTGTTGTCAGGCTGCACAAATGGAATATATGTCTTTTCAAATACACTTTGAAAAATTAAGAGTTTCTAGGGTTTAAGGGCTTCAGAGTCATCACTCCAATCTGGATTTTGTTCTTTGTTTCAGTTTTTTTTTCTTCTTTTGCATTTGACCTGGATCATGTTCTAAATCCCCATCTTTCATGTTCCATAATTCCATGACATGTTACTTATTGCTGAAAGATAACCTGGGTGAGGTCTTTGATGGCTCCATGAAGCCAGTTACCCCATCTTCCTGCCTTTCTCTCCTGCTGTCTTCTTGGCGTAAGATCATCATCCCCTTTTTCCCCTTCATGTTTCTGCTGTTCTCTTATACCTTTTAAAAAACTCAACCAAGGTGTACCTTCTTAATGAAATCTTGTTAAAAAAAAAGTCTAGTCCACAATGCTCTTTACCATCTCTGAATTGTTATTTCAGGTCTGCATATCACATAGTCACTCGAATGTTACCTTGTGTTTTCTCTATAGCTGTTTCTCCATGGGACAAGCTGTAGAGTAAGAGACCTGACATTTATTAGTGGTGTGATCTACAGAAAATTTTTATTTTTTCTCTAGGTCTCAGTTATATCTTCTCTTAACTGAAGACAAAACCCCTTATTTAATTGTTGGGAGAATTGGTGAGATCATGTATGTGAAGAACCTAGTTCAAGGGCAGAAACCCATACGCAGCAGCACCTGTTGCTGTAATAAAATAAGATAATTTATATCAATCGCTTAGCACAGTGCCTAACTCATGTTTGGCACTCAATAAAATTTAATTCCCTTTGGTACAATAAATAGGTCATAAGCATTACATGTTTTCATTTTCACTCAGAGTAAAATTTTCTCAAGGGCAAGCATTACATTTATTTTAAAACTCTTCTGTTTGTGTAGGTTAATGTTCCATCCTCCATATTTTGAAAAGTGTTCTGTGTGTCTCTCAGGAAACCCAGGCAGAATTGGGTGTCCACTGCCCACCCTGGAGACCTGGGTTAGGCACGCCATTATTGGTTCTTCCTCTTTCCTTGCCTTACTTTTCCTGTTCCCTCCACTCCTGGAATCACCTTCCCAATAAAGGCCTTTGTCTCCAGCTCTACTTTTGGGAAACCCAAACGAAGTAATGAAAAGCTTTAAATGACAAAAAGACAATACACTAAACAGCATCTAGAGAAGCAGAAAAACCTTCAGAATTACCCAAGGCGACTAAGATGGGAGAATGTCAATAGAATAAAGATGGGAATTCACTAATTCATTCATTCATTCATTTAGAGAGGGGCAGGCAATAGTAGGTTTACATTTGCATTATGACATTCTTTGAGTTATACTCATAACTTGCATGTCTTCTTCCATATGAACATCTGTAAATCTACCTTTGCCCACCCCTGTATTGTAAAAATATTTCTTGAGCATCTAGTATGCACCACATCAGGTACTGAAGATCAAAACAGACAAGGGTATTTTGCCCCTAGGGCACTTACATTTTCGTGAGGAAACATGCAACAAACAAATCAACATGCAAAATCAAGTCAAGGAGTGATAAGATCTTTGGAGACAAAAAGGGAGAGTAAGAGGTAGAGTGTGTGCAGGACAGGCTGCTATTTTCGATAGTGGGAACTATTTAAAATGAGCCAAGGCCTGTTTGAGAAGGTTATCTTTGAACAGATACTTGGCTAGGTGAGAATGACCCATCTTTTTTTTTGTACACTGCCTACCATCTTCTGGAATGAAATAAGGAAAAAAAATTCTTTTTTTCTTCTAGCCTGGGAATGGGGTCATAAGACAAGATTAAAATCCTGCTGGTTAGAAAAAATGAGGTGCAGAGATTTCTCAGGGTGCAATTTTCCAAGCAGAGTGCTTTCTGCTCTAGTGACCTTGGCCTGCAGCTCCTGTGTAAGCCCTTCTTTTAGGAATTCCTGTGGGAAGCCTTCATCCTTTCATCTTCTCTCCTGTTCACTGCATCCTTTCCTTAAGCTTCTCAAAGAAAAAGAACGCCATTACTTATATAAAATTTTAGAGTATATACAGAGCACTCTTTTTCTGATTTAATTACTGTACAACTGTCAATTAACTATTTTTTAATTTTCCAGTTACAGTTGATATTCATGTGTACAGCATAGTGCTTAGACATTATCTGTTAAGTATTTTTATTCTTATTTGAGAGATGAGGAAACTGGGACTCGGGGACTTAGTTTGGGATCACCCAGACGTAGTAGTAGAGCTTGGACTCAGACTCAGTCTTTTGGTAAAAATCAAATGCTCATTTCAAAGTTGAGTCTGTGGGCCCCTAAACTGAATTTTGTCTCTTCCCCTGCCACCTCCACCAACCTCTGCCCTCCCCAGAGGAGCCGACTTGTGTAGGAGGTTGAGCTTCTTCTACAGGACCCCTGGTTCTGATTTCCCATCAGTGGGCACAGGATCAAAGCTCAGAAAATCTAGAAGTTTAGAACTGGAAAGTCTGAGGACAAGTCTTTCAAGAGATCCTTAATGCTTCTCCCTTTGAGAAAATATGGGGTGAAATTTGGTTTAATGGCTCCTAGAGCGGTTCCATCCGACCTAGTGGACCCTTTCCTCTCTGCCCCCTTCCAGTACATCCTACTTGATTCTGAATCTGAAGCCTCAGTCCTTTAGGGATAGACTGTGCTGTGTGGGAGACTCAGAGACGGTTTCCATGGAGGTGGGGTGGCTCTGCCGCACAGCTTAGGGCAGGGGCCCCCAAACTACCGCCCGCAGGCCACATGCGACCCCCTAAGGCCATTCATCCAGCCCTGACCACACTTCCGGAAGGGGCACCTCTTTCATTGGTGGTCAGTGAGAGGAGCACAGGATGCATCCGCCCAGAGTTCCCATTGAAATACTGGTCAGTTTGTTGATTTAAATTTACTTGTTCTTTATTTTAAATATTGTATTTGTTCCTGTTTTGTTTTTTTACTTTAAGATATGTGCAGTGTGCATAGGGATTTGTTCATAGTTTTTTATAGTCTGGCCCTCCATTGGTCTAAGGGACAGTGAACTGGCCCCCTGTGTATAAAGTTTGGGGACTCCTGGCTTAGGGTGTCAGGCTGAGGGGGGGGCTTTGCCTTTGGGTTGCAGTTGAAAACAGCAGATTTAAAAAATTTTAAACTTAATGTTTCTTTTTAAAAAATTAAGACTTTATTTATTCACTAGAGAGAGAGAGAGAGAGAGAAGAGGGAGGGCAGGAGCAGGAAGCATCAATTTCCGTATGTACCTTGACCAGGAAAGCCCAGGGTTTTGATCCGGCAACGTCAGCGTTCTAGGTTGATGTTTTATCAGCTGCACCACTACAGGTCAGGCAAAATTCAACGTTCTATGTCAGTATCTCAAAGAATATATGGGAAGCTACAGTACTTTTAAGGAGATTGCTCTTAAAATGTTGAAAATTCAAGATGATGAATGTCCACTTAAGGCCATTTCTTCTGATGTGCAGATTCACAATGCTAAACATTGTTAAAAATCCTTTCTGAAATACAATCACTCCAAATAATATTTTTTAGTTCTTATTGTAATTCTCTATGAGGTAGGTATTTTTCTAATACTCATTTTATGCTTCAGTAGCACTTTCTATTTCTCCTTCAAAACACTCTGCTCACTTGTAATTATTTAACAACTTAGTGGTTGTAATTATTTGTTTAATACTCAGAAGTTAAAGAGGCACATTCTGGAACTAGGCAGAACTCCTTATGATTCCTGGTTCTAAAAGCTGTACTCTATGAGACCTTGAAAAGGTGACCTTGCCTCAGTTTCCTCATCTGTAAAATATAAACAATAATAATATTGACCTCGTTCGCTTGTTGTGAGTTTTAGAAAGTGATAATGTGGGCAGGGCTCAGTATTGTCCTTGGCATGCTGTGATTATTCCATGACTGTTGGCAATTGTTATTATTACTGTTATTGTTCTATATTAAAGAGATGACCATCTGTCATGTTTTGTCAGGGACAATCCTCATTTGCTAGTTGTCCTGCAAAAATTACTAATAGTATCTCCTTTGCTCTCAAAAGTGTTCAGTTTGGAAAAACTATAGCAACGGAGAACTGAGTAGTGGTTTCCTGGGTGAAAAAAGTAAACCTGTAAAAATCTGAATAAGATGAATGGATTGCATCAATGTCTATATATAGGCTATGATATTGTACTATTGTTTTGTAAGCTGTTAGTATTGGGGAAAATTGGATAGAAGGTACACTCTGTTATTTCTTATAACTCTTGTGAATACACAAAGATTTCAAAATAAAACAACTTAATTAAAAAAAGAAGAATAAAAAAGTGTTCCAGTTTGAAAGATAAAATAATAGTGTGGTCATCTCAGAAACAATAATTACTGTCTCATCAGGACATGAACACTTTCTATAAAAAGAACTGCTATTGGTTCCGTTTCCTTTACCTGGTTTAATCTTTCTTCATTGTACTTATCTCCACTTGGCACATTATATTTATTTGTTTATTCTCTTAACATCCATTCACTGAATGACTACTAGGTTCCAGCCTTATATCAATAAGTAAGTTCCTTGTGAAACTTACATTTTATTGGAGGAAATAAATAATAATCCAAAAATATAATGGATGAATTATTTAGTATGTTGGAGAGTGATGTGTGATTGAGGAAAGATAGAAGTATTAGTCAGAATTCTTCAGAGAAACAGAATCAACAGAATGTACATAACTTCTTATTATAAGGAACTGGCTCACCTGATTATGAAAACTGAGAAGTCCCGGGAGCTGCAGTCAGCAAGCTGGAGACCCAGGAAAGCCAATGGTGTGGTTCCAGTCTGTAAGCTGACAGGCTCCTGACCCATGAAGAACTAATGTTTAAGTCCAAGTGTGAAGGCAGCCAGAAGCTGAGACCCCAGTTTGAAGGTGGGCAGGCAGGAAGAGTTCTTTCCCACTCAAAAAAGGGTCAACCTTTTCATTCCATTCAGGCCTTTAGCTGATTAGATGAGGCCCACCCATATTAGGGTGGGGAGTCTGATTTACTCAATTTACTGACTCAATGTTAATCTCATCCCCAAATATCTTCACACCCACAATATTGCTTGAAAAAATATCTGGCCACCTCATGGTCCAGTCAAACTGACACATAAAATAAACTGTCACAACAGGATAAAGGGGAATGGATACTGGGTAGTGAGGTAGTGATCGACATGTTAAACAGTGTCATGGAGCCTCTTTGAGAAAGGAGTATTTGAGGGAGGTGAGCCACTTACTGGCTTATTGTTCACCTTCCCAGATCAGAAGATAAGTTTTATGAAGCAAGAGATTTAATTTTCCATTGGTTATATTCGCAGTGCTGACACTTATTGGAGCATCACCTATATTTGTTAGGGGGATGGGTGAGGGTGGGACTGTGGTTTGGGATCACTTATATCTGTCTTTAGCGCAGTGTTTGGCACCTCTAAGCAATCAATGAGTTTGGGGGTTTCATTTATTTTGTATTTCTATGACTGTTTGTAATAAACATGGCCTTACTTCTTTTTATCATGTGTCCCCAGTACTTCAGTGCTTAGAACAGCGCCTGGAATATATGTAGCAGTGAGTGAATAATTCTTATTACTGACTCTGAGCTCAGATAAGAAGACTGAGGCTTGGAAGCAGGCAGTGGCTCGACCATGGTCTCAGGGCAGAAAGCTGTAGGGCTGGTGCTTTTCTTCTGGTTCTCTAACTCTTCAACCACAGTGTTTATTAACCTCAAACTGCTTTGAAAATTGTCCTGGGGTCTCTTATTTGACCACAACCTTTCTGTCACTTGCCCTCCTGGTCCCTGGCTTGCCCATACCAGGGCGCTCTGTGATCCCCAAGTGACAGGCAGGTGGGTTATGCTGAGTTGTCAGCACGCACACTTCCTGGAAGACAGCTGTTTCGCCCAGCTACCACAGTGTCAGAGGACACCCCCACTTTAACAGAAGTGGAAGGTAATGCAACCTTTTGGCGACCATCGGCTTTGTCAGACAATAGTGCATTCAGTTTGAAAGACTCCACCGGGAAGTTGCAGACTTTTAAAACTAATTTGGTGTTTATTCAACTTTGCAATCACTTCTATGTACTATCTGTGTTTCACACACCATGAAACGGCGCTACACTGTGCAATTGAATTAGTTCTACAGTGACTCAAAGGCATTAAACAATGACTTTGATATTTTAAGTACTGACTAGGAGGGATTTTTAATTCCTTCCTCATAATGAAAGCAACAAAAAAACCCAGTTACACAACCCTGGAACACTTATTCTCTTTTCTATTCTGGGTGGACCCCACTGAGACCAAAAAAATTCTCCGAGCATTTAGTTTGCTTAATGGCAGAAGAAAAATTAAACAAGCATAGACGTGCAACCTTAATGGCACCCAGCAACACTAGAATAACAGTTCCCAGCTTCTAAAACCTGTTATTTAATACAATGGGCAAATCTTGTGGGAGCTTTTCAGGTGCTGCTTAGTCTGAAAAAACAGCTACTTTGTGAGGAGGGCGGGGTAGAGGCAGGGCAAGTGCCTTGCTTGCGCTCCATTGCGCGGGAGGATCTTGGCGCAGTTCAAGGCAGGCAGGGGCTGGTGTGCCACAGCACGAGCTGGAGAGTCCCTGGAGGCCGGCACCCTTCTGAAGACAGCACCATGGCTATGCGAGGTACCACTGCTGTCAGTTCTGCCAGTGACACTCTGGCACTTTTCATCCAGACCCTTTCTGGAGATGTCACTGACAGAAAGCAAAAAGAGGGGGGAAAATCCGAACAAAAACCACAGCCAGTGAATTAGTGCCATGAAACTACAAGCATTAGCTGGTAATAGTTCAGGGCAGAGCACCTAAGTGATGATTCACATCTAACAATAAATATATGAATAGCTGTTGAAAGCTTGTTTGATTCTCACAAAGAGGCTTAAACAAACATTCGTTTGTTCATTAGTCTTAAGCAACACTTTTATGGCAGGGGATGCATTAAACCTAACAGATGTCTGCGACCAAGATATTTGGTAGTTTTAAAGATGAAGACACAAAGCTGCACATATCGTTTCTGTGGAGTGGCCTTGAAGTACCTGTAATGGAGTGAGATACAGTTATTATGTATTAATGCTGTGAATCTTCATCCAACAGAGAAAACAGATCGGCGAGAAGGAATGCTGCGTCTTGGGAGATAAAGACTTACACGGGCCCATTCTGTAATTGGTCTTGTGTTTGCATAAACTCATTTTGTTGTTGTTGTGGCATAATTTTTAAAAACGCAAATGGTTTAAATCTGTTCCCTGAGGTAATTTATGCTAAACAGGCATTCCACCACCATAAATCCCGGGCGTGTGGCAATCTCAGCGTGGGTGTCAGGTCGGGCTGGGTTACTGAGCAAATGGCCTCTTCAAAAGTTTTAGGGTAATTGCCTCTATAACTCGTTTAGCATAGGCACTGTCAGGAAATCTCTAATTGTCTTGATGCTTCTGTTCCCCCTTTTCCTCCGCCTTTATTTCCATAGTTTTTGTACCAACGGCTGCTCTCCGTGAAGAACGGCATTGGGCCTTTCATCCTCCATAGCCCTGGATTTTGTTACTGTCAAAGCCTTTGCTCATGACTCTGTGATGTCACCCTTGGTGCGGCCCAGGGGGCAGTGGTTTGACTGAGCACATTTTTGGCCCAGCTCAGGCTCCATCCTTGCCCAAGAAACCACCAGTTAAAAGTTTAAAGAAGATATGTCTTGGTGATGGGGTTGGAATACAATGAAGAGCAAATGACCAAGAGCCAAATTTTCCCAAGCTGTTATGAATGCTGGGTGGTTGATGTCTACCTGAATGGTGTGAGCAGTTTCAGCAGCATAGTTTGATTTTTTATCTCATCTTGTGTGTGTGGGAGGCTTGGTAGGAAGAATGTCATTGGGTTTGTATATTGGGTTTGTATACTCATGGCCTAAAGCTTCTTCTTTTTTTATTTTTTCCTTCTTTTTCTAAGTGAGAGGAGGGGAGATAGAGAGATAGACTCCCATATGCGCCCCTACTGGGATACCCACAACCCCTGTCTGGGGCCAATGCTCTGCCCATCTAGGGCCATGATCCCCACAGAGCTATTTTTAGCACCTGAGGCGGAGGCTCCAGGGAACCAATTTCAGCACCCAGGGTGATGCACTTGAACCAATTGAGTCATGGCTGTGGAGGGGAAGAGAGAAAGAGAGAAGGGGGATGAGTGGAGAAGCAGATGGTTGCTTCTCCTGTGTGGCTTGACCAGGAATCAAACCTGGGACATTCACACAGCAAACCAATGCTCTACCACTGAGTCAACTGGCCAGGACCTTCCTAAAGCTTCTATTGATATGTCTCTGCATATGGGGATTTTTCATCAAACTGCATTATAAAATATGTTAAATTCTCAACTCCTAAATCCAATTCATTAATTACCTTGCTTAAAATATACTTCAGATAGATCACATTTGACATCATGTGTCACTGATTGTAGAGAAAATGATAACACTTAAAATCAAATGTTTTAAATTTATTTTACTTATTATGGTAGTCATAATATTTTGACATGGAGGGCTGACATGTCAACAGTGCTATTATCACTATGTGAAGCAATGGCATTGAACTGTCTCACCTTCTATGTTGCTGTTTCAGGGTGAAATGGGCTCCGGGGAAAATGTGGCTACATCTCCAAGGAAGCATCTGCTTATGGAGTCAATATAGATCATTGCTGAATAAAGCAGCCTGAGTTGGAAACAAAAGCTGGGGGAAAAGTCCTCACTCAAATCTGTTACTTTTCTTCCATTGTATTAAAAAATATCAGGAGCTAAAAGTGTATGGAGTGCTTTCTATGCGCCAGACTTGGTCAAAGTATTTCATGTATTTTATTTCAATTCATTCTATGAGGTGAGGTATGTTTACCCCTGTTTTATAGATGAGAAGACTGAGGCTCCGAAAGCATTTATAACATGTACAAGGTCACAAATCTAGTAGGTGGCAAGCTCAGGGTTTGAATAGATCAATGCCTGGCTCTACTCGATACCAAAGTCATTATTATTTGGTGTGGTTTGAAACTAAAGTCGATTCTGGCTTCTGGCTCATCCTGACTTCCCAGCAGAATTCTATCTTATTTCTAGGTTCTTCTATTGTATCTCTGACTGCTGCAGGATTCTGTAGTAGAACTTGAATGTGGTCAGTGAGTTGGAGTTTAAAAATGCTTTCATACACCTGAGAAGATAAGCTGGGAGGTGAACAACACTTTTCTTTTTGTCTCCCAGCTTTAGAGGGTAAAGGCAGATTCAAAGAAAACGACAAGAAAGGAGGATTTGAGAGCTATGCTTTCCCTGTTATTTAGGACACAGGCAGAGCCAGATTTTTAAAAAGGCTAAATGTGGGTTTGACCCTGCTTGAACTGAGCACCAAAGCAATGAGGAATAGATAACTTGGAATTCTTCACAGCAGTGGTATTCTCTGTGCCCGACTAATTAAACTCTAGCAAAGAGTTCCTGGTGGGCAGGGCTGATGTCTTGTCACCCTGGTCCCTATTTTGTGCAGAGTGGGTATCCAACCAATATTTGTTGAATGTGGTTATTCATCCACTGCCAGTGACCAGAAGCTTGTTCCCATCTTAACCCCTCATTCCCCAACTATTGATTTGTTTATAAAATACTTTTATTTTTATCAGAAGGTCTACAGCAACACCTTAACAATTAGTCTTGGCAACTAAAAGATAGTGATTTGTTCAACTAATGTGTATTTACTATTATTTTTATGAACAAGGTTCTGTGTTAGGAGCTTTAGATATTAGCAGAAGCAAATAAAATAGGCAATTGTGGGAGATATACATCAGTCAACTAATTAGACAATTAGATAATTATTTAATTATCCTGGTGGCAAGTCTTACAAAGTGTAAGTGGTATGGTGCATATAATAAGAGAACTTGATTTAGACTGAGAGCTTTCTTAGAGAAATGATGCTTGAGCTGAACTATTAAGGATGAATGAGAATGACCCAGGGGAAGTGGAGTAGGGAAGTGATAGGAGGAAGAGTGTTAAACAAACAATCTAGGGAAAGTGAGTGTGTTGGTGAGAACAGTTCAATCAGAAGGAGCTCAGTTGTGTTCTGAAACAGAAACCAAAGCAGTGTGGCTGGAACAGAAATTGAGGAAGTGGGGAGCAGTGCAGCAACGTAGAACTTTCCTTTTTAACCAGTTAAAACTTTTTGGTTGCAAAAATAAAGATAATTCGTAGGCTCAGTAAAATAAGAAACCCAGAGGTAGGATGGTTCCAGTCATAACTTCATCAGAGATCTTTATTGCTCTGCAGTTTTCTTGGCTCTAACCTCCCTCACCTATTGACTTATGACCCTCAAGGTAGTGAAGTAATTGCAGCAACTCCAGCCCTCACACCTGCCTTCCACATCAAGCTTGTTACAGCATTACTATAAGAAGCCCAAGCTTTACCTTGATTGGAGCAATGGCGATCACGTACCTCACCCTGAACCATGCACAGTGTTAAGAAGGTAGCAATGATCTGCTTAACTTCCTGGACCAGGTTTTCTGCCTCAGGAGCTTTGCCGGAAGCACAGAAATTATAAAACAGAAAGTGTAGACTGGATAATGGGGAGGCCACAGTGTCCTCTACCAGGCTGAAGAAGAGAAGGTAGGCTCGTGCTATAGGATTTGGGGCTTATTAAAACCACGGGGAGTCATTAAAGGACTTTTAACAGGTCAGTAAGGTCATTAGATTAAAATTACATGTTTAAAAACAGCATTAGGAACTCTAGCTTGTATCTATAGTTCCCAAGAAGATAATTATTGTAAGGTAAATAAACAAAATTAGAAGATTAGGACCAAAAATGTAAATCATTTCTCTAGTCTTCTTAATGGTAATAATAGCTAGTTTTTATTAGTGTATTTAATAATAGCTAATAATACAAATGAACCAGCCAGTCTGAAAAACATTTTATAAACATTATGTCATATAATCTTCACTATAATACTAGGAGGAAGGTTCCACTATCACCATATTAGTGATGGAGGAGCTGAGGTATAGAGAGTTTAACTTACCCAAGATTACATAACTAGTAAATAGCAAGGCTAATAGCTGTCTGAATTGAAATATTGTGTTATTTTGTCTAAACTTTAGGATATTGTGGGGGTAAACAATTATTGAACAAAGCCTTATGGCAAGATTCAGGAATCTCAACTGGGCAGCCAAATTGTGTAGAATCTGCCAGAATTAAAAATATATATATTGGGCTCTGGCTGGTAGAGCATCAGCCCAGCAAGTGGATGTCTCAGGATAGATTCCTGGTCAGGGCACACAGGAGGAACTACTGCTTCTTCACTCTTCCCCCTCTTACTTCTCTTGCTCTTCTTTCTCCTTCTTGCACCCAGGGCTTGATTGGAGTGAGCTGGTCCCAGGCACTGAGGATGGCTGAATGGCATCTGCCTCAGGCATTAAGAAAGAGCTTGGTTGCTGAGCAATGGGGCAATGTCTCAGGTGGGCAGAGCATCACCCAGTAGGGGGCTTGCTAAGTGGATCCTGGTCGGGGTGCTAGTGGGAATCTGTCTTTGCCTCCCATTCTCTCACTCAAAAAAAAAAAAAAAAAACAAAGAAAAAGAAACCCAACACACACACCATATATATAGAAGTAAAATATACATAATGTAAAATTTGTCATTTCAACCATGTTTTCTTTTTTCTTTCTTTTTTTTTTTTTTTAAGTGAGAGGAGGAGAGATAGTGAGACTTCCATATGTGCCCTGACTGGGATCCACTCGGCAATCCCTGTCTGTGGAATATGCTCAGATCAACCAAGCTATTTTTAGTGCCTGAGGCTAATGCTCTCAGACCAATCAACCACGCCACTCTCAGTACCCAGGGCCAATGCTCAAACCAATGAGGCCACTGGTTGAGAGAGAGGAAAAGGGAGAGAAGGGGGAGAGGATGGGGGAGAAAAGCAGATGATTACTTCTCTTGTGTGTTCTGACCAGGAATCAAACCCAGAATGTCCATACTCCATGCCAATGTTCTATCCACTGAGCCAGCCAGCCAGGGCCATTTTAACCATTTTTATGTGTAAAAGTCAGAGGCATTAATTACATTTGCAATGTTCTATAACCATCACCACTATCTATTTCAAAAACATTTTCAACACCATAAGCAGAAACAATTAAGCAACGAGTAAATTTGCATTCCCTCTTCTTTCAGCCTCTGATAACCTCTGATCTACTTTCTGTGTTTATAAATTTGCCTATTCTAGATATTTCATATAAGGGCAACCATACAATATTTGTTCTTCTGTGCCTTATTTTATTTTGTGCTTATTTCATTTAACGTAATGTTTTCAAGGTTCACCTGTGTCATAACATGTATAACTTCATTCCTTTTCAAAGATGAATAATCTGCCAGAAATTTGACAAAACTATTCTTCTTAGTACAATGATTACAAAATATTTGAATCTGAATAACTACAATTTTAAGCAACCATTGCACTCTCTAGTTTCCACCATCCCTGTGGTACTCTATTGTCTTAAAATCAGTAGCCTACTTCCACTTAATAATGTTTCTTGCCAGGCTCACAGGCATCTGCAGTTGCAAACATTGCCCTTGTGATGGGGCTGTTAGAGCTCTTGGAGACTGATTAGACTGAATTCTCTCCTCAAGAAGGTAGAAGCTTGTCTCTGTACACCTTTTGCCATCACCTATTAACACAGTGTCTTATATACTAAGTGTTTAATATATATTTATGAATTCAAGTTTAAATTCAATGTAGCAAATCTTTTTTATATATATATATTATTATTATTAATTCTAATGGGGTGACGCCAATAAATCAGGGTACATATGTACAATGAAAACATCTCCAGGTTATCTTATCATTCAATTGTGTTGCATACTTGTCACCAAAAGTCAAATTGTCCTCTGTCACCTTCTATCTGGTTTTCCCTGTGTCCCTCCCCTCCTCCCTATTCCACTCTACCCTCCCTCCCCCCACCCCGTAACCACCACTCTCTTGTCCATGTCTCATAGTCTCACTTTTATGTCCCATCTATGTATGAAATCATGCTGTTCTCAGTTTTTCTTTTTTTCTGATTTACTTATTTCACTCCGTATAATGTTATCAAGGTACATCCATTTTGTTATAAATGATCCGATGTCATCATTTCTTATGGCTGAGTAGTATTCCATAGTATATATGTACCATAGCTTTTTAATCCACTCGTCTTCTGACGGACACTTGGGCTGGTTCCAGATCTTCACTATTGTGAACAATGCTGCCACGAACATGGGGGCGCATTTCTTCTTTTCGAACAGTGCTATGGTGTTCTTAGGGTATATTCTTATAAGTGGTATAGCTGGGTCAAAAGGCAGTTCTATTTTTAATTTTCTGAGGAATCTCCAAACAGTTTTCCACAGTGGCTGCACCAGTCTGCATTCCCACCAGCAGTGCAGAAGGGTTCCCTTTTCTCCACATCCTCACCAGCACTTATTCTGTGTTGTTTTGCTGATGAGTGCCATTCTGACTGGTGTGAGGTGATATCTCATTGTGGTTTTAATTTGCATTTCTCTAATGATTAGTGATGTTGAGCATTTTTTCATATGCCTATTGGCCATCTGTATGTTCTCTTTGGAGAAATTTCTATTCATTTCTTTTGCCCATTTTTTGATTGGGTTGTTTGTCTTCCTGGTGTTGAGTTTTATAAGTTCTTTATAAATTTTAGTTATTAACCCCTTATCAGATGTGCTGTCGAATATGTTCTCCCATTGTGTGGTTTGTCTTTTTATTCTGTTCTTATTGTCTTTAGCTGTGCAAAAACTTTTTAGTTTGATATAGTCCCATTTGTTTATCTTACCTTTTATTTCATTTGCCCATGGAGATAAATCAGCAAATATACTGCTACTACAGATGTCGGAGGGCTTGCTGCCTATGTTTTCTTCTAAGATGCTTATGGTTTCACGGCTTACATTTAAGTCTTTTATCCATTTTGAATTTGTTTTTATGAATGGTGTAAGTTGATGGTCTAGTTTCATTTTTTTGCAGGTAGATGTCCAATTTTCCCAACACCATTTGTTAAAGAGGCTGTCTTTACTCCATTGTATGTTCTTTCTTCCTTTGTCAAATATCAGTTGTCCATAAAGCTGTGAGTTTATTTCTGGGTCCTCTGTTCTGTTCCATTGATCTATGTGCCTGTTCTTATGCCAGTACCAGGCTGTCTTGAGTATTCAATGTAGCAAATCTTTATCGAGTGCTTATAATGTTCCAGGCATGGTGATAAGGGACATAGTCAAAACAGGGAGCAAAAGATACGTGGTTGCTTTTTCTAAGAGAAAATGACCTTAAAAATATTTATATCTTTTCCTTTTTATAGTTTTTTTATTTCCAAAAAAATGTTCATACGTATTAGCTCATTTAGTACTGTGATAACTGACATACATTTGCTTTTGAAAACGAATGGCTACTTTATAGTATATTTCAAATAGAACAAGTTGGAAGAGATTATTGGTTAACCAAGATTTTTAAGGTTTAATTTAATGGGTGGTAAGTGATGAATTAATTCTAAGAAAAAGATTTCTTTAAATCTAAAAATAGTCTGTATAAAGGACATTGTTCCTCAGCCAAGTTGGGAGATGTGCCAGTTTTTGCCATGCTCTAAGAATCCTCACCAACTTTCATGCCATTTCATGAACTTAACTCCCTTGATAGCTCTGGGATTTAAGTTAAAGGTGCCTTAAAACAAAATCCAGAGCACATTGCCCTTGTCTCTTCATTTGTACAGTGTGTTCCGGAATCTGCTGTGAAGACTTTTAGAGAGTGAGTAATTTCAGAGTTTCTTGTGTTCACCAGACTGATTGTCACCTGGAACTGTCCCACTTATTTAGTTGTCAACAACATGCGAGTAGAAATGCAGCAATAGCTGCCACACAGACTTTAACAACTTTCCTGTCTTGCTATGTAGCCGAAAGTGTGGGTCTCTGTCTTCATTTGTCACAAGCCTTCTCACCCCCGAGATTTGTGGGAAGACATATGTGGAAAGAGCCAGCCATTAGTTGTAAGATGGCTGAGAGGAGACGGTGTGTTTCTGAATTTTGCTATTAAGCATTTAGTCCCCTGTCATTACCAAGTAAGCATAAAAGGGACCCATAAAGAGCAGTGGACTGGTATCACTTAAAGAACCCAAATGCAAATCACAGTTACAAAATGTGCTTTTTGTCAAACATTAGGAAAGAACATTGTTACATTTGAACCAACCTACCTAAGAAAACTGTGTAGGAGGCAGAGAAGGAGGCTCTTGGAATGGGAGGAAATTCCAGTTCAGTCTGGTTTACAGAAACTCCAACCACAAGCTCTTTTCAAAAGGATATCAGAATTCAAGCATTACATCATTTAAAGAGATTCTCATTGGTGTTCAGACCCTGGCTGGCTGGAATCTGGTTCTCTTTATTTAATCCCTTCTCAGCTGAGGCATTGCACATTTAACTTTGGGAATATACTTTTCATGTTGCCACAGCAGTTAGCATTCTAGCAGGAAGCATTTGAAGGAAGTTGCTTTCTATAAACCCTTCATCTCAGAGTAAGTTTTTATGTTTAGAATGTCAAAAGTTATTTCAAATGTTCCGTAGCTATATAATTGCAAAAGCAGCATTACTGCGAGAAATGCTTCAATAAAATCCTTTGAAAAATAGAGAACACAATTCATTGTATGATTAACTTCCCCACACCTCAGTACCCTTTCTCTTATTTTCTTCCAGCTTTACCAAGATATAAGTGGCACATAATATTGTGTAAGTTTAAGGTGTATAATGTGTTGGTTTGATATTGCAAAATGATACCACAGTAAGTTTAGTTAATGCCCCATCATATCACATAATTATTGTTTTGTATTGTAGTAAGAACATTTAAGATTTATTCTCTTAGCAACGTTCAAGTATATACTATAATATAGTTAACTATAGTCACCATGCGTACTTAGAATCCCAGAACTTATTTATCTTACATATGGAAGTTTGTACCCTTTGACTAATATCTTCATATTTCCCCTACTACTCGGCACTTGGCAACAATTATTCTATTCCCTGTTTTCATACTTGCTTATTGTGAATCATGATGCAATAAATTTGGAGTGCAAATAGCTCTTTAAATAGGGATTCATTTTCTTCAGATATTTACCTAGAAATGAGATTGTTGGACCAAATGGCAGTTCTATTTTTAATTTTTTAAGGAACTTCCATACTGTTTTCCATAATGGCTATACCCATTTACATGCCCATCTGCAGTACACAAGGGTTACCTTTTCTCCACATAATTATCTCTTGGCTTTTGAAAACAGCCATTCTAACCTGTGTGAGGTGATATCTCATTATGGTTTTGATTTGTATTTCCCTGATTATTGCTGAAGTTGCACATCTTTTCACATGCATGTTGACTATTTGTATGTCTTCTTTGGAAAAATATATATTCAGGTCATCTTGTCCATTTAAAAATTGGTTTATTTATTTATTTGCTATTGGGTTATATGAATTACTTATGTATTTTGGATATTAATTTCTTATCAGTTATATGATTTACAAAATTTTTTTACCATTCCATAAGTTGCCTCTTCATTTTGTTGGTTGTTTTCCTCTGTTGCATAGAAGCTTTTTAGTTTGATGTAGTTCCACACGCTTATTTTTGCTTTTGTTGTTTATGCTTTTGGTGGCATATCCAAAAAATTGTTGCCAATATCAATGTGAGGAGATTTCCCCTATATTTTCTCCTAGGAGTTTTATAGTTTTAGATTTTACTTTTAAGTATTTAATTTATTTCAATTTAATTTTATGAATGGTGTAAAAAGGATCCAATTCATTCTTTTGCAGGTGAATATCCAGTTTTTCTAACGCCCTATATTGAAGATACTATCCTTTCCCCTTTGAGTTTTCATGGCTTCCTTGTCAAATATTAGTTGACCATATATATATGGGTTTATTTCTGTTCCATGGTTCTGTGTGTATGCTAGCATAGTACTGGCCTAAAAGCAGTTTTTATTACTGTAGCATTGTAATATTGTTTGAAACGAGGAAATGTGATGCTTCCAGATTTGCTCTTCTTTCTCAGAATTGCTTTGGCTATTTTTGGTATTATATGGTTCCATACAAATTTTGGAATTTTTTTTTCTATTTCTGTAAAAAGATGCCTTTAAAACAGTGGTTCTTAACCTTTTTTGAGGTACCAAACCCATCAGTTTCATATGTGCATTCACTGAACCCTTCTTTAGTGATAAATAAAATATGATTTTTTCCCCCAAATTCAAGACATAGGTATATTTTTTTTACTGGTGCACAAAATGAGCTGTGCATGAACATCACCTTGCTCAAAGAACAAAACCAACAAAGTGCATGAACTCACAACAAATTATGGTATTACTTTATTCTGGCCTCCACAGCAGAGGCTTCTCCGAACCCCTGAGACCGACTCATCAAACCCCTAGGGTTCCATAGAACTCAGGTTAAGAACCACTGCTTTAAAATTTTGATAAGGATTACACTGAATCTATAGATAGCTTTAAGTATTTCAATCAGTCATTTTCTGTTGTAGTCATGCTCTTTTGGATCAACATGTTGCTTTACCTTGTCATTATGGAAGAATATTAAAATTACAAGCTTATAACTAAGCAACCAGCATTAAAGTTGAAGTAACAAACCATGGCCACCAAAGATACATGTAGCTTTCTTGGTTAAATGGTGCCAATATTATTTGTGTATTTCCCACTTTATTTAGGAAAGGGTATTGATATAGTTAATGATTTTAAAAGTATACCATTCTAGAATTGTCTTGAAATCCTTTTGTCTTCCCACTGGGTTCTTGAATGGAACCAGATTGACACAGATAGTAGCTGTAGGTCAGAGTGATAAAATAACTCATAACAGTTTGGGAGTTGTGAAACTTAGGGCTGTTATCTTGATTTCATATCACTTCCCCATTCTTCTAATGGTGATATAGGTAATAGATGTTTCTAGTGAATAAATTAAAACCTTTCCTTTTTCAGTTACTTTTGGTTTTTATAACATCCCTGGAGATAAATGGAGATAACTACCACAAGAAAGAAGCAGGTATAGAGAAATGAAGAATTATATAAAGTAGAAGAACATAGGGAAGAGAATACAGACACCGATTTGCAAGAGACCTGGGGGCTGAGATGTCACTGCTAGCCAGTAGATAAGGGAGCAAGTAGATATTTCTGGAGCTTTTAAAACAGGATGTGCTTTTTCTCTCTTCTTGTTCTACTACTATAAAAAATAATCATACAATTTTTACTTCACCATCAGGATTTTGTCCCAAAGATATGAAAAGAAGGGTAGAAGTGTAAACCCCCCAATGGCTGACCTTCAGAGGAAAAAGAGTGTGTATGAATAGTTGGGGAGTATTAGCTCTCTATTTACTCATTTCCATACAGGGACCTACATTTCAACTGTACAGAATTGGCAGTTGACTCAGAATAATATAGTGTTTGATACTGTAATATTAGTTGTGTTTGAAAGAGTAACACATATATTTTTAACCTGGTTCACCAATGTTCCCTTGTCACTTATGAAACCATTTTCTAGAATGAAGTCTCCCTCTTGCCCAAAGCTCAAAATTATCAGTCATATGGAAAAGAAGAGTGAAAACAAGCCAACAAACTTCTGTGCATTTAATTCCAGTTTGTAAATCCATCTTTCATATGTATCCATGTTGTAAGTCAGATTTCTCAAGAAGAAGACTGTGCAAGAATGCCCTGCTTTTGGGGGGAAAGAAGGGAATAGGATTGGGGAGAGGAAGAAGTTAAACTGTGGTACAGTTCCAACAAAGACCTCAGGGTCCTGTGACCTTGTCAGGGGGGCCTTTCACAATCTCTAACGCTGGCTTAGTCTTACAGAGTTGTGCTGATTGGGGCTAGGGCATTACACTTTCAGTGACCAGTTATGGCATATGGTGGCCCTAGAGGATGGGCTGTGACCCTGGCACTCTAGGCCAAGTACTAGAGAAGATCTTAGCTGAGAGCTGTAAGTGGTCAACACTACTGGTCACTGAGGAGATGATTGTCTCAGTCTCCGAAAATAGATCTGGGCAGTATACCACAGCATCTACTGCAATTAAAATAAAAAATCTCAGCAAAATAGACTTCTAAGATTATTCAATTCTTTGGAAAATTGCTGAAGTAAACTCAGGATGAAAATAACTTCAAAGACAGGCCTCACTGGTCCAGTGATGGCAAATACTTTAGAAATTATAAGGCAAAGCTCTTGCTTGAAACCTTTCCCCTCAGATCTTCACAAGAATGGCTTTTTCACATAATATATATTAGCAAGATACAGGAACTATTCTGATTTTTTTTATGTGTAGAATGGTGGGATATAGGGGTAGGAGTGTAGCTGCTTTCATCACAATTTGCTTAGAAGAATAAAATGTGATTGGCTTAACCTTCTCTACTCTAGTTTGAGTTCACAGTTGTGGAGGATGAGATAAAGATTTCACTCTGGGTCTTTCTATGTAAGAAGAGTGAAAATATACTGCCAGGTTAGGGAGCATTGGAGCCCCAAAATGAAATCTAAAAACTGGTTGTGGGTCTAAAACAATGCCTTGTACAGCATCACTGTTCAGAGCCACTTTGGGGAGCTAAGGGATCATCATGGCATTACCTACAATAATCAAGGGCTGTCTGAGCTTCAGGAGGTGAAGCAAGAAGATATGTGTGCCTAATGTTGAAGAAAAGCATTTTTATGTCTGTTAACATTTATGGTGTCCGATTGAGTAGGTTAGAAAAATAAAGACAGATGGCGACAGATTAAGGCGAACACTTACAATACCTACAATATTGCACCCACTCCAGCCGAAGCTCTCCTACTCAACTTCCTCTACAACTCACAGTCAAATGTCACTTAGTGACCCTGAAGAGAAGAGCAATTTATGATGGATCAGGAATCAGGATTAACCATACATTTATCATGGAATGAAGAATCAGAAACTTCACTTAATGTATAACTGTGATGTTTGTCTGAGTCTGGTGGATCATTACTTTGCAATCACTCCTTGTGTTAGGAAGCAGGAATTGATTAGCCTAGGGTCATTAAGTCCATCCCCTGCCTCCAGGCTGTACAGTTTGTGTAAATGGTTCCAGCTGGATATGCCCCTATGCTATTCTTAAGGAGCTCCTGAAGAGGAAATTACGAGATATCCCAGAGGAGTGCATTGTGAGGGTCTCATAGCCTTAAGGTTTAAGAAGTTCTTTTCCATATATAAGGAGCACTGGAAGAGGGAGTCATGAAACCTAGGCGCTCATGTCAGCTCTAATACTTAGCAGTGGTTAGACCTTAGGGTAGGCATATATATACATATATATTTTACTTAGTGTTTTCAACACAGAGGAGAGTAAAAGTACTTCTCCTGACACCCCTGGCACCCCCATGAGACTGTCAGAAGATCAAAGGAGAGTGATATGTAGAGTGTTGTTGCATTTCTAAATTAGGTTGTGATTTACCAATTCCAGGGTACAAATTGAAATCAATTAGATATAATTAAGGACTGATCAGGCTATGGAAAAGCAGATGCGATTAAGAATGAAAAGCTTCAGTGAGTTTAGATTGAGAGAAGAGGTATAAGATAGAGCCTATCCTGTCTATGGTTGAACATAAGCTGCATCCAACTTGTCATGTTCAAGCCTGTTGCCCTCATAACACTGTGATACCAAAGGTTAAGTTATCTAATATGGGGGTTTCAGTTATCATTATTGTGTTTAAATACCATTTAGAATGATTTTTGTTTCTAGCTGTAAGATGCTTGATGACCTGGAGTGCCCATCCTATATTTGGCTGAATCCAATTACTAGTAGAATAACGCAGATTCGATGTCATACAAAAAACCCACCCACTCATTTCACATGTGTTTCCATATCACATAATGAAAAATACATCGTAGCTTCAAGCTGCTGATAAATGATGGTAAATTTTTTCCAATGTTGAAATTGGTTAATGTCTGATAAATGTCTTTCATAAATTCACCTAAGCTTTTTGAGTACAAGAGAGCATCCATTATCACGCAGAAATATAAGCTTTCCCTGGATAAGCCTCTCACCATGACCCTACCTTTGCTTTGCTGGCATTTGAGTTGGGGCCAGTTTGTTGTTGCTGCCCAATGGCTACGTGGCTGCCCTGGAAGAGCTGTGACCCTTTCTCCTTCCACACTTGGACACAATTTGTCCTGTCTCTTTCACCCTTGGAGAGCCTCACAGCTAGTCTGCATGATACCCAATATCATTTTTATGATAAATGGAGGTCTTTTGTAAAGCACCATGTCTTTGTCTTGCTGTGGTGAATGCAATGCCTCCTCCCAGGACAATGCACTTCCTGTTGTAGGAATTGCACAGCCACTTCTGCTCTTTGATATTTGCCTTTCCCTTTCCCAAAGATTGGCTATGTTTCCTCCCTTTTTAAATTTGATTCTTGGGGCTTTACAGAAGAGTTTGCTTGATGCTTCTGGTCCTTCAGAGGTTTTAAAAAGTTTTTTTTTTTTTTTTTAAAGTAATGAGGGGAATCTTACATAAACAACAAGTTGTGAAGCTCAAAATAATGTAATACATAACACTGGGGAACAGAATTTTTGTGGCATCCACAAAAACACTTGTTCTTACCTAACTCGAGTATGCTGATCTCAAATCTGACATTAGTTTTTCTCTGTAAGCTACAGTTTTATTGAAATTCAAGATTTTAGGTTTTCATCTTATTGTAAAATTTTCAACATTTAGTTTAACATAACAAAGTAGAATGTCTTCTTGGGCATCATCTTTGTGAAAATATAATAATTTATATAATGCAGTAAATACACTAATATATTAAAAGATATGATTGCATCAGAATTTGTCTACAATTTCAAAATAGAACATATTAAAACACTTGTTTTAATCATAAAATTTGTGCAAAACTTATTTAAATTCTATTCAGGCAAAAATTTGTGTTTGTGGCCCTTCAGTTTGTGTACTTGTTGAGGACAATCTCGTTTGATGCTCCAGCAGTAGTCTGCTCAGCACTAACAACTCCAAGATTTTTGGGAAACTTATCAAGGTGACTGTTCAGGAAGTGAATCTTAATGCTCATGTTACATCCAATGTTGCAGAAAGCCAAAAGCATCCTTTGAACCAGAAGTTCATAGTTTTCTGCTTTTTGTTGCCAAGGAAGTTCTTTGTAACTGCCACAAAAGACTGTCATGCTGCTTTCTCTTCCTTATTTATCTTCCTAGCAAATTCTTCATCATGTATGATGGTTCGAATTTGAAGTCCATCGAATACACCTGCTTTTATCTTCTTGAAAGACAAGGCAGGAAAAGCAGAAATAGTATGTTGAAAACATTCACTTTTTCTATTCAAAGCCTGAACAAACTGCTTCATTAAGCCAAGTTTGATGTGAAGTGGGGGAAAAATGATCGTGTCTCAATTAACTACAGGTTCATTCACAATATTTTGCATCCCTACTTCCAGAGCTTCATGTTTCAGCCACTCCTTCTGTGTCCAATGTTTCTCCCGAGCTTGGCTGTCCCACAAACACAGAAAGCAAGGTTGCTTCATGAAACCTCTCTGTTGTCCTAGCAGGAAATTTACCATTTTAAGCTCTACATAAATGATCCAGTTATGCTCCTCATACTTCAGAAAGTCGAGGACAATTTTTACGTTATTATAATCTTCTCACAGATGAGTTGAATAACCAAATGGAACCACTGCCTAAACATTACCGTTGTGTAGGAGAACACATTTCAGACTCCATTTAGAGCTGTCAAGAAATAGCTGTCATTCTGTTGAACTGTAAGTGGTAACACATAGCTGGCTGAGAAGACTACTGATATCATGACAATAAACAAAGTGTTTGTCTTCAGAAAAAAAGTCCACAAAAATTTGTTTATGCTTCCTGAAATAGGATACCTTAGCTGACCAGTGAAGTACATTCTTTCCTTGAAGCCTGGAGGCTAGTAACTCAGCTGCTTTCTTTGATAGGCCCAAATCTCTTACTAAGTTATTCAATTTGGGTTGGCTAAACTGCTGAGGGATTAATGACTGCTTGGCATCAAAAGCAGACCCTTCAGATTCTACAACCATTTCCTCATGCATCTTATCAAAATATACTTGATCACGATGTTCACTTTCTTCGTCCTTAGAAGGAATAGAACCATTGAAAACTGAAACTGGTATTGTCTCAGAGTTTGGGATAGGTTGTATTGCTGAAGGAATATTAGGATATGCGATCAAATGCTGTTTTTTCTTGCCAATGCCCTTTGTATGGATCAGACAGAAAAAACAGTCACTGCTTTGGTCCTTAGGTTCATACCAAACCATGAGAATGCCAAAAGGCATTTCTTTGTGTTTTCCTTTTGTCCAGTCACGAAGCATTTCCTCAGAATTATGACACACAATATGAGGAGCCCAATTCTTGTCTTGATCACCAAGGGGAACTTGAAAATAGGCAATATATGCACATGTCACAAATGGTGAAATATTGTGCCTTTGATGTTGAAGTGTGTAACAGTCACATATAAAACAGAAGGTGTCAGGACTATTCTTACATTTATGCCTACTTGAAGAAGCCATGATTGAATCTTAAAACAAAATAAGAGGGTGTTTTTATCAGATAATTTTTTTATATTTAAAAACAACTACAATTATGTAAAAGTGATGTTTGTAAAACATTAACTGCCTTGTGGTTCAATCCAAGAGTTGTTGCTCTTCCATCCAATTTAAAAACCAATGCATGCCATGAATTGTAACAAAAAGAAATTAAATTTGCATAAAAACTAAAGCATGTACCAAAAAATGGATTTCAGATTTGAAATCAGCGATGCAGAAATATATGGAAAAAGTTCTAAAACCTCATGCAACAGAAAATTTAAAAAAATTGTTCCCCAGTGTAATATTTGGAATAGCACTTGATCATTTAAAGAGTACTTTCCTTCCAAGATCGGCCTTTATTTCATTTATGTTCACAATAATGCCACAAAGTAGATAAGAGAAAGGATCAGAAAACTGGGGTTCAATGAATTTATTGCTTTATTTCCTTATTTTCTAGCAAGTGATGGTGCCAGTATTTAAACTGGTCTCTTGATGATTTATCCCATGTCTTTTTTAATTTGACCACAATATTTAGCATGACATGAAACTTATAATAATGTTATTTGGCATATTAACTACATAACTACATGTATATTGGCGATCGGTCTGCCTAGCCATTAGGCATCCATGGTAAGTTCCATAAATGAAAAAGGAGAATGTGTTTTAGGCACAAAGTCAACACTTGTAGGTTGCAGAGTGAAGAGAGGAGGAGAGAAAACAGGTGTGGTTTTCACGCACGCCTCAGCACCTCATTTCAGGGAGGTGCTGTCCTACTGTAAGCCAGTTCTGGTGCCTCAAACTCAGGAAGTGCGAGAAAGCAGAGGCTGAGGGTGGTCAACCTCTTTCACTTCCCAGCACTTGCTTTGGGATGTCACCCTTAAGTTGTAGAAGAGAAAAAGAAAGTAGATGCCTCAGAGAAACAATAAGCTAAAATAATTAGAATTTAGCAGATGGCTAAGGTGACAAGTTTATACCTGTGATGATTAGTCTTACCTGTGAACTTGACTGGGCCACAGAGTACCCAGATATTGGGTCAAACATTCTGGGTGTATATATGAGGATGTTTTGAGATGAGATTAACATTTGAATTATAAGACTGAGTAAGGGAGATTGCTCTCTTTAATATGGGAAGGCCTCATTCAATCAAAGAACTGAATGGGACAAAAAGGCTGATCCCACCCCAAGTGAAAGATGATGCCCTCTGCCTGATCAGCTTCGGATTGGGACTCCAGCTTTTGTCTGCGTTTAAACTTGAAGTGAAACATCAGCTCTTTCTGGGTCTCAGGCCTCCCAATTTTCCAACTGAAACAATATAATCAGTTCTCGTTTTCAAGCCGTAAGACTTGGACTGGACTGAAGTTACACTCTTGGGTCTCCTGGGTCCCCTGATCTCTGACTGCAGATCTTGGAACTTCTCAGCTATCATACTCATGTGAGCCAATTCCTTATGATTAATCTCTTTCTATGTGTATGTCCTGTTGGTTCCGTGTCTTTGGAGAATGTTGACTCACATAACATTCCTCCAATAAGGTAGGTGGTAAATAGTAAATGCTAAGGCAGAAGTGGCAGTAGTGAGTAGTCTATGGAGGTCTGGGGAAAAAAAATTGGGTTCCTGGCAGAGAAGACACTCAAGAAAAAGGACACAAAAAATATAGAGATTGTTGTATTCTTGATACCGTGTATGGGTATAATTCCTCAACTTTGCTATGTTCTTTCAGGACAGGAAGTGTAATGAGGAGGTGGCAAACAGAAGGGGCTAAAGATGAAAGCAATTTGAGCTTACTTAGGCCAGATTCTAAAGCAAGGATTTTGAATAGTCATAAAACAATATGAAATGTGCTGGGGTGAAAGAATGAGAGAAAAATAGAAGAGAGGGTGAGGAAGAGCCATTCTGAAAGGGTAGGAGAAGCACATACAGGGAGGGCATCTCAAAAACTATGAACTTGCCTTCAGCCAGTTTTGCTTGCTCCTCTCCTGAAGATGAACTTAAGTGCCATTTCACTTTGCCAAATAAAATTCCACCTAATTTTAATTCCTGCCAGCTATGATTTATTTTTTATTCATTTATTCAACAAATTTTCATTGAGTGCTTACTCTGTACCAGGTCCTGATCAAAAGTGCAAGGGATATAGCTATAAACTAAACAGTCAAAATTCCCTGTCCTCCTATCTTTCAGATCATGGATCCTACTCTAGTAGAAGCCAACATCTTGAACAAACAAGACAATCCCTGCTATGAAGGAGCTTATAGTTCAAAAGGATGATTTACATATGCACAATTAATGATAACAGGACAATCAGACATATGGGAAAAGGTTTGAGGAAATGAGAATAACTCCCCCATAATTTTTTGACCCACTTTGAGATACTACCATTAAGTCACATGATTATTTAGTGCCTAACAGATTGCAAACTACATCTAACATAGATTATCTTAATTTATGCTCTGAAAATTTTTAAGTGAGATAGAACAGATATTATTATTTTCAAGTTTGAAAAGATACAGGCTCAATTTTTAATACTTCTATATTTATGGAGAATTCTATATTTCTCTTTCCATTGATGTCAGGCTACATATCTTGCCTTGTCTAACTTCTCCTATAATGGTGGGAGAAGTAAAGTATTGAGTGCAAGGGGCTGGGTAAACCAGTGGCAGGCAGCGAGCTGGTTCTGGGTGGTTATGAATCATGACTAACCAGGTGGGTGCAAAGCGAAGTATGGTGTGATAGATACAGAAGTGGTATTTTGTGCTATAATTGGCCATGCATGCCCAATTATGTGTAATGCTATGTGAGGGAGGAGTGTTATATGATATTAAAATTTTTTAGGGAACATTTCCCCTCCACCTACAGTCACAGACAACTTTTATTGTACACAGATGTATGTTTTTTGTGTTTTTTTTTTTCCCCCTGTCAAGCAGATCTCACAAAGGGGAGGCTAAACACTGGGAATGGAAGGCAGCCCAAGAGAAAGGGAGCAGGCTTCCCAGCAGTCCTCTTTTAGGAAACTCTTCCTCCCTTTCCAAAATATGGGACAGGAGGACCAGTTTTCTCAGGATACTCTAGGACAAAACTAAGGAATAGCTGCAATCCCAAAGTCAAGGTGACTATAGAACAAAATCTCAGACTGTTCTATAGCAACATGTGTTTAGAAGAGTTGGCCAGTCCTTTTCATCTTCATCATCCCCTTGAGGGGTGGGTGGCATAGGTTCTGATGTTCTCACTGTAAGGATGAGAAAACAAGACTGAAGTTTTAAGTATTCATAGAGAGTATGAACAAGTTACAAGTGGAGTGGAGATGTGAATTCAAGTATGTTTGACTTTTCAAGCACAGGTTTCCTTTTTTATACTACAATTTTCCCCCTATGGATAAAAATGAGGGGGAATTGGAGCTTAAAGTAAATACTGCAACTAGTTATATAAGTATATAAATTTAATGATGTAGCAAGTCAGCATAGAGTTTACTCATAGTACTGTTTTTATTCTTCTCAATTAACTATGGCTTGCAGAGTCTTAAGGTAACAATTCTGAACTTTGCTATTCATCTGACCTTTCCAAAAACATAGATGTGTGTGTGTATGTGAGGGAGTGCTGAAGGGCGTTAGTTATATCTTCTAAATTGAGTCAGAATTTCTAAAAGTCGGAATACAGAAATTTCCAGGTTATTCTGATGGATCGCCAGGATTAGAATCTACAGTTAGGTCTTGTGATTAAGCAGAGTCTGGTTCTTGACCAGGTTTTCCCAAATGGTGTTTAAACACTGATCATGCTTGCATATACTTATAATTTAACAAGGTTCATATTGATTGACATACATAGAACAATCTACTTATGGTGGACAGAATTATGTGATAACCCCAATAACCCATGTCCTCTATATTTATCTTCCCTTGAGTGTGAATATGAAGAGAGTCACTTCTTTGATTAGATTATATGGCATGATAAAGGTGAATGATTTTACGAATGTAATTAAGGTCCCTAATCAGTTGACTTTAAGTTAATCAGAAAGAGAATTATCTTGGGTGAGCCTGACCTAATTAGAAAAGCCATTTAAAAGAGAGTCTAGAAATCAGAATCAGAAGAAGAAATAGAGATGAGTTCCTGTTAGCTATGAAGAAGCAAACTTCCATATTATGGAAATAGCTACATGGTATGTAAACAGCCTCTATGAGCTGAATGTCTCAGTCCTACAACTTCAAGGAATTGAATTCTTCCAAAAGCCAATTGTTTGAAAGAGGACACTGAGCCCCAAATGAAACTTCATCCCTGGATACCGTTTTGATTTTAGCCTGGTAATGTACTGAGCAGAAAACTCAACTTACTATTTCTGGACTCTTGGCTGATAAGAACTGTGAGATTATATATTTGTATTGTTATAAGTCACTAAATTTATGAAATTTGTTATGCAGCAATAAAAAACTAATACAAATATCAATGTCAAAGCAAATATATATTTTTAGAATAATGGTTAATCAAATTGGTAAAAATATTTGACCTATTTTAATACTTTTTAAAAGAAATTTATTTTAGATGATAATAAACCACATGGAAGTTGGGACAAAAGTAGGTTTACAGCTGTGAGTATCCAAAATACAGTTCTCTTTGTATTATAATTTATTAGTTTTCATACAAATAACTGTAAACCTACTTTTGCCCAACCTTGTATTAAATAAACAAAAAAAGTCTTAATGTTAGGCATAGTTGCAATAAAATGTTCACTTACTTCTAACCCATGGTTTTGTGTGTATGTGTGAGAAAGAGAGACAGAGATAGAGAAACAGAGACAGAAGTAGAGACCGACAGAAAGAGAAATATGGATAAGCTAAAATTCATTGTAATTTTTAATTGAGGTATAAGTGGCATATCACAAAATTTACACTTGTAGTAGCTTCTATTATATTCATAAGTCTGTGCACTTATCATCATTATTTAATTTCCAAATATTTTTATCACCCCCAAATGAAACCTTGTACCACTTAGTAATCATTATTCATTTGCCCATCTCCCTAACTGCTGCAATTACAAATGTATTTTATATCCCTATGGATTTGCCTCCTCTTGTCATTTCATGTATGTTGAATTGTACAGTATGCAGCCTTTTGTGTATGGCATCTTTCACTGAGTATAACGTTTTCAGCTTTTATCTGTCACATATTAAACAAAATGTGTTGTTTCCATACAATAGATATAATTCAGCCATAAAAAAGAATGAAGTACACCTTTGCTTTATAGGATTTGGTTTCTGTAGTTAGGTGCAGCATGTACATTTATAATTATGACATCCTTATGGATTGATATTTTTATCATTTTACAATGTCCTTCTTTGTCTGCAGTAACAACGTTTGTCTTTAAGTCTGTTTTGTTTGATATTAGTAGAGCCACCCAAGCTTTCTTCTGGTAGCTATTTGTATGGTATAGCCTTTCTCATATTTTTACTTTCAAACTATTTCTACTTTTCAATCCAAAGTGTTACTTTTAGACAGCATGTAGTTGTGTAATATTTTTTAAAATCCATTCTACCAATCTTTGTTTTTATTGGAGTGTTTAATTCATTTATATTTATAGTACTAATTGATAAGGTAGGATTGCTATTTTTCTATTTGTTCTATGTATGTCTTATGTCTTTTTTATTTCCATGTTTTATTTTGTCTTTTTTTTTTCCACTAATGACTTCTGTGTTAAATAGATATTTTCTAGTGTGGCATCTTAATCCCTTTGTTCTTTTCACTATGTTTTTAAATTATTTCTTTAATGTTTTCCATGGGTAGTAGAATTAACATCATAATTTATCACAATTTAGCTTGTTTTAATACAAACTTAATTTCAATAGTATATAAAAACTGTGTTTCTAGCTTTAATCACTCCCCTTTCCTTTGTCATATTATTGGTATACAAATGACACCATTCTACATTATTTGCCTATCAGCAGAGTTATAATTATTGCTTTATACAATTGTATTTTAAATATTATAAAAGAAGAGAATTACAAACAAAAAATACAGTTTTTATATTTATCTATATACCAATATTTATCTTAACCAGTGCTCCCCATTTCTTCATGTGGATTTCATTTACTGTCTACTGTCCATTTTTTTCTCAAGAAGGATTCCCTTTAGTAATCCTTGTAGGTTAGGTCAGCTAGTGACAATTCTCAGTTTTTGTTTACTAAGAATGGTCTAATTTCCCCTTTATTTTTGAAAAACAGTTTAGCTGGATTAAGAATTAAGAATCCTTGCCTAATAAACCTTTTATTTCTGCACTTTGAGCATGCTATTCCACTGCCTTCTGGATTCCATAATTTCTGATAAGAAAACAAATATTAATTTTAATAATGATCACTTGCACATGATGTCACTTCGCTCTTGCTGCTTTCAAGATTTCCTCTGTCTTTCAATAATTTGATTAAAATACATTTAGGTATGAATCCATTTTAGTTTACTCTGCTTATAGCTCACTGAGTGTTTTGGATGTGTAGATTAATGTTTTTCATCAAATTCAAGGAGTTTCTAACCATTATTTCTTCAAGTATTTTTTCTGCCACTTCCTCTCTCTCCTCACTTATTGGGACTCTTACTGTGCATACAGTGGTACTCCTTTTTGTGTGCTACAAGTAACTGAGACTGTTCATTTTTTCTTCATTCTTTTTTATTTTTGTACTTTAGACCTTAGAATATTAATTGACCAATTATCAAATTCACTGATTGTTCTGCCAGCTCAAAACTGATATTGAAGATATTGATCCCCTCTAGTGAATCTTTTATTTCACTTATGGTACTTTTCAAATCCAGAGTTTCTATTTGTGTTATTCTAAATTAAAATATTCATTTTTTTAAGATTTTATTTATTAATTTTTAGAGAGAGGGGGGAGAGAGAGAGAGAGACAGAGAAGGGGGGAGGAGCAGGAAGCATCAACTTTTATATGTGCCTTGACCAGGCAAGCCCGGGGTTTTGAATTGGCGAACTCAGCATTCCAAGTTGATGTTTCATCCACTTGCCACCCCAGGTCAGCCACTAAAATATCTATTTCTTTATTATTTGTAGTAAGTTTAACATATGGTTTCCTCAGGGACAGTTTCTCTTGACTGATTTTTTCCCTGCTATGTATGAACTATACTTTCCTGTTTCTTTCAATGTTTCATAATTTTTTTTTGAAAAGTAGACATTTTAAATATGGCAACTCTGGAATTTAGACCCTCTTGCTCTCATCCCGTGATTTGTTGTTCTTAGTTTAGTGACTCTCTTGAACGAATTATTTAAAATTTATTTTCTTTGTCATGTTTAGTCACTGATATCTCTGCTCAGTTAACCTGCTGATAAGCTAATGATTGGAAAGACATTTTGTTAAATGCTTGGAAGCAATAAGTCTAGTTTCTGCTGGATGGCTCTGTGTATGTATTAGGGCACATCTTCATCATTTAGGTTGGAGTTTATAATATGTTTAATCCTTAACTTCTTGTTTCTGTAGGATCTCAAGGTTAGCCCAAAGTGACAGTTCAGGGCCTTCTCAGGTCTTACCTGACACATGTGTACAGCCTTATGCAAACAAATAGATTTCTAAATTCCCAAAAATATGTTAGAGATTTTTAAAGACTCTGATAAACATTTTATTTTTAAGCTTTTAAAGTTTTTTTGTTTAACTCTATGTCTGCTCCAACTATTATTGCTGTCCCAGGCAACTGCAATGTTATACAATTGCTGCTGATTGCTTTTTTTTTTTTTTTTTTTTTTTTTTTACAGGGACAGAGAGAGAGAGTCAGAGAGAGGGATAGATAGGGACAGACAGACAGGAATAGAGAGAAATGAGAAGCATCAATCATCAGTTTTTCATTGCCGTCACAACACCTTAGTTGTTCATTGATTGCTTTCTCATATGTGCCTTGACTGCGGGCCGTCAGCAGACCCAGCCACCCCTTGCTGGAGCCAGCGACCTTGGGTCCAAGCTGGTGAGCTTTTGCTCAAGCCAGATGGGCCTGCGCTCAAGCTGGCAAGCTCAGGGTCTCGAACCTGGGTCTTCCGCATCCCAGTCCAACCCTCTATCCACTGCGTCACCGTCTGGTCAGGCTGCTGATTGTTTTTGATTAACGCCTTGAGGGAAAAGGCATCTCAAAAATTCTCAGTTCAAATAAAGACAGCACTTCAAGTGGAAGTTTCTAGGAAACTGAACTGGTCAAATAATAACAATTCTCTGGGAAGGCACTAGTGGCTGCTAGGCTCATAATGTCTACTGTAATTGTGGAACTGTTGATTTTCAAGTTTATATCAGCACTGAGGAGAAGGGGATGGAAATAAGGAAAGTTATATCACTGTAAAGCTTGCTTTCCTTGTGGAGATTATTGAGTAAATATTCCTTGTTGCAAACCTTTAGTTAATTTTCAGAGTTGTAATAATTTTGATTTTGACAATATTTTGCTTTTTTTTTCATTTTTGCTTTTGAAAAGGAGCAGATTTTTGGAGGTCCTTATGCTGCCATTCCCACGGACATCATTTCTTTAGTTTATTCTTTAAAATAATTTCTTGTGATTCTTTGCTCTTAATACCTTG
The DNA here is from genome assembly GCA_037038555.1 of Rhynchonycteris naso. Classification (NCBI taxonomy): domain Eukaryota; kingdom Metazoa; phylum Chordata; class Mammalia; order Chiroptera; family Emballonuridae; genus Rhynchonycteris; species Rhynchonycteris naso. Next base: position 160,508,192 of record CM072997.1, on the reverse strand, counting down.
AGAATATTATACTAAACAAAGTAAGTCAGTCAGAAAAAGCTAAGAACTAAATGAATCATACATTTTGTTTTCATCAATGAATTGTACAGAATGTGTTGATGCTTAGTCAAAAGGATTAAGAATGTATGTACATCTCTTTCCCCTTTTTTCAGTTTGATGGAAAAGGGCATGAAGACCTTAGGGGGCCACTTGTTGAAGACAGTGGAGCTATAAGATGGAATGAATCTGAAACCCTGAATCCTTACTTGAAAGAGCACCTGTTTGTTTTTTGTTTGTTTGTTTTTGTTTTCTTAGGTCAAACACAAAGTTCTGTTGTATTTGATATAAAAACAACAGGAAGTCCTACAAAAGCAGTACTGAGTGTTGTAGTAAGACATTTGGTAAAATTATTTCACCTAAGTGCTTATTTGAGAATCTGAGAGTGAAGGCCTCTACTGTATAGTCAGCCCATGTGGGCTTACCTCGACATGACAATCTGGGCCAGTATAAATAGTTGGGGAAATTCTCTTTGGTCAAAGGAGAGAATTAATAGCTGTCAGGTTGGGGGTTGATGACTTGTCCCCCAAGGAGTAGACCCTCCAATGAATAAATGTCTAGCCTTTAACTTCCTAGATAATATGTTAGACTGGGAAATAATGGCTTCGTTTTATGTAGGTTCAGGGGAAGTCTATAGGCCAAGGTCAGACCCTTAAAAGAGACTGTTGGGGTGCAAATATCTGGCTTAATCATTGATGTCAATTATAACATCTGGAGAGTCATTCTAGGAGTCAGGAATGACAGAGAATGTTGAGAAAGTGGAATAAGGTGGAAGCAGAGGACACTTGCAGTGATTTGGGACACATATGAGATACCCCAGGGACTCTTTGAGTCAGAAAATGGGCTAAGAAATCTTGAAATTTTGCCAGTGGTGGTTCTATAAAGGATAACTCTTTTGTTGCTTCTTTGTGGCATACATTTCTCATTGAACCATCAGACTTTTGAAACCTGAGGAAATGCAGCCTACACACATATGCTATGATGAGCTGGGCTATGCAGCTTATAATGGAGGCAGAAAAAGATGCTGTGATTTGCGTCTGTCCTTTGCTCATTCTCTTTTATTGTCTGAATTCCACTTTTTCCCCCTAATTGTATGACCACTGGGACTAGAGATCTCATGGATGGAGTTCTGAGAAATCTAGGGGAATGTTGTAATGAGAAACTGCTTCCCATTGATCTTTTCCTCTCCCAGTAAGCTCTGTATTTGGACTGCTTTGGGCGTGGGGGGAATGGAGCAAGGGCAAACATCCAGGAACTTACATTGTCAGGAGCTTTGTGGTATCGACTCGGAAACTCAGTGAACTGATAATGATGGCAAGCAAAGGTTAAATCTCCATCTCATCATCAAACTGGGAAGAATAAAGGATTTGTATTCAGTCACACAATGTGGAATGAGGGCAGCTCTTAAAATGATTGCTTAGGGTGCTTTTTTAACACAGCTTCTGTTTAGCTGTATGTGACAAAGTCTGCTCGAAAAGAAACTTTTGACTAGATATATAATAAATGAGAGATGCCCTTGGGAAAAGAGAAACACCTGTTTTCCCTCCTCTTAGTTCAATTCCTACCCATTAATTACTCAGGAATATTTAGGTGGCAGACATGCAGAGTACGGCACCCCCAACCTCAAGCCCCTGCCCCAACACAACTCCCTTTGGCATTTTACAATTAAGAGTTATTTTTCTCTCCTTTGGCAAACTGGTTTGCTTTTATACAGCCTCGATGGGGCCATGGGAATACCCTGTTTCTGAACATACTCAAATCCAACCCTGAAAAGCCTGATGTGGGGATGATCCACAGAAACAAGAGAGTGCCTTTGCTTTTGACCATACATGGACCTTGGCACCGCAATGTGGGGAATTTGCCTAGGCTGTTACACAACTTCTGCCCTGTGCCCTCAGCAGGCAGGGGGCTGTGCTTTCTTTAGCATGGATGCTTCCGGAGAGTGACTGCTCTTAAACCTTGGAGGTTTTCCCCTTGGGACAGAAGGGCCCTGCCCCAGGACTTGAGTCAGAGCAGACATAACTCAAAGGGAGATGGTTCCTGAACAGCCTCTCCCCTTAAATCCGTTCCACTCTTCACCGCAGCTTTGCAAGGGCCTCTTTTATTGCCATCTTTCACAAAAGCTTAAAAAGTGTTTCTTTCCCACTTAATTTACTTTCCAATTTCTTACTCATGCTTGGCTGCTGTCTTTATTTTACTTCTGTGCATGTTGAAGGCAATATTATTTAATAGTTACATATTTGCCTTCCCACATGGAGGCTACATCCTTGTTACATTACAAGTCCACAGCTCCCCATTTTATTCCTCGAAATCAAGAGGAAACCTCTCAACAGAATGAGTTAGATAATTAGCTTGGCTACTGTGTGCTGCAGAAAGGACTTTTGGTTGGCTCTGGTCATGCGCCTCAGCCTCCAGGCTGGGCCTCCCCTTCAGTGCAGGGAGCAGTAGCGACCAGTGCCTGCCTAGCCAGACCCCTGCTCCCTCACCACAAGCCCTTAATTGTTTATTAATGAGGCTTTTGCCAAACAAATCTACACATTGTCTAAACCCTCCGCCCCCAGAGAACATTCCAGCCCGCCCACGAAAGTGCACTGTGGGGCCCCTCTCTGAAAAGTCTCATTCCATCCTTGATAGAGTTGGTTAGGATTCAAACTTAAATAAAAAAAACAAAAAAAAAACCTTTTATTGGCAGAACCAGCTAAATATGAGATTGTTTCTGATTCTAACTGGTAGCACAGGTGTCACCACTTGAAGCTGTGCTAGCTTCTATGCCCCCCCCCCCCCCCCCCCCCCCCCCCCCCCCCCCCCCCCCGCGAACGGTGTCCCTTTCTGCTCTGCAGCTGGTCTCCAGGCCTAAGAGACAGGAAAGCTCTGGTAGAAACTCCTCCAAAACACCCAGTGGGTGGAGCAGTCCTGCAGAAATAAGCCAACAGTTGTTGCTTGGTATTTGAACATCATTTAATGAGTGCCCAGAACTCATCTGTAAATGCACATTGTTAATTTAGGGCCTGCTATTCATTAATTAGGGCTTTAGTGGCAAGTGCCATTGAGCTATCTGCAATGTTTAAGGTTATGTCAAGCCCTAGTAAACGGCTTGCTGATAACAAGCTGCATCCATCTTCATTACTCCGCCACTCCTGTCTGACTTTGCTCACCATCTTCGAAGGGCTCTGCCTCTTGCAACTGAAGAATTAAACTTTTATCCAAACCAGATTCTGCTCTTTCACCTCTTCTGATTCCCTGAGTACTTCCCATTTATTTTGCCTAAATGACATCTGATTACCTAACATGGAATGGAGCAAGGTCTTAACCTAAAACAGCCTGCAGACCTCTGTTCTCAGCTGCAGAATTCCAGTGGGTTAACGCTAAGGAAATCCTTACATTTCCATTTCATCTGATACTGGGCTCAGTGTAAAAGAAATAGTTTCTAATTTTTCTCCTCATAAGGTTGCTGTTTGAACAGATTTTTTTTTAAGCCAGAGAAATACAGGAAATTAATTTTAAACCTGGAGAATAAATGTCCCTATTGGTTCGAGTTTACTTTTACAGGGTTTCTCTCTCTCTCTCTCCAAAAATACATATCATTGGAGGCAATCATGGTGCCAAGTGAAATAATTGCAACCATCTAAGGAGCCCCGCACGGCAAGCCTCAGCTGCACAAAGACTGTGGTATCGGAGCTACACGCGCAGTCACCCGAGGGGCTCCGACTCCGGACTTCTTTCACGCACAGTGGAAGAAGAAAGCTAGAGCGGACACTTAGTAATATCCTGTTCTTAAAGAAAATTATATAAGTACAAGTTTGTTTATCCTTCAAACGCCGGGTTAGAGGACTTGCATAACAACTAACTTCCATTGACAGATGGTCTCCATAAGTAGTTGATTTTGAGAGGGGGAGCGCTACCTGGCATGGCTGTTTAACACATTAGGGTGCTTGCAGGGAGTGCCTACTGCTCCCATGAACCATGGTTCAATTTTAAGCATCACTGGCCAGGTTGGGTTATTGTAACTATGTTGAGAAGTGAGCTTGAGAGCCTGGTGCTCAGTGTGCGCGAGGGAGAGGGGAAGGGAGGAGGAGAATGATAGCCCAAGGGAGGGTATCTGAAAACCTTTGCGCCACTGAGCTGGCACACTTATCACAGGGTGACAGTCCATACAGTGGGCCTGCCGTGCGTTGCTGTCTGTGGCGCATGCTGCCAACTGGCTTAGAAAATGCAGATCCCCCTTTCAGATAGAGAAAGCAGGAGGCAGAATGTCAGCTGACTGACATTCCCAACAATAATAGTTCTTCCTGAGCTCAGGATGCAGGAGTGTGGATCTGAGCCAAGTCTGGGGGGTCAGAGGTATCTTTTCCTAGAGAAGGCCGTCCTCTCCCTCTCATGGCTCTCAGGAGCCCATGAGGCTAGCATTGGGTTGGAGGCCCTACCCTTCTCACAGGCTGGCACAAATGTAGTCTCGCTTTTTCTCCCTTTAATTTTGTAATTAAATTATGCAACACAATTTTGTTTTTTAAAAGTGACTTTTATTTGTGGATCATCTTGTCCTACATCTTAATAAATACAACATAGAAAATGCCCCAGAGACTATGGTGAGGAAAAAGAAAACCAAAGCAAACAAAAGGCTTGGTTTATAACATTTAGTCCTGAAGTTATCTACATGAAATGTGATTGAAAGAGAAGGTCTTAGTTTGAGGATTTCTTACCTTTACCATAATGATGTGCTGGAGACTTGAAGTAAGAGCCCTTGGAAGCCGACGTGCTGCAGGATAAAACACACTCTTTCTTTAGAAGACAGAAAGCCAGTATATAGTGGTGGCAGGAGGAACAATTGAACCAATGAAACAGAGGTCAGAGCTGAAGGTTTCTGCTAGAATCAAGCTGTATACATGCATTTTAATTTTTTTACTGAGACAGAAACTCTGCACTCGGATCTGGAGTACCGCCTGCAGACCGCTGGTAAGAAAAGCACTCAATTGTTCAATTTTTATTATTCAATATTGTATTAAAATTTTTTTAGGCTCTTTGGGTCAAGGCAACTTTTTAAAAGGTTAAAAGCTATTCAAAAGGGTTAGCATATCCATAAAAGCAAATGAGATTATGCCTAAAGGCTGATGGAGGAAAAGCAGTAATTTAGATAAACTGCCACCATCTAAAAATGTTTTGACTTTTATGAGAGAAAGGAAATTCAGAGATTCTTAGATTTGTTGTCATATCAAAGAAAGATTCATTAAATTAGAAGCAATTATTTTTGTGCTTTTTATTGTTTGGTGTCTTTCAATCCATGGTTTTACCTTTCTTCAGTTACATTCTTTAAAATGGTTTGGGAAATGTAATTGCATGACTCCAACATCCATCTGTCAACTATTGACCTTGCTGGTTGGGCATCTGTAACATCAGACACTGTTGTCATGGAAAGAATTATGATGTTTCAATCGAATGTATTGCAAAGTTAACAAATCCATAACATGATCTGGATCACATGGAAGAGTTTAAAAAATGTGTTTCAGAGACCTCAGGAAAAAGTGAATAGGATATCCCCATTAATGTTTATCTCCACTGCTGGCCATTAATTGGGAATGTTTCACATTACAAGAGCTAAATTTGAACCTCAAGCTTCAAGTGAGTACTCCAGATCAAAACGTGGGGTTCAGCAACGGAGACAAAACCAGGATGTGCTTCCAATATCAAGTTGTGCATTCGTGTATCTTTGATTGACTCGGTAGCAACTTTGGAATGTTTGTCCTTATTGGATCTCTTTAGTTTTTGCTCTAAGTAACCAAACATCTGGTTTTGCTATTGATCTCAGAAAACTAAACCTGCCAAAGGGTGGAACTCTCAGAACCGGTAGATCAATGAAAGAGGTGATTATAGCAATCAGAGTTAGCCGTTGTTTACTAGAGTCTAAGCATATAGAACAGAACTTTTCTTGACATTAAAGTGAGAAGTGAGCTATATAAAAATTTAATTTTATTATTTATGAAAACTGGACCTGGCCTGACAGAATTAAAATGAATAAAAATAATATTTTGGACAGTTAACTTTTATTTTTACTGTCCTGCATCTGAACAAATAAGCATTCCAAGCAAGAAAGAGGAGCTAGCATTTCCATTTTGTGAGAAATATGCTCTAACAAAGAGTGTTTTGTGCTACATACCTTTCATTTTTAAAAACTCTAAAAGGAGAGTGGTTGTGAACGTTGAAATGGTCGGGCTCCTCAGATCACAAGCTGTCAAAGCAATACAGATGCATCTGAGAAGAGCTAAAAAACACGGTATGGGCTGGCCCCGCCTGGAGAAAACGTACGGAGTGAAAACAAAAATTTACAGATGAATAAATTAAGGGGTGATTATTCATATTGTGAAGAAGTCTTTAGAGGATTCCCCCAGGATTCTTTTAAAGGCTGAGCTCCACTAGTTCATGTAAGTGTTTGCGTGCAGATCATTAATATTTGACAGGCAGGCCGGAAATGCAGGTAGAGACAAGGGGAAGAGAGAGAATGTTCAAGAGGCAGAAGAATCACTGACACTTGAGGCTCACCAAGTCTCAAGATAAAGATTGATAAAACAATAATGAAAGTCAAGGTAAAAATATGATATTTATTTACGAGGTATGTTTTATACACTAGAGCTTTTTAGGACAGACAGCTTGGGTTTAAATGCCATCTCTGCCACTGATTTAGCTGTGTGACTTTGGATAAGTTACGTGACCTCCCTGAATACAACCTTTTAGAAACGTGTGAGTTTTGTAAGAATTGATATATATAAAGTGTTGAGTGTCCTGGTATGTAAGTAAATGCTATGCACGTTTCTATTATGATTCCATGACATGCTATTTATTATAAAATACCAGATATTCTTCAAAGCAGGAATTATTAGTATTAACATAACACTGGAAGTGATTTAATAAAACAAAATGCACCCTATTCCCCAAAAGAAAAGAACAACAAACAAAGGAACATTGAGAAATAAATACTGCTTTCTTTTTGTGTTTCCTAAGGAAATCTATCTGAAATTTAACCTTCTTTGAAATTATTGCTCTAATTTTAGTTTTCTAGAGGTTTGGCAAATTGGCAATTGGCAGCCTAGTATCTGTTGATTTTTTTTTTTTTTTTTGTAAAAGGCTTTGATTTACCTATTATTACAGTTGTCAATTTAAGAACAATAGTATATGGGCCCTGGCCAGTTGGCTCAGTGGTAGAGCTTTGGCCCAGCATGTGTAAGTCCTGGGTTCAATTCCCAGTCAGGGCACACAGGAGAAGCTACTATCTGCTTCTCTGTCCCCCTGCCCACACATACATATACAAACATGGCTCGAATGTTTCAAGTGCATTGGCTCCGGGAACTGAGGATTGTTCCATGGCCTTGCCTCAGGTGCTAAGAAAGCTGAAATAGCTCAGTTACCCAGCAATGAAGCAATGCTCAAATGGGTAAAACATCCCCTCCATAGAGGGCGTGCTGGGGTGGATCCCGGTCCCATAGTGGTGTATGTGAGAGTCTGTCTCTCTGCCTCCCTGCCTCTCACTTAATTAAAAACAAAGAATAAAAAGCAAACAAACAATGGTATACAGACTGAAATAACTTATTTGTGGGAGAAACTTCTTGCTTAATTGATTTTGTTTGGGTTGCACAAGAATAAATTCTTTTCATGCATTCTACCCAGTCCATCTGTACATACAGATGTTGGCAGTTGAAATGGACATTAATTGATACTTGCCAAGGGAACAGCCCATCAGAAAGTGTCCCAATCAGCTCTCCTAGTCTGATTAAATGGTTGAGTTTAACAGGTTGCTAAACCAGAATCATCAAAAGTTCATTTAAAAGCTGGGGAGTGTGTGAGGGCAGACAGTATGGCATTGGAATCTCAGAGCTGGGTAGATGTAAGGAAGGGTGCTGGTTCATTGAATACAGTTGAGTTTTCCAGTCTGGGGTCCCAGGAATCAGTAATTGGCTTTACCGTATCAGTTTTGACATGACACACGAGAAAGCCTGTTTTAAAGGTCAGTAATGACAGTTGTATTAAATTATAAAATAATCTTCTAATTATTTAATGTACTGTCCTTTTGTCCCCCCAAAACTCCTCTTCCACTTAGGACTGGCCTCACTGTCTGGCCAGCCCTCTGGTCACATCAGAAGACCCACTACCACTCACACTCTATTCCATACCCCAGTTGGATACAGGTTGAATAAAAATATGCTTTCTGGTCCTCACACTTAGTTTATGTGAGTAAATGCTGATGGAAATGGGTAAGTAAATAGGTTTTAAGTACAGGAGATCAAATTACTTCCTTCACAACTTGAAGTTCTTGACAGCTCTGAACATACTATGCAATTTTTTTCTTCCAAATCTTAAAGTGGGTTGATCTTTACCTAGCCTCATAGCAGATTGCCAGATTGTCAGCTTTCAATATATTATTTTTTGAAAAAAATTTTAAGTGATTTGATTCATTTGGAGGAGAAATTTCTCAAGTTCAGAAAACTTAAGACAATCAAAATCTGCCAATGCTTTTATTTTTGACTTAGATTGAATAAAGGACAGAACGTTGCATACATGGGAGCTATTTTAGTTGCCTTTACTTAAGCAATTGTCTTACTGCTTATTTTCTGTGTCTCCAGTAGCCTTTATACGTTAGCATCAAGGATTCAAATTTTGTCAGGTTTTGCCCCAAACAAGTTGGTCTCCAAGACTTAAATTCATTTTCTATTTTCTCATTATACACTTATTCTTTATAACACCACAACACAACTGTATTGAACAATTATTTATGTAATTATTTGCTTAATGTCCGTCTACTGGTAGACGGTTAAGCTCTTTCATGATGGGGCCATGTTTGTCGGGCTCATTTTAGTAAACCCAGTGCTTAGCATAGAAGCACACACATTGTAGATGCTCAGAAAATGTATTGAATCAACTAAATTACTAGTAAATTTTCTATTCTTATTATGCTTACTGGTAACTAAATATCTATTATACATATATCTCATCAAAATTGTTTCTTTTTTAAGTTTAAAATTTTTAATTTTAAATATTATATATGTAATAGTTTAAATATTCAGACTTGTAGAGATGGGAAAAGGATGAAACATAAAATTTATCCTTACTGTCCTCTACTGATTTCCAAACATTTCCAAAGATAATGATTTTGATTGCATCTCTTTTTAGCTGTTCTGATATTTACCATCATGTTTCTAAATACCATTGTATTCTTGGCTTTCTTAAGACTTAAGATAATATTTATTGCTTTCCAGATGCAAGATGAAAGATTTCATGTACTCATACTCTCATTTTTTCTCTTTCTCTCAGGTGTGCTTTTGTTTTGTTTTGTTTTCGTCTTATAATTATTGTTTGCTTTAGTTTTTCTATTGGTTATCTTTACTACTTGATAATATCTTTATCCTATGGTTTTCATTTACCAGCTTTACACTGGCTCTACTTTCCCCATACCAGGTGAACTGAAGAAATTGGTGGGCCCACAATTTTTCTTTTTTTCTTACTCCCACTGACTTCTCTCAGCTGAATCACTGTGTTTTACATTGTTATAGTTTAAAGCAAAATATATATAAACATTATTATGATGATTCACACTTATATATTAGCATCATTATATTTGTACCATTCACATTTTGATTTTGTGTCAAATGTGTTTTATGAATGATCTATTATTTGATTTACAAATATAAATATCTGAAATAATATTTAAAAATGGAGAACATTACTTTCTCTAGAAACATGTATGACCAGGCACATGGAGAAAGTGATGTGATTGATTTAGTTCTAAACACTAAAGTCCAAAGGATTAATATATATAATATTATTTGTTTATTAATATAATAATAACTAAATCTATATATTATACATACTATATATCAATAATTACTCAAAATAATGTCACATTTTAGCTTGCTCAATATTTTACCATGGCTTTACTTTACATTTGTTTTCCCGTGCTTACTACCATCCTCAATCTACCACCAATTAATAAAAATCATTTTATTTTTTTCATATAGTCCTCTGCTTTCTTTCTAATTTATGATCACGAGTTTTCTTGGCCTATTATTCATTCTGAGATTTCTTTTATTGTACCTCTGAATTTGATCAAACTGTTTTTAGATTCCTTTTCTTTTTCTTTCTTAGATTATTGTTTCATATTACTGGAGTACATCCTCATAATACTTTCTTTAGTAAAGGTGGCTGAGTTGTAAATGTTTTGAGCTCTTTTACATCTAAAAATGTCTTTGCTATTTACTTAAATCTTATTTATAACTTCATTTGATATAGAATTCTAGGTTTAAAGTTGCTTTATAATTTTTAATACCCTGTGTTGTTGATAAGACATTGATACCAATCTGGTGATCATTACTTTCTGAGTAGTCACTCTGAAAGTTTAAAAAATTTTTCTCTTCATACTTAGTAGTCTAAAATTTTACAAGGATGTATCTAGTGTTTTTTATTCCCAATTGATATTTTGTGGGCTTTGCCAATTTTGGGGTTGATATTTTTTCCAGTTTGAGAAATTTTCTTCATCTATTTTCTTTTGTTATTTCTTTGGTGATTTCAACTTTTTCATTATTTATATTGTTTTCTTCTAAGTCACATTTTAAATGTTTTAGACCTTCTGAAGCTATGATTTATATCAGCATTGAGGATTTATATTTTTTGAAATAGCTTCTTGCTCATATCCTTTTTTCCATTATGGAAAGTTTTATTAATTTCATCTTCTAAATTAAATTTCAGTCTTTACTGCTGTCTACTATTACTCAGTCCCTTTATATGATTGTACAGGGTGGGGTAAAAAGTAGGTTTACAGCCTGACCAGGCAGTGGCACAGTGGATAGAGCATTGAACTGGGATGCGGAAGACCCTGGTTCGAGACCCTGAGCTCGTCAGCTTGAGCACAGGCCCATCTGGCTTGAGCAAAGCTTGTCAGCTTGGACCCAAGGTCACTGGCTCTAGCAAGGGGTTGCTCTGTCTGCTGAAGGCCCGCGGTCAAGGCAAATGTGAGAAAACAATCAATGAACAACTAAGGTGTTGCAAAGGCAATGAAAAACTAATGATTGATGCTTCTTACCTCTCTCCATTCCTGTCTGTCTGTCCCTATCTATCCCTCTCTCTGACTCTCTCTCTGTCCCTGTAAAAAAAAAAGTAGGTTTACAGTTAGTTGTTCATATGGAAAATAATGTAATAATTAATAAATAATAATACAAGAATAAACTCTGTTTTGTATACTCACAATTGTAAACCTACTTTTGCCCCACCCTGTATTTTTTATTTTCAAAAACTCATAGCTGTTTATTTTTATAGACAAACTTTTTAAAAAATGTTTATTTTATAGATTTCAGAGAGAGCAAATGGGAGAGAGAGATAGGAATGTTGATCTGTTTCTGTATGGATCATGACCAGGAATTGAACTGGCAACTTTTGTGTCTCATGATGATACTCTAACTAACCAAGTTATTCAGCCAGGGCTCATAGTAGTCTTTTTTAATTATTACTAATATAGTATGGTTTTAAAATTTTAAGGGTACTAAATAGACATTTTTAATGTTTTCTTTTATTCCTTCCATTATCACTGTCTCTTTTGTAGTAAATTTTGTTCATTTACCTTTATTTTTATTCTACTTATTTTCTCATAAATGTCTGTTAATCCTTGGCTGATCACTAATATTTGATCATAAAGGACCATGTTTATTAATTTAGATAGATGGCATGAGTTTTCCTTTAGGTCAAATGGACCATTTTAACCAAAGGTCACTGTACTGAATAGAAAGGCTGCCTCTAGGCTCTGTGTCAAAGGATGAACCTTATTGACAAGTGGTTTTTTATTAACAAGCTTTGAGTACCACAACTGCCAAATAAACCAACTGCTCCATATACAGAGAAAAATAAAGAGAAGTGACCTAGTCCAGTTGATGTAACAACGGTTTTCTCATTACAAATTCTTACTGCTAACCCTGAATAATTTCTATCTGTACTTATTTGGATTCTCACCAGAGATCTTTTAAGAAGAAGGATCCTTACCTCTGTGACATTTCTATGTGTGTATTTTAGGCTGTGATTCACTTTGCTGGAGTTTGTCTAACTATATAGTCCAGTCTGACTCCTATCTTTGAAGACTTCATCAAACTTTCTGGTCTGCTGATGTCATCGCCCCTTCTCCCTTTGTCTGGTTTGTTTCAAGTGCTGCCAAGGATTTATTTATTTTTATATGTGTGCTGTCAATTCAATTGGAATTTAGAATGGGGAGAAGGCAATGTAGGTCCTGTCCATCACTTTGAACTAAGAAACTATAAAGCTATCTTAGAATTTCTCTCAATGCCTATCTGAACCCGGTTAATATACATCTGGATGTTCACAAACAGACAGACCTAACTGTAAATAGGTACATTCCCTTACAAATTCCCTAGACCTTGCTGATTATTCTTCAAGGATCAAGTGGGATTTAATAGTGTTAAGGGCTTAAGATGATTCTAAATTGTTCCCTGAGCCTCTTGGCAATTTCATATGTGTATAGAAGTTCACGATCATAAAACAAAATAACTACAGAATTGTGTCTAAACTAACAAGACTAAGATAAAAATTAAAGCAGAATTTGAACTGGTCTACAGTTTACTTTGGGGTGTTACATATTTTATGTTAGTTGAGCTTGACCAACTCTACCTTGGATTTGCCAAGAAAATAATTGATGTAATCACAGAGCCAAGAATGATAACATGTGAAGATCTGCGGAGGATTGGCAGGACCCCAGATCACTGGGAAAAATCCAACAGAGTACCTATTTTTAAAAAGCAATATAAGTTGTTTGAGAATTAGCAACCTTTTATAGAGAGAAAAAGCAGTGCATACTGATTACCTTGACCCAAATATGTATTAGACAGTATTTATAATGGCAATAATGAATAGAAGAAAGCTGCATTCATATATTGTACCAACATAACATTAAGTACCCATATCTGGATAAACATTTGTAATGTAAAAATATTGGATTTTTATTTATTTTATTGATTGCTATTATTTTATTAGAATTTAAATCCATATCTTAGATAATTCAAGACATCTGAATTTTGACCACATTTCTTCATTTTTACTCACATATATGTTGTCATTTAGATGTTCCCAGTAACACAGATGTATGATATTAAATTGAAAATATTGACAATCATTATTCAGATGCCAAATCCTTCCTTGATATGTATATAGGGTATATGTTAAAAACCTGATGGTGGCTGCCTTACTCTAGAATTTTAAATTAAATTAAAAATGATTTCAATAAACTAAATCATTGTTCTAAAAATCAAACCAAATAAAATAAAACAAGTGCTGATATTGGGTGCTTTAAGTAAAAAGGAAAAAAGAACCTTTATATTTTTGAAGTGGGAAAAAACTAGTTAGATAACAGGTAGAAGCAAAAGATTAGGAGTCCCTAAGGGATACCCAAGCAGCATCACGCACTGACTCAGTCAGTTGCTGAGATCTTTCATGCCTCTTGGTCTTTGTGCATAATGCTTCTACTTCTGGAACCTACTTCTTTTCCTTCTTTATCTTGCAAATTCTCCCCTCATCCTTCCAGTCTGAACCCTGTGAAGCTTTTCGTATCTTACATTTTGACTTAGTTCTCTGTCTTCTCTTTTTCCTTAATATTTTGTACATGCAGCTACAATCAGCATTTGTTGAGTGCCTACTACATACCAAGTACTACGTTATGAAATAATAACCTGTATCACAGTGGTATGACCTCACTCTGATCATACAGGTATTGATTGACTAATGACCTATGCAACTTACGACCGTTCGACTTTACGACCACAATCGCTAACCACAACTGCTCCACATCTGGAGCAGTTTTTGTATGCATCTGTATTTTGTAATTTTGTATGTTTTGCAAATATTAAACCAGTTGTACTGGTAATGCAGTGTTTTACTTAAACTTGACAAATGTAAAAATAAGAAACAAAATGGTGTAGAGATTATACAAATGGCATAAAATGAACAAAGAAAATTATGATATATAACAATAATGAAAGAAAATTATGATAAAATATGACTTAAAGATTTTTATAACATTATTTCACAGTACTGTATGTATAGCCTACTCAATTTACGACCAAATCGTGTTACGACCGGTATGTCAGAACTAATCGTGGTCGTAAGTTGAGCACTAGCTGTATTAATTAACCAGTTGAAGAAATGGACACCTTGAGGAGGTACGTGAGTTGTCCAAGTTTACACAACTAGCAAGTAGCAAATACAGATTTAAACTATGTCATTTTTTTATAGTTCTTTCTCCATCACTGGACTTAAAACTCTTCAGAGGCAGAAGTATTTTACTTATTCCTCAATCAAAGCAGCTGCACTCTGACTGGCCATCGGTTAGAATGTATTTGTTGGGCAAATAAATGAATGACTATACAATGTAGTGAACTTGCATTAATGGTAAACTGCATTTCAGGATTAAATAATTTACTTTTCTCATATATTCAAAGTTAGCATTAAAGACATATTCATTAACATTCCTGCCTTCATACTTGACTCTGATTTTGGTTTAGGTAGGAGCATTATAATGACTGGTGAAGTTATCAAATTATAAAGAGTTAAAGGAACTAGGTGAGCTTAAGGTAGAAGTATCATGATGATGATTTGTTTAAATGCCTCATACAATGTTGAGAAATAATTTTGGTAACATTTTTTTCATTGTTATTTACATGTATGTTGTCATTTTGATGTTCCCAAGTAACACAGATGTGTGATATTAAGTTGGAAATATTTATTCATTAATAAATAAAAACTTGTTAGATATTTATTGATATTTAATGTGTCTAAGGCACTTCATCAGTTATTATGGGGTAATAAGGTGGAGAAACACTGTCCCTGTCTTTGAGTGCTTGACTTCAGAACAAGACAGAATGTGAGAGAGATGTATCCATAATGACAACACTAGGTAGCATGTATCAGTGCTACTGGAGTCAGAAACTAATGTGCCAAGTGATCAGGGGAGAGTTTGTAAAGGTTGCTATATGAGTTAAGCCTTAGACAGCTTGTTAGGTTGTAGAGGCACTCAGTGTTTGCAGACTGTTGAGTGGCATTTGAAGGTTGAAGTTTAGAGGACTTTACTCATTAATTTATCCACTCACCCAACACATATTTGACTGTACACTAGACACTAGATACTCTCCCAGAAACTGGGGTTTAATTTATCATCCCAGGTGTGGACCTTTCTTCAAATACATTCTCATTATGCTAGAGTCCTAAATAAGAATCAAATTTCATCCTGGCTGGTTGGCTCAGTGGTAGAGTGTTGTCCTGGTTTGTGGATATCCTGGGTTTGATTCCTGGTCTGGTCAGGGCACACAGGAGAAGTGATCATATGCTTTTCCACCCCACCCCTTCTTGCTTCTCTTTCTCTTCTCCTGCAGCCATGGCTTGATTGGAGCGAGCTGGCCCTGGGTGCTGAGGATGGCTCCATGGCCTCTACCTCAGGTGCTAAGAAGAGCTTGGTTGCTGAGCAATGGAGCAATGCCCCAGATGGATGGAGCTTCATTCTCTAGTGGGCTTGCCGGGTGGATCCCAGTTGGGGAGCATGTGGGAGTCTGTCTCTCTGCCTCTCCTTCTCTCACTAAATTAAAAAAAATAAGTATCAAATTTCAGGGTTGGCAAAGATCTTTAAAAATCCTGAGAACTACCTACTCTTTAGTTCTAACTTCTAGAATAATAGTAACTCCTAGAGAATTAATATAAACCCTGGAATTTAAGCATGCATTCTTCACTTCACTTTCATAAAATTTACTAAGACAGCAATAAGACAAAACTACAAATATGATCTAGTGCTCTCTTTTCACACTCATTCAGCCCCATAGCTACCCACCACACATGAGGAATTAAAACTACAATAAAGCATCAGCTCTACATTAAGAAATAAGTTGAAAATTAGTCCAGATTAAATTTTCTTTTGATATTAGGTCCTAGCAACTAATGTGTCAGAATCTGGGTAAATAAGTTTGAAAAGAATCATCTGTCACATTGAGAGAATTTGAAAAATATTGTTAAGTACCCATTAGTAGCCCAAGATGATCTTACAACAATGATGAGAATATCATTTGTCAGTTCTAGTCATTCCCTGACTGGAAGTGCAAATGACTGGCTGAATAGGAGAAGGTTCCACTGTATCAGGCTGAATCAAACACCACAAACATTTTGTGAGGGCATTAGTGGCTCTGTAAGAATTGCAATAAAGTCATCATTGGTTTTGCAACTCTCTTTTATGAGAGCTCACAAGATTTGGCAAGAATCAAAATTTACTTTTACTTAACAATTCTCTCCTGATATAGTCACAGTTCCTGATGCCAAACTGGGAATGAGCACTCGAAAGTGATTTCTTTTTACCACCAACATTTGTAAAAGAAAAACAGTCTTAGATGCCTCAAAACAAAGCTTATCTAACAAAAGTTATTTTGTGGAAATAAATGTTCACTCCTAGATTGAAAATCAGCCACATTTCACATTAGCCTAATATGTCTGTAAAGCAGCAAAATACTTGACAATGGAAAAAGGATTAACAAACAGGAAAATGCATATTGTAACATTCCTCTGTGGAGCATCATGCTGGTAGGGTGGATGTATTTGAAGGCCCAGGTCAAAATGTCTGTCTTGCCTTTCAGAATAATTGTGTCAGTTATTTTGTAGACAATTGTTGAGAAAAAAACACCAAAAGACAGTGTCCACGTGGCTTCATTTTGTTTTTTTTTTGTACCTTTCATAGAGTGACACAATGAACCTTCCAGTTACTGTGTTCATTCTGTGGCCATTTCCTCTTTCCTTTCGCAAAGAAGCTGGTTCTGATGTCACCCTAGCCCACTGCTCCCCTTCCCACCTGCACACCCAAGAGTTTATTCCTTTTTCTTCCTCCAGCACCCAGAAAAGAGAAGCTCATTGCTTATGCTGCAATTTTGATAACCTAACTGGCAGAACAGTTATTCAAATTTTAAGCTCCTGAATGCAGCAAGATCAACCTGGCCTATCCACATAAATAATTTTGACACGATAAGTATGCGAGAGCGATGATAACTGATAAGTGAGGCAATTACCTTGCTTTTTAGGATTATATTAAATGAAGATTCTGATAGAGTAATGAAAAGAGACAAAGCAGACAAAAAGTCGGCTGCAGAGCTTTTGGGCACTGTGTTATCTCTATTATACCATATTGAAATAGAGAAGCTATCACCAATCATGCATTTCTATGTAACTTCTGGCTTCTAACAGTGAACAATGAATAAATTGTCACAAGACAGTAACTGATAAATTGGGATTGGCAGTGCTTTTTAGAAAAGCATAAATAAATTTAGTAGTCACCTTTTTCTTTCTCAAAGCAGTTTTTCAGGGACTCTGGGGGATCCATTATAATGTACTTTCCCTTCTACTTCCCATCTCTGCCCCAGCCCCTTCCCTGCCACTGGTCTTTGTTTAATAATCAGTGTTAAGGAATCAAGACTGTGTACTGGCCTTATCACCACATTTCACCAATCTGTGGTCCTCTGGATTTGGAACGTGGCTTAACTACCTGGAATGCACAACAACATCAACTTCCTTTTCAAAGTTTACTTTTGGTAAAGCAAGTTTTACAAATAAGTATAAGTATAAGATATGGACAATTCATTCCACGAGCTGACCTAGAGATGCTTGAATGATGGCCCAGTCCTGTATTCGCACATTGTGTAGAAATAATATTGCTCTTGTTGCAGTTGGTAGCAATAAGCACTCCTACCATCATCAAACCCTTAAATTAGAGAAGCCCTTGGGTGGAGACAAATGCAAATTATTCCAATTCAGTATCCTGGCAAAGTTTGTTCCCCTGGCAGTTTGCAGGTTTAATGATGACTTGTTTATTTATTTATATATATTTTTTCAGATGGCCTGTGGTAGGAGAGAATGTGATTGTGAAAGAATTCCATTTCTTTCACAATTACAGCTGGGGCCACCAAAGTTTTTATATTCATGCGCCACCCACCATGGTGCGGAGGTAGGACCTGAATTCAAGTCCTGGTGCCATACTTCTCTATGGTGTGACATTGGGCAAGTCAGCTTTACTCCAAGTGTCTCAGCTATGAAATGAGAGTCATATGATTGTGAACGAACAAGGGGTATGTGATAAACTTGACAAGCTCAGAGGAGATTTGTGGCAAACCTAACAAGCTCAGGATGGTTTGGTCACAAATTCCGAATGGGGTAGTCATAGCCAGTATTCATGCCTTGGGCCTACAGCTTCCCTAGCTAAAGTCAATCTATCTTAATTGAACCCTGTTCATTGTTCTTATGCCTCTAGGATTACATATGTTTGAAATCTCAGAGCAATTTTGTTTTTTAGACCCCTTGAAGGCACAGCCGCAGGCACCAGAGCACAAGACCACCAGAGGGCAAGACCCCAGAACACCTCATTTTATCTTGTTCCCCCTTATACCATCTCTGTGTGCTGTACATGTTAATTAACTATCCTGTTCTCTGTAAAAGAAGTTCATGCTTCTTCATGTCGCTTTTTATCTAATCCTAGAGATCTCCCTGCTTTGCTTTGTCCCATCTCCTAATCTACCACCAACAGATTTCATGCACCTTCCTTACATTTCCTCCTTTGATTTTCAATGCATAAAAGCACTGCAAAACTGCCTTTCTCTGCAGCTTTTTCTCAAACCATTGATATTTTGCTTCTGGGCATGTCTTTAAAATTGTGGCCCAAATAAACTCTTGTAAAACTTTTTTTTAGGTTTGGACATTGTTTCATCCACACAGTTTTGAGGAATGCATGTTAGTGAAAATGCTCTGTAATGATTAGGCATGGTGCAAACTTTAGTGAGTATTGATCTGGTGGTGGATGCCCTCAAGGTTCAGAGAAAGGACCAGGCCCAGTGCTGCCACTGGTTTTATCACAATTGGAGTTTTAAGCCAATCTCTTGTAATGGCAGGGTCTGCTGACTTGGTTCCATGAAACAGAGTGTGGGAATAAGCATCATTAGTCTTCTGCTCCTACAAGCAGGATCATTTATTTCCTCCCTTGTTAAAAATGCAAAAGCAAACCATTCACATGGCCACTTTTCAAAATGAAAAGGCCAGTAAAGTTATTAAAAGCAAATCACATTTGATTAAATTATTATCATTATGGTGTTTAAAATAACATTTGTTCTATTTATCAAGTTCCAGTCTTACTGCATCAGTAAAGAATTTGCCTTTAAAGACCAGGAAAACAACAACACAGAAACGAAGCCCAGGGCACACTCCAAAGCTGGATCTTGTGTTGTTTTTCTCAAGGTCTTTACAACAAGCCTGCACTACTAGAGCTCAGACTCCCAGACCGCCAGCCACACACTTTAACAGCAGTTGGGTTTAGAGAATCAAAGGGGGGGGGGAGCTGGAAGGAGGAGGAAAGGAAATACTGATACTGCTATCCCCCAAGCAAGGCCTGGTTTTACGTTTGCTTGGCATACGTTTCACTTTAATGACACATTTAGCAAGCTGACTCCACGTAACTATGTGTTACTCATCCTGGTCTTCTTAAAAGTATAATTTCTTCCCTACAATAAGATAATTAGTTGGAGGTGTTATTTGAAATAAAGACAAAGTTTGTTAATTTGTACATGGCCAACATGAGCCTTATCCCTAAATTTTAGAAATCAGTGATCTTAAAATATGTTAATGAGCTTGCCCATGACGGGTCATACCTGGAGAGGCAGGTACTCATTAGATGTGGACCAGATATGTACCTCAAGACATAGTGCCAATTGTGATGACTAGTCAAGAAGGGCAGCCAGAAGCTCCACAAGAGCTACACCATCAAGACACCCCCTTGCCTTTTCCAGAACTCCCTGCCACCCAACCACAAAGGGTGCGACTGGGACACCTGAAGTCTTTATATATCCAATCAAATTGGCCAGGACCTATGTCTCATTGGTTGTTAAGTATTAGAATATCATAGGTATCTATTTAGTATTGCAATGTCAAGTACAGAAAATAGAGAGCTATATAACAGTCTGCAGAAGTGAACTTATATCTATAACCCTTAAAAGATGTCAATATAAGCCTAATCAAATTCAAGTAGACAAATATAGAAGCATTTAATACTTTTAATCTACGTATTCTATTTATACTTTTACAGTTTACTCCAGGTATATTTGATGAGAATTCATAAGCTTGCCCCTTCAGATTACTGTTAAACACATGGAGAAATTCTAAATCATAATACTTTCACACCCATTGACAAAGGTCCTTGAACTAGCCAAACATCTGGTGAACCTCTTATGGTGTTATATCTTTGACAACCAGCCTTAAAAATACGGGGCAAATAGAAAAAAATGGTTCTTGACTCAGTCCATGATACTTAGAAGAACACTGACATGTTTCTTTAAGACCTGCTAAAACTATGCCATAAAAATTATATATTATGTCCCAGGACCAAAATATACTTTCCATAAAACCTAAAAAGAATTCAATACATTCTGGGACTGAAATAGTAGCATTACTTACTTGTTGTATCTTTTTTGAGTACTTTGATGAGATGGTAACTAGGGAATTGGCCACTATCAAATGAGTGCATCTTGAGGTTTGAGCTTGTGGACTTCAGCAGCCCAGTTGATACCATTGGCTCATAGCCTCACTGAGTTCACCACCATTGATTTTGTCACACGGCCAATGGTAGCTGTAGTGATGTTTGTGTGAGTGGGCAGAGGAGTTAGAAGAGGCAGACACATCTTCTTTCACACTAAAGACAGTCTGAGTAACAGTGTATTCTTTCTCCTACTCCTTTTAGGATCCATGTTCCTTATCCTTAGTGTCTAGCACAGAGTGGATGTTTAGTAAATAAATATTCTTAGAGATGAATGTCAAGTCGTATTTTTCATACCTCATGCTGATTCTTCTCTTTGGAATGATTTTCTTTTTATTCTCTTTATGCAACTCCTTCCTATTCTTTATTTATTTATTCATCAAATATTTTCTGAGTGCTTACCATAAGCCAGAAATCATGTCAGGCATTGGGATCCAACCCTGAACAAAACTTGACTCAAAGGTACCATCTCTGAGAAGCTTTCCCTGAGTCTCTTAAGCAGAAGTTGCCACAGATCTAGGTCCCACACTATCTTCACTGTTATAATATTTATTACATTGCATTCTAATTAGCTGTGTATAGGTTTTCCCTCATTCTAAACTGTAATTTCTTGGAAGAAATGTCTGGATGTTGATTATCATTGCATTCTCATAGCCATCAAAACGTTATTTATGACTGTGGTACATTGATTGCAAAAATGACTGTGATTCTTCACATTTCCCTATAGCCAGAGCCTTTGCCATAAGACCTTGTAGCTTCTCCCATGAAGATATAGATCTTATTTCCCAACTTCTGGAATCTGCGCTGGCCTTATGACTTGCTCTGGCTAATAGAACATGGCAGAAATAATAGTATGCCAGTTTTGAACCTACATCTCAAGAGAGAACAAGCCTGATCTAGCCTGGTGGATGATGAGGGACTCATGGCTTGATCACCTTTGTCTCCCCAGCTAATAGCCAAAATGCCAGATGTGTGAGGAAGGCTACCCTACACTGGAAGACCTCAACCCACTCACCAGCTGAACATAAACAAGTGGAGGCCCTGCTAAGGTATGCTGAGCCTGATCCAGACCAGCCAACTACCCAACTATCCAACTGATCCCAAAACTCACAAAAACAAATAAATACTTATTGTTTGAAGCCAGTGAATTTTGGTATGATTTGTTACACAGAAATAGTGAACTGATACATTGACATTCTTAAAAAAATTTTTTCTTATTGCATTTAAACAACAACAACAAAAGGTTGTCTGTACACTTGACTAGAAAGCTTAGCATTTTGTTTGGAGAAAAGCAGTCAATTCTTGGTCTTTCTGAAGTTAGCTACTAGCAGTCTCGGTCCTGGTAAAGATCACAGTCTGACTGAATGTCAGAGCTGAAAATGCGATAGTAGTCATCTTACCTATACCCCCAATTTCTTCAAAAGGAAACTGAGCCAAGAGAATTGGTTTAACTTACTCAAGGCTACGTAGACTTTTACAAAGTGCAGAGCCAATCACAGTCTATTTTGATATGGTACCAGAAGAGAACTGTGGGCCCCCACAGCTACAGTTTATTTCTCACCTCCCAATCAAGCTTTAATAACTCAAGTCTTTCATTTATCTTCTTTTTAAAAGGTACGCTTGGCACAAAATATACATAAACTTAGTCAAACTTAATGAGAAATGGTATAAGCATCCAAGTACGAGATTATCTAATTGCTTCAATTACTAAAGAAATGCAATATGTGTATTTTCTTCTGCCCCATTTATAATGTTTTTGGACCCTCACTGCAGTGTAAACTGATGCCAAAAGTTCTCCAACAGACAGATGTGTGTTCGTGCATACCCCCTCAGCATGAAGCTTATTAATTTCACAAAACAATTCCTCAACTGACCATGTGATTATTAAACTCTGTCTTGAAGAATATGATCACTCCTGAGGTTTGTCTGCTAGAGGAATTTCATTTGCTGCTGTATCATGTAATTCTTGGATGAGTGTAATCAAACAGTGCTCCAACCCAGGAGCTCTTCAAGGAACATTATTTTCCAGCAAGAAAACTAACACCTTCATCAGAAAAATATATCTGGGCCTGGTACTTTTTTGTTTGGTCTAGTAGCATATAATGTAAACCTTCTTTACTGAGTAGGTAAAGGAGCCATAGGCTGAGATTGGGAAGAAAGAGCTAAGGGTTGCGGTTGAAGCATTTTGGTGTTGATAGAATACTTTCCCAATGAAAGTTAATAGCTGAGAAACTGATATGAATCCCTAGTCTAAATTTACAACAATCAGCTATGAAGACAAAGCATTTGGTATTGATCTTCTCCTCATCAGAAATCAGATGGAATCTAATTTCATGACAAAGTAAAATGAACTCTTTCGTTAATTACTATAATTATCTTACCCATATATATTTTGACAGTAGTGTCAGTGGTAGAAAATTATGTCCTTAAACGCCTCTTGCTTATTATGAATTACAAATTCATACAATTTTGATAAATGATTGTATTTTCTCCTTTACACTTGCTTTGGGGCCTTTTGCAACAGATGATTTTTCAGAGAAATGCCTTGGCGACTTAACCATAAAGAAATGAGAAGAAAGGTCATATCAGAAAGATTAACTATGTGAGGAGACATCAAGCCTTAGAACCACCTATCAATCACAGGGAGTCTCATCTTTACTGTGATTTTTATTCTAATGGTGTTCCAGGAACCTGGAATGTTACAAGCAAAAATGAAAAGAGGTCATTGTGATAGGTTTAGGAGTTGTTAGCCCAGGATAACCTCAAATGTGACTTTTGGCTTAGGGCCTCAGTTTATTCTGATGTTATATCACAGTTAGGATCTACTGTTAAGGAAGTAGAAGAAAATTCTCAGGTTACCATGAACAATCAAGTCTAAGAATAAAGGTTGTGGCTTCGGTGTCCAGAAAAATCTGTATCAGTTGTAATAGAGACTTCAGACTACTCTGACTTTACCTCTGTTCCTCTGTTGGGCTTTACAACCCATCCTTCATCTTTCTCTTCCTGGTTCCTTCAGGAGCCAAGAGAGCTTGGATAGGAGAAAGGGCATGAATTCTGTCAGGACCGACCAACCAACCAATCAAACAACAACAAAACCTCCATATTATTTGTTAATTTAAACACTTGATTGACTGTCTAGACATAACTTCTCCAAAGAGTGGGCTGTAGGCAACATTTTTCCAAGACACAAATTCTTCACAGAAAATGCTAATCATCTGAAATGGACTTGCTCCATCCAACTTGTGAAGTACGTAGATGAAGGTAAATGTCAAGCTTTACCGCAATTTTACCATGATTACCAGAACACAATGCAATTCATTTATTCATGCCTTTATTTATCAAACAGTGATTAGCTACCTACTATGTGCCAGGCACGACGGTAGGTATTAGGGGGACCCACATTTTGCCTTTCAAAGCTCACAGACCAGTAGGGGAGACAAGCAAGTTAACAGACTATAGAACATTACTAGGGACATTATTTTCAGCTGTTGTATTGGGTTCCTTTTAGTAAAACTAATTTCTGTGTCTTTCTTGGTGTTCATGAGAAAATCAAGATCCTTTACTTTGGAAATCTGTAGATTGGAGAGAATGCCAACAAAAGGGCAAAGAGTTGAGCTAGAGACAGGCACATGATTCCACAAAAGAACACAGAAAGTGATTTGGCAATGGGAATGGGAGGACTAGAAAAGGTTTGCTGGAAGAGGTGGTTCCTGGTATTAATTCTGATCAAAATGTGAATTGGTTTCTAAAGTGGTTTCAATAACACAGAGAATATTAGAAAGAGACTAGCTCTACATCTTCCTTATGAAACCTCTGTTCTTAGTGAACAACTCTCCATGCAAACATTTGGAACAACTGAAATAATTTTCAGGGTTGCCTATTTTATACTTGGGCAAGGCAATGGAGAAGTTTTTATGCATTGTTCAGCTCGAACATGCTGGCAGGTCAATGAACTACTCTGGTCTACCCAACTGAGGGTGTAATATAGTTTGTACAGTGTTTTGTGGTTCATGTTTATGTTATTATTATTGATTATCTGTTATGGATGCTCTAGTTAACCCCCCCCCCCCCCATTTTGTTGTTTCTTTTCTGGTTGCTCAAGAAAAAGGAGAGTTTTACAAACTCAAAATTTTCTAATTCATGGAAAGTGTAAAAAAGCCTGTTTATTGATAAATGCATTGTCAATTTCTCCCTTTTTTATTCATTAATATTTTTAAGAGAGGAAGGGAAAGAGAGAGAGAAACATAAATTTGTTTTTTCACTTTGTTATGCATTTATTGGTTGATTCTTATATGTGCCTTGACCGAGGATCAAACCTGCAACCTTGGTGTGTTGGGATGACTCTGACCAACTGAGCTACCCAGTTAAGGCCATATTGGCATTTTTATTTGGAAGTTTCTTGTTTTCCAATGAATGGCTTTCTTGTTGTTTTCAAGTAGTTCTATAGTACTGTTTAGAGTTCAACACAAAATATGAAAAAGGTAGATTTTTTTTTCAGTTAAATTGAGACTTTAAAATTCCCTTGGACTTTTTAGTGATTTTTCTTGTACATTTTGCACATTTTATACATTTTCCATTTAATAATCTTGTGAAGGCAGTTCTAGTCTATGAGTAACTAGGTACTACCTTGGCTCAGACATTCCTAAATCCACTTATTTTAAGAATTTTAAAGTACCTTTTATCATTTCAGAATTTAGATTCAAAATCAGGGAAAGAAAGAGAGATATTTGTTCTTGACCTCAGTCCCATTCTGAATAATATGAGGTTGATACGGTTAATAGGTTGGAGAATGAATTTGGGATTTTATTTTAAAACTACTTACACTTCCTTTTTCACAAACAAGTAAATGGTGGGTTTGCAACCGTCTTTCTCAACTAAGAACACATTTATTGTGAAAAGAACACTCTTAGCTCTCACTGACTCTTCTTTAAAAATGAAAATAAAACTGTATCTTACCTGTTTGTGGGAAGCTTAAGATACTCTGGTTAGAAAAGCTCTTGTGGAAAGAGTCAATAAAAATCATGAGACCATTTGTCTCTTGAGTTCTTGGAAACTTAGGAATCCAGACAATCAAGGTGAAGCAGGAATCAACTCTTATTTCCAGTTCATAATGAAAAGGAACTGAGCAAACGAAGGCTTTCAAGCTCCTTCAAGCCTGGAAAAAAATCTAACAGGAATTCTTCAGGCCATCAATTTGCTTTGAATTTTGGAGTTTTACTATTTCTAGAAGTAACTAGAATGGCTACACAGTGAGATCATAAGACCACATAGACTTGACTTCTTTGATAACGCTACTCAGTTGCCAATACCCTGTCCTCTTCTGCATAAGAAAGGCAGCCTAAGACAGAGCACTGTGGCTTCTCCTCACTTCACTCCCAATATCCTGAGATATTAGAGAGTTGGTCTTACTGGGAAACACTGCTGAGTTTTTGTCTTTTAATCTCCGCCTGTGGGCCCCATGGCTGTCTCCTGTCAGATTTCACTGAGTCTGTGGATCGCACTCACTCTTTCTGGCAAAGCCGCACATGCTAACATCCTAATAATTTCTTTCATTTCCTGGCTTTTCTATTTCATTATGGCTCTTCTTCCATGAGCTATTGTTTTCAACCAAGTTTTTCTTTAGTGAGAAGTGGGAAAGACTACTTTTGTTTTCTTTTCTGTTTATACTGCTCTTCCCCATCACCATGGGGCCATTGTAAACCATCATTTTTAAAGGTCACTTGTTTTGTTCTATATGCAATCAAAGCTGACAATGGGTTAATGACACTTGAACAAACCATATTAAAATTACGTGCCGTATGATCATAAATAACTACAGAGCAAAAGGAAAAGAAAGCAAAGAAACTCCCTTCCAAAAAACCAACACTGAAAATATTAGTTAAAATGTTATAGTATATTAGCCAATTACATAAAATCCTTTTATATTGCCTTGCTTCATTTCAAACATGGCATGGGCTATTTTGTCTGTGAACTCAAGTGGAACAAGAAGCTACAGAATGCAATTTGTGTCAGGAGCCGGACTAGAGAAGGACAACTAATTCTAATTAGTACAAATTCCCCACAGGCCAGAGACCTAGTGCAGGAACCAACTGCTTAATGTTGTTTCTATCTTGCAACAGGTGGGCCAAGGCCTTCTAAAGGTTGTCATGGCAATAGCTAATGGTAGACCTTTAGTTGGATACCAGTAATTAATTTTGGGTATATCTAGCCTTTGAATGTGATATCTTTTAATACATTTCTGAACGAAAAGAAGATTGGCTCTTTTAATTGGTTAAAATTAAAACACCAGAGGGCTTTGCCAAGAACTACTGTGATAGAGTCCAAGTCTGATTTCAGCTTCTCAAACTTAGATTCTTTGCCTATCGCTACATGAAGGAGTAAAAAGAAAGGTATTTACTTCTGATAACATGACTACTTAGTTGAATGTGGGCTCAACAGCACAATATCCATGCAATACACTGTTTGACCATGTTTTGGCCTGCAGAAGCAGGCCTAAATTCTGACAAATGGTCAGAAATATTTATTTGATTTCCCAGCCCTGAGTGTTTATAGCTTTCAGAGAAACTATCACTTAGCTAGTAGTGACATTTTGTCACGACCCATGTTTGAGGGGTGGCCCCTGAGCATGGTTTGGGGATGCGGCCAAGGACTAGGAAGTGGTAATGCCACTTGGACGAGGGGACTGAAAGCAGCCAGCAGCACCATGTAATCCACAGGAGTTCCTTGCGTGCTAGCTGCAGACCCTGGCACCCCCTCCGACACTCTTGAGCAGCCTTAAAAACCAGTCGAGGACTGCGTTGACTGAATATTTGAGAAACAAAGCATAGTCCAATTTTAACCTTTTCTGAAATGCTTATATTTCTAATTACAGGTCTATTTATCCTTATTCTCTTTCTGTTGGGAAATGCAACTATTCTTTTCCTTTGTTCTAGTGATAAAAAGGTGAATAAGAAAAAAGACGTTCCCCCTCATTGTTTCAGCCAAAAAGCACATTTGAAATACTCTTGCCTCTTCTCTTTTGTGTCTGATGTTTATTTTAAAAAAAATATTTTAGTGGAAAAACTCAGATTCAATGCATTTTGAGAAAAAGATGTTTTAAAATGAAGGAATTCTAAGCAGAATGATGCTGAATTATGTGTTTACAGGGATTAACCTGTTTTTATGTAGAGTGCAATTTTCCTGGGTGAAAATGGCCTTTTGGCTTCATTAGTTGAGAAAAATAAACATGGGAGTAGAAGCTTTTTTCTTTTTCTTTTTGAGATCTTAGTTCTTTAGGTGAACACCTGAGTTTGAAATATTTACTCTTGTTACTTTCCAAGTGTGACTAAATAAGAAGCACATGAGAAAAGGAAAAGTAAAGCACCTTTAGGAGTAGAGTTCCCTTAAAAAAGCCTGGCACAGTACTTCGACCACCTTCTCATGCTGTTACACGGGCAACAGACTCCCCCACTGTGTTACAACATGTACTCTATGTTCATATATGCATGTGCCTGTGCAATCACCTTTACCCACACATGTTCAAAACAGAACAGTTTTTTTTTTTTGTTTATATTTATTGTAGCAGATGGAAGATTTCTGGGCTGTGGATCACAAAAAGGGAAAGATTTTAGAGCATGTTATTTCTTTAATACTATTCTTCTATCAGGCCCTATTGCTTGGTAAACAAGGCAACATTGGATTCTCTGTGGATTTACATTTACCAAACTATTGGACTGGAAATGTTCCAGAGAGTTAGAGACCCCTCCCCCAATCCTGTTACTAGTTATTAATACATGCTTTTAACATGACCTCCCAAGATTTCTGATTCTTATTTCTAGGGTGACACTAGAGGCTGAAACAAGGCTCCTTTTAATAACACATTTGCATAAATCGATCTGAAAGATCCCCATGCGATTACATGACTCCAGGGTTGGCCTGTCATCTCAGAAAAGCCTGAGGTTCTCATCCCAAAGAGATCAAAACTCAAGAATTAACTAGTCTTCGTAAAACAAGAACATCTCTAGAAGCAGTGAAACAAATGATTATCATTTCTTTTTGGCGTTGGACTATGCCAAGCTAGAGAAAAACAGAGCTTTCAAACGTTGACAATCTGGTATATTGAAGTATGACCATTATTTTTTATTTTCCACATTTTTGGTCCAAAGACAGTTCTGAGTAATTGATTCCCATAATGAGCTATGGTTCGTTAGTCAATTTAATTTATAATTGAATTGGATGGATGTAACTCTGTGTAAAATTGTCTCTGAAGAATCTGTTTTGTTCGTCTGTTCAACTTCTGACAGGGATGGAAGAAAATCTAAATTATTCTTTCCTGCAAGGGGGAAACATTCAGAGCTCAGCCTCCCTGGTGAAATTAAGAGAAAAAAATATTTTTAATAGTTGCCATGCAAAAATATTATGGCTTTACTAAAATTTATACAAGCATGTCAATTAACACATTCATGGCGAGATTGGTGGATTCAGGCATCTGAGTAAATGCCTGAGGCAAAGACCATTCCTGAGCACTGAGCAGGATTTCTCATTATTAGAAAGAACACCAGGTCCCTGCATTTATTTTTATCAGTTATTGACAAAGATGGTCTTATTGCTACATAAATATGTCCAGGACACAATAGCTCTAATTCTCCACGTGTTTTTGCAATCATCACAACTTGTATTTTCTATACATTTCCGAAAACGGTGCAATTTGGGAAACAATTATTAAAATAACCTTGTAGATTTTTTTCTTAAGTTTTGAAAGACTGTCGGGAAATTTTTTACTTTAATTGTTAACAACAGGCTTGTGTTTTTGCTCAAAGATTTTTCTTTTATCCCCCAAGCTCTTCACATTTAAAACTTTTACAACCATCTTCGCACACACTCAAAACAAAGCCATAATTATGTAAAAAGAAATGTTTTACAGTTAATGCCATCTAAGACACTCACCAAGTGCCAAAATGCATAGGATTTTGGTAAGAAGCAATCTGTTCTTTGAGGATAATGCATGCAAACTACTCTTGTGCAAAACCTGAGGCAGGAATAGTACACTGCCTATGATCGCACCTATGGAGCTGACTTTGATACTATGCCCAGAAGTGGGTTACAGTCTGTGATTTGAATGAAGTTTAATCATTTTTTAGAAGTGAAGGGCCTTTAGGGTACTCTTGTTCCATAAGACTTATTATATCTAAGACAGACGAAGGCATAAGCTTTACTCTTCCTTGTTAACAACAGTAATAGAGTAATGATCTCTAATGATGGACTGTTGTGTGCAATAGATGGACTGGGAAGAAAAGCTAGATGAAAACAGCTGTCATTTTACATCGTCAAACCCAGCTCTTATGTGCACAAAGAGATCATGAATTCCCACCCCCTAATTTAATGGTGGAGACATTTTACCTCTGTGTGTCCACTGCCATTTGTATGAGCTTTTATCTAATCCTGTGCAAATGTTAAAAATATATATTTCAGTTAGTTACAGTGATATGAATAAATAAGGTTGAATTAACATGGGTCAAAATATGAAGTTCAAATGTTACAATTCCCAAGACATGTCTTTTGTTGTTTCTCTCTGCTCATGTACCACTGACTGCTCTCCCTTTCTTTGACCTTCCTGGAATTTTACAAGTTTTTATTTTTTTAAATTCTGACACAGACCAAAAAAACCAAGATATTTTATTTGGAAACATACTGCCCCAATGAGCCAGGCTTGACTTCAACTCTCTGATTCTAAACAAAGCAGGGATTAGTTTTATCAGGCAAGCAAAATCACTAGAGATCACTTAAATTCATAATTGTTATATTCCTCCTGAAAAATTTTTCAAGAAGTCTCATCTTTTATGTAAGTCAGCTATGTAAAATGGATTGAAAGGTGAATCTAACAAAATATTCAAACCCACATCAGTCATTCATACATAATGCACAGTTCAATGAGGGCCGACTCTGGAGCCCAGATAAGCAGTGTCACAGTAAGTTATGTTTTATGGCAGCAAAATCAGTTGTGATCAATCACCTAGTAACTAGGAAAAGTTACATTTTTACTTTTGTACTTAAACTCTTTTGGGTGCACATTGGAAAGTATTGTTTTTATCTGAAGTAGTAGATCAATACTGGTGATCAATAGGCATTCATTTCCCACTAACAAGGACAATGGTGAGTGAATGCCTTTAAACATTTTCATAGCAAGGAATGTTGGGTTGAATAGTAGATCATTAATATGTCAAGCTTTAAGCAAGGGTCTTAAAAATCTCCTTTAGGACAACTCTCAAAGAATGCCCTTGTTCTTTAAGACAACTGTTCCATTTCCAGGATTTCTAATAAAATTATCAAAACCTTATCTGTTGATGGGTTTTGCAGTTTCAGTCTAGATTTAATAAAGTATAAGTCATTATTTATTGCTAGTTTTGGCCTTTGTGAAATTTTACGATGCATTTCGTGTGATTAGGTAAAAGCCTTTGCAAAGGTACTAATGAATATTGGAGTGGGAAACAGCAGGGTTCTGCTTGTGGGTCTATACTTCCAGACATGTAATCATGGAGGGAGGCCTGCTTACTGGTATTGAGATGAGAAGAAGGAAGATTTGGACATCAGTGACAGTAGTCAATCTTTTCCAACTGTTCATTAGTTTGCATGCTGTCTCCTTTAACCCCTTCCTCAAAGGCAGGGATGTGGCTGATATTTCATTGTTTCTGGAATTGTTAGTGTACTTTTTCACTAGGGTTGGCTCGGATGAGAGATGCATGAAAACTAGGCAGATGTCACAAGATCAGAGGGACCATTAAGTGACCTTGAAATGAGTAACATGCTTTAGACTTTAAAGTGGGCAATGGAATGGGCAAGAAGGAAGGCACTCACTTTTTCTTGGATGAATGTGCTTCAAGATTTTTTTACTGAATACTCCTCAATAAAAAAGTCCTTTGACCATACCTCTATGGATGTTTGTTTATTAATTATAGATGTTGGCCACTATTATCAGTTACCATCTCAAGTGCAATACCCTGGATAAAACTGATCTTCTGTGACAATGAATGTAGCTGTCTTAAAATTTTTTTATTAGTTTTGGTTGACTTACTATCATATAAAAGTATATTATTCTTATTTTAGTTAATAATGTGGCTTTTAAAGAGCTCATGCTAGGAAGAGTGGATGTGTCATCTTGGACTTAGATTGCTGGTATCAACTAGATCTGTAACTGTTTCACACTATTAATTGCAATCAGTAATTCTGTAGTAATTTTAAAATATAAAGTTTCTGCTTGTGAGATTAGTATGTAACTAAAGTTAGATCCATTTTATTAGTACATGTAACCTGCAGTCATTGCATGCTGTGCATGCTAAGTAGCTCCTGCCCTCAACATTCACTGGTTATCACACCACTCAAGCTGTCTCACATTCACACACATCAGGGTGGGCATGAGTGTCAATTCATGGAGCCAGTACCTGTAAAACTTACTTTTACATAACTATAAATGTACATCTCAATATTTTCTCCAGCACAAAAAGATCATTCTGCAAAGCCCATTTTATAGAACACTATGCTAGACTATAGGGACCCCACTGTTTTCTGGGGAATGAACAGACTTTGTCTGACATGAACACCAGAGACACTGAATTCTACACTTCCTTTTGGAAGAAGGTAGGCTTGTATTACAGACAAAGAGAGTCGCTTCTGCCTACTTTTCTTTTAAGCAATACATAAGATCAATAATTTTTTCATTTACTAATTCTATAAATATTTACTGGAAACAATCTGTAAGTCTGGCATTCAGTCTCTCTATCCATATGAAATTTATGGTCTACTGGAGAATCCGGAGGCAGGAAATAACACATGGGAGCAAATACACTAATGGCAGCAAGCACAGTAGCTCTGTGCACCAGCAGGGATAGCTCACTGAGATGTGTCAGGTCAAAGAAAGCCCGTTGGAGGTAGTGATATGGAAGTTGAAGCCTTCCAACCAACTAGAATTGCTTCTAAAGTGAGAGAGAGCAAGCTGTTTTAGAAGAAGTAAAGGAATTCCTTGAAGGTTCATGTATGGAATATAAAGTACTTAGAAATGAGACTGAAAGGCTTAAAAAAGAAGTTAGATTTAGCAAGGTCTTATCTATTCTGTTATTAAAGTTTAAACTTTATCTTGAGGGTAAAAGAAAGCAGTTAAGCAGGGGACAGATATGATCAGAGGAAGTCAAATGTAGAAGGTATTTACTATGATACCTGGCACATGTGAAGTTCTCAATAAGTGGCAACTCTGATGAATATTATCAATATTAATGTTATTATCTAGTCTGATTTATCAATATTATTATTGATCTGTGTAGTCACCTTTCTAGTGGCAATTTGGAGAACAGATTGAAGAGAACAAGACATTTTATCTGAGTTCTTTGTTCTTAATAATATCTTTTCTTCCTGAGACTTGCAGGACCCACTTGGTTCTATGCTTTCCCTCTTAAAAAACTTTTTATAAAATTTTAATTTTATCTATGTATTTAGTTATTACTAAAATAGACTAAATGGAGACCTTAAGGAAAATAGTTATGGGTAAGACTTAAATAAGTGTTACTAAAGAGTTTTCATAGGCAAGAAATGTGTATTTCATGTGAAAGCATTTCACACTGGACCAGTTAGGTACATGTACCTAATAAATACTTGTTGACTGACATAATTCTATTGCTAACTTGAGGAGTCTTCTCATTTTTTAATGCATGGATTACTTAGTTCTTCCTATATGAAAATGTCTCTTTTCTTCCTTATCCTTTGCAGTGTGTGTGTGCGTGTGTGTGTGAGCATGTGTGTATGTGATATCCGTATTTGGTAAATTTATATGGTTTCATGGTAAATTCCTTTGGCCTGCATTCCTGGAGCAATTAAAAAGGCAATTACCTTCTATTTTGAATATTGTACTGACCATATTTATCTACCATTGTTACATTAACATCACCAATCATATCCCATTGAGGTGAATTCATTGTGTACTAAGGATTGAATATTTCTTTAAACTAATGTAAATATTAACAAATGTATTGTTAATGGTGTCGCTGATGATTTTGAAGATCATTTCTCTTTCTGTCATCAACATATGCTTAGAAAAATATGAAAAGATTGTTTTTCTTTGATGTTCTCAAGCTGCCATTTTGTTAAAAGGAAGCAGCCCCACACCTTTCTCCTGTTGGTTAGTCCCAGTTCAAACACTGCCCAAATGAATTTAGATGTCTTTTT
This sequence comes from Rhynchonycteris naso, assembly GCA_037038555.1. Lineage (NCBI taxonomy): Eukaryota > Metazoa > Chordata > Mammalia > Chiroptera > Emballonuridae > Rhynchonycteris > Rhynchonycteris naso. The sequence goes on along the minus strand of CM072997.1, from coordinate 160,474,390 downwards.
TTTTATATTTTCGTGGGAAAGATGGGCTGTGGAAAATTATCTTGGAAATAGAGGAATCCACAAAAAGTACCATTTTTAAAGAAACAGGCACAGGCCGTTCAGGGCATAAAGGACTGGATGCTGTAAAAGCCTAGCTGTGTTTTAGGCATTTAATCATACAAGGAAACAGGAGGTTTATTCCCATTTTTGGATACACTAATACCTGCTGTGCTGAAATTAAACATTGCATGAAACAGATATTTAGAATGCCCATCAGAAAAAAGATTAAAAACAGTAAATCTCAGGCCTATGAGGCCCAGACTAAATCTGGCAAGCAGCCTATTCTACAAAAGACTGCCTACTTCTGAAGATGGCAAACTTCAGCCTGCCCAGACAAAGACCAAGCACAAAACACCGCAAGAGAATCTTTCATTTTCCTTTTTGCATGAAGGGTACTGTTGCCTCAATATTTTTCTTAGCCAAAGCAGAATTCATTCCCAAAGGAGAGAAGTTAATTCTAGAGACAAGAGTGTGCAAGAGGGTACCTCTTCGGAGGGTGTAAGGAAAAGTCTACATGGAGCTGTCCGAAGGAACTAGTCTGTATGGGGGACAGACTATCTGTCTCTCAAAGTGCGGGGCTCTGGGATCCCAACACCTTCACTGACTTAACCACGATGAGAGATGATTTTCCTCCAAATAAACAGCAAAACAAATATTAGTTTGTGATTCTGCTTAACAAGTCTGCAAATGCATGAGAAAGGCAAACGTAATTTAAAGTTGGCATTAGAAGGCTAAGGGTATATAATTTGGAACAGATGATATTTTTGTGCACATTGTCAAGTTATCGTTTATCTTTGACTTTTATGTGTGTTTTCCCTTTTGGGTATATTTTCATCCAATACTGTTTCAGATTTATATATGTAATATAACCTAGAGAATGATGTACAGTGTGTAATACCGGTACTGTTGTTACTATCCATTTACAATAATAAAAAGTTAAAAAGACAAAATGTAATGATAATGGTAACAAAAAAAACAAAACAAAACACAATGCTTTTCCAGTTTCTCACTTCTAACTTTCTGTTCTTTAATCTTTCCTGGAGCAGCTATCAGTGGACTGCTTTAAGCCCTTTCTCATTTTACCTTCCCTTTCATTTTCCCTCCTTGACATTGTATTCCTCCAGAACCCTAACTGAGCCAATATTTCCTCTTGTTTTCATATTTATGAGAAGCTAAAATTACTTTTTTATTTTTATATCCTCAATTTTCTATATTTTCCTTGCCGTTTCCTATAGTTTTTTCTCTACATTTGCAATGTTTTTGAAGCATCATTTTTTTGTCCCCACTCTTTCTTCCCTCTTACCACAGTTGTTCTTTCTCCCAGTTTGTCTTCCCTCAACTCGTGTCTCTTCACTTGTTTCACTCTTCAGTTATGCCTTTTTCTCTACTTTTCTCACCAGCTCCTTTTCTGCCCCCTCCCTGACTCTTCCTCATTTTGTTTTATTCTTTCTTCCTATATAGTTTATCTCTACATCTTTCTCTCTTTTTCTTTACCTTAAAATTTACTTCATTGTTAAGGTTAACTGGAAATGCTACAAGTATAACATTTTTCCTTCAAAATACTGAGAACACACAAATGTATAAGGAGATAAATCCTTCATGAAAATAATATTATGTCAGAAACAAGTATGCTTGACAATATCAGAACAAACCTTAAAATTGGACTGACTGAAACCTTTTATAGGTGCATGGATACTGGATCGCTGAACTGCAGGAGTGTTTAGCTTGTAAATATGTCATTTTATCCCAATCTATTAATATCTAAAAATATTATAATCTACAAACTATGTATAATAAATTCACCAAATTTACTTGTATTCACAGAATGTTGTGCTTTGGGAATTTTTCAGTTTTCAGTTTTGTCTGCTGATAGCCTTCTGGTCATCATAGACATATATTAAAGACAGCTAATTGTTAGAGTTGTGGAGGTAACTTAAATCCCAAGAGTGGGCATTGGGAATATTTGATGGCAACTTTTAAAGCTAAAATGAGGCCCCACTCAAAGAATTTGCAGTGGAATTGAGCTATTTCTTTCTAATGTTAATTGCTAAGTTTTAGAATAAAGAAGTACTTAGCAGGTGGAGCAGAATTTGCTAAATCAAAGGGAATTACCAGATACGTTTTTTGTTTTATTTTTCTAAATTTTGGTTGGTAGATCTACTATATTGATCCCTTTTAAAATTTATACTTTGTGCTAGGGAGAATGGTGTTGGGGAGTATGCCTTTATTTCCCACAGTGTGTGTGTGTGAATGAAGTTTACTTTAAAGATTTAAAGTCACTGTGGCTCTGATACCCCCTTGATTTATAAACCATCATGCAAGAACTAGTGAATTGTCTAGATCAATGTTTTCAAACACCTGAGCATGGACCAATCTGCCAGAAATTTTATGCTGGTCCACAAAAGAGTTAACCATTTTGATTTTGTATGAGTATTATAGACCCAATGATCTTAGTTGATTCTGCTTATGCTGAGGGTGATTTTTGCTTACTGGTCCCCTAAATAATTCTCGTATGTTCATTGGTCCCCAATTGTAAAAAGGCTAAAAACCACTGGAATTGCCAATGACTTGAGGGCAGGGAGCATAGTCCTCTCACTAATTCTTAGGTTGGAGTGTGGCGCATACGTTTGATATTTAATCTATCAGTCAGCTTTCACTAGGTCAAGCTCTTACCACTCAGGCTTGTTTCTCGCTTGGCTTTGGTTCTCTTCGGCTCCACGTGAATTTTTCATTTCAGAATTCAGAATCAGAAGTACCAGGTACCCTCTGGAATATGCCATTCTTCTGGCAGAGAGAAAAGTACAAGAGAGAAATGCAGAATACATGTGTAATGATCCTTAAAGTTTTTTCTTACAACAGGTATACTGAACATTGACTCTTGTTTCATTGGCCAAAACAAGTCACATAATCAAGCCTGATGCTAGATGAGCAGAGTGTACTTCTCCCAAAAAAGGTGTTATGAGTCACATGATAACAGATTGGACATAGAATAGTCTTACAGGGAAAGGGTAGTGAATAACTGGCAACAACAATTCAATTTCTATACATAATAAATGCTACTGAATTGAATTATAATCAAAATGAGTTAATGCCTAATATATTCTATTAAGAATATTTAGATACATAAAAGTTTTAAGAATTGTTTTTTCTTTGTTTATCTTCTTCAGCAAGATCTTTCACTTACAGAAGGAGTTGAATAACATCGTCAGATTGAGTGCTTAGTATTGATTCAATAGACATATAAGTGATCATAAAATGGTAGATATAAATAATATGACACAGGAAGAATTATTAAATTATTATATTTTTTAAGAACTGGAGAAAGACATTTTGGTGTAGTATTCTGGCCAGAAATTGCTCTACTTCTACCCAAATTCAGAGGAATTAAAATTTTTCCATTGATTTGAGGAGGAAGAGAGAAAGAGAAACAGAAGCATTAACTTACTTCAATTAGTTGTTCCACGTAGTTTGTGTAGTCATTGATTGCTTTTCTGAGGTACCCTGACTGGGGATCAAACCTTCGACCTTGGTGCTCTGGGATGACACTTTATTCATTGTGCAACCCGACCAGGGCCTCAGAAGACTTTTTAAAAATTCCGTTCCTTATAACTACCATAAAGGGAAGAAGCCATATGATTTTATAGACTGTTCATCTTGAGAAATATGCACCAGTCTTTGTAAATATAGGTGAGGCAGTTCATCAAAACATATTGTTATGGCTAAGTGTGGTTAAAAAAGACTCAGGACCCAAAGTCTGAACTTTCTCTGAGTTCCCTAACAAGGACACTTTATAGCTCAATTCCTGGCCTTCCTAGCTCCTAGCAGAGTTTGTGATAGTGTTTTTAAATTACTTTTTCTTTACCAGCAGATTCCATGAGGGCTTGTGCCCTGACACAAGATAGGTGCTCAATAACTATTTGTTTAAAGAATGAACAAATGTTGAGCCATTGTTAACAGAGAGTCTGAGAATGCTCTACAATTAGCATATTAGCAGTGGTTCTTAACCTGGGTTCTATCAAACTCTAGGGGTTCGATGAGTCCGTCTCAGGGGTTCGGAGAAGCCTCTGCCACGCAGGCCAGAATAAAGTAATACCGTAATTTGTTGTGAGTTCATGCACTTTGTTGGTTTTGTTCTTTGAGCAAGGTGATGTTCATGCACGGCTCATTTTGTGTGCCAGTAAAAAAACATATACCTATGTCTTGAATTTGGAAAAAAAATCATATTTTATTTATCACTAAAGAAGGGTTTGGTGAATGTGCATATGAAACTGGTGGGTTCAGTACCTCAAAAAAGGTTAAGAACCACTGGTCTAGATAAAAGGAATTGATCAATTTGGTCTAAACTCCTACAGACTGTAGACTAGCCTATAAGATATTGCAACAGACTGAAAGTGAGGTCCCAGACAAATGCAGGAAGATTTAACTCAGTTTTCAAATACAAAGAAACTTTAGCTTATCCCAGGTCCATATTTTAGTTGGATTTGTATCATAATTGTAGCCTGTTGTCAATTACTATATCGATATTTAAATTATCTAGTTTACTTTTTATATTTCATTGCATAACATGTAATTAGACATTCTAAAAAATTTCCATTTTTATTAAAAACATTTTTATAAGTTAAAATATATCTTTTCCAGCTAAGAAGTTCTAAACTAACCTTCATCATGTATCTGGGTAGTCAGAGAAGAAAGGTCACAAGGTGAATACTATCCCTTCCAGAGTCTATCTGAACAAAGACCTCAGCCCCTTCAGTTGGTCCTCACCTACACAAACACCTTGCAAACAATAAGCACTCAGTAAATATTTGTTGAATTAAACAAAGTTAGAGACAGGTTGTGGAGATCAGACAGAAAGGCTAACTCATACCCAGCCCCAGAAATCCTAAAACCGATCACCAGCTAAATATGTCTACAGTCCGCAAAACTCATTAAAAGCTAGGAGAAATGCAGAAGAGCGTTTCTTCTTTACCCCATGACTCTATGGAAAATATAAATGAGAGAGATCATTTACATAACGGCATAATGTACCTAGATATAACAGATTATTTGCATAACTGCATAATGCCACTAATCAGGGAAAAAGCCTTAAATATTTCTGGGATATGAACATACAGAATTATATAAGATACGCTTATCAGCCAATAATCAGAGCCTTTTTTTCCTTGTAACTTGTATCCCAATAGGGAGAAACAAATCTATAGAAATGAAGGAACTGCTCAGCACCGTTAAACGAAGTAGGGAGTGCTCGTAAGACACAATGCTGCATGATCTGGGTTCAATTTCCCCAAACCAACGTTCTTTTCCTGTATCAGGAACGATTCACAGGGACCTGTACTCATTGGAATGAATACAAGAGCAACTCCTTTTGAAAATAATTTTATGAGTAATGAGAAGGAAGGACAAGGCTGTTCTCTTAGGTATCAAATGCCTTAACTTTCTTGTTAACAATGGTAGCACTTGGAGGCACTAGCAGGATTAGGGGAAGAAAAAAAAAAGGCAGCATGGTTTAGTGAGCTTTAATAATCTTTTCTTTTTATTCATAACCAGAGTAGCTATGCCAGGTTATATATTTACCTTAGTGCAAAAGTTCTTTCGTGTGTACAACTCTGCTGAGTTCATTATATTTTTTTAATGTATCTCAGACTCATTTGAGATTCTGATTTCCCAGTATAAACTATAGTAACAAATATGTAATTATTCTCATAAATAACTCAGCACCTTATATTTCAAACAAGTTTTCCCACAAGGCACAAGTGCCCTATATTAAATTCTTTTAAGTGTAAGTTGATTAAGGTAAAAATTAGTTGTTATTACCTTATGGACATTTTAGTTTTAGCAGCAATTCAAAGCCAGGTCTATCACAAGTAGATTTGTTGCCGCCCACAGGTATAATCATCAGGAAAATTAATAATCATGTTCACTGTGACTATAAATCATTGTGGTTTAGGCAATTAATTTCAGTAGAAAAATGAAAGATCTATAAGTATTATTACTGTGCAAACTACATGTTGTGAAAACCCAGATCCAACACAGTCAAATTGCAAATGCAGGGTTTCTAATTTCAGAGTGTGATAATATGGGGTCATCAGAGGTAGGGAGGCTGACGATTCTGAATAAGTAATGTGGTGATTTTTAGCGGTTTATGACTGCAGCTTTCAGTGCATTCAGTATTGGGAATCTCTAAACTAGATGCAGTAGAGAAGGTTGCTAAGTTCTAGTAAAGGCAGAAAAAGAGATAGAAGGAAATAAACATGGGGATATTTGAATGAGTTGACCTTCGTGGCTGCAAAACAGGCAGAGATCCTTTAGTACAAGGCACGCCGCATGCAGAATAGCTTCCAGGAGATTTTATTCTGGTTCCTCTGTTCAGTGTATAAAGTCATATGGGAAAACAAAGACCTCTAATAAAAACATAATGACATACACTCATTTGTGAATACTTATAAGGGACCAGACAATCTGCTAGGCACTTATTATCTCATTTAATTCTCCTAATTACTTGCTAAAGTGTGTATGATTATCTACATTAATAGAAGAGGAAAGAAACTCCAAATGGTTAAATAATTTACTCAAGGACAAGAAGCTGGGAGATGGTACAGTAATGAATCTATCCAAGTTGACCTCCAAAGTCTGTGACTTCCTGCTCTAATTTCATTTTTGGTTTTTTCTTTACTTTTTATCTCACCTTTTCTTTCTGTTTCTTTCCTATTTCTGATACTATTATGTGACTTTCTTTTTCATACTTTTTTTCTATATTTTTATGCTTTTCCCTTGTTGAATTTGAGGTTCCCTACTGATATCTAAAAGTGTTTTTTAGGTAATTAAATGGTGCTATGGCTCAAAAGATTGTTGCCTCTTTGGGCAATTGTAATATTGGAAGGTGTGAGAATTTGAAGAACAGTTTATTTCTTTTTATAGTTGTAGATATTCCCTCTTTATCCAAGTCTAACTTAGTCTGTATATTCTTTGTGCCATTCCATCCTAATTTTTTACAATTTCTTTTCTAACAGACACTGTCCTTTTTGTTTGTTTGTGTCCTATATTTTCAAACCTAAGTTCTGTCCTACTTTATGGTTTAAAAAAACATATAGGTAATATAAAGAACAAAAAAGAAACAGAGAAAAAAAGGAAGGATGAAGAGAACAGGCAAGAGGAAGAAAGAGAGAAAAAATATTGTGGTATTACTCTTCATATTGAAAAAGATTTGTCACTTTACAAGATTCACCATAGGTTTCTTTGAACAACAATCATTTAAATGGCAACTGCTATTTGATTTGTGCAACTTTTCAGAAAATCACTAATTATATTTAGAGAGCTACCTCTATTACCTTATTCAGCAAGACCTCACTTTAAGGAACACACCTTCCAGTCCACAATGTATCTTTACCAACCTAACCCATTTGACCCTCAGAAGAACTACATGGGGTGGGTGGAGAAAAAGTCTTATTTCTGTTTTTCACTCAGGAAGAAACTTAAACCCTGAGGTATTAAGTGACTTTTTTCAACCATTCACCGAGAGAGAGGGGATAGGAATTCAAACCCAGGTCCCTGGTTCTAAAGCCTGGCTCTTTAAATTACATGCACTAACATTTTCTTTCAGATTTTTACTCCTTTAGGTTACAAATTAATTCTGTTTCTGTCTCTCTGTTGTAATCACTTTGGCTAATGCAACCAGAACCCTTCCGATTATTGAATCCAATGGACACTGTGCAATCCTTACCTTAACTGAGAGCCTTGAAATTTCTTATGTTTTCAGAGACATTTTCTCTACTCATCTCTTCCAACCTCTCATATCATTCTTTCTCAGTCTCTTTTACTGGTTCACCCTTTTTCACACATTTAAGTGGTAATTTGGTTTTGGCCCATTTTTCATTCAAGCTTTCTCCCCGTACAATCTCCTTTCCCTTCCTGGCTGAATCATGCTTTTCTTGAGAATGACTTGAACAGAATGTCTCTAATGCTTTCTATGACACTGTATTCCAGTCTGCATAATTTTCTTTGTTCATTTAAGTTTTACTTCATTTCAAAAAGATTCAAGGTAAGGACCTTACACAGTTAACATCTCCTTCATTTAGACTCTCACAACATTTCAAAATACCTTTGTTTACACTTCCATCCTCACAGTGTATTAGTTAAATTTCTGTTACAAGATTGTCCTTGAGAGAAAAGACTCTAGATTTATTTATTATGACACTTCAACATCTAGAAAATGTTGGATACACAGTACTTGGTAGACACATAATTGTTTAAATGAATAAAGAGTAACAAAAAGGAGCCTAAAGTACCAAACCATCCAGTATGACCACAAACTCACTGCATTATAAAGTGAAAGTGGAAAGGATTCTTCTGAATGTTAGGTACGAGTATATGTATAAGCAAATCATTTTTAAATGTTTATTCGTTAGCTGAAAATATAAATATTTTAATGATGTTAAAACACCTAGAGAAGAAAATGAACAAATAAAGGGTGCAGATTTTAATGTAGCACCAAAATGTACCTAATCTCATATATTTGAAACACTCTGTCAATTATAAATCATTATACAAATATTAATGCCTTATCATCATCATAATTAGTCATCATCTCCTGCTAAGAGATACATTTAATTCTGAAATATCAAATATTTGCAGTGAGGGTGGACCAATGTTAGCATAAAATATTTCTACTTTTTTTAGCTTTTGCACTTTTCACCTGTAACCTGAACATCTGATAGACTGAGTCACCTTTTGGAGACTAAGTAGACCTCTGCAATGAGGAGGAGAGGGAGGAAGTATTCATTAAGTTCAGAGAACATTTGGAGGGTGGAGGGTAGAACTGAGTTATTTTACAAAGTTCAGAGCATGTCAGTTTTTCTCTAGTGTATTTTCCTTCACTATTTCTTTTCTTTTCTTTTCTTTTGTAACAGACAGAGAGAGACACAGAGAGGGACAGATAGGGACAGACAGATAGGAAGAGATAAAGATGAGAAACATCAAGTCTTTCTTGTGGCACCTTAGTTATTCATTGATTGCTTTCTCATATGTGCGTTGACTAGGGAACTCCAGCTGAACCAGTGACCCCCTTACTCAAGCCAGAGACCTTGGGCTCATGCCAGCAACAATGGAGTCATGTCTATGATCCCATGCTCAAGCTAGCGACCATGCGCTCAAGCTGTTAAGCCTGCACTCAAGCCGTGACCTTGGGGTTTCAAACCTGAGTCCTCTGCATCCCAGTCCAACATTCTATCTACTGCGCCACCACCTGGTCAGGCTCCTTTACTATTTTTTCATTTACATTTCTTTTAATATAAAATATACATGCATTGGCATTCACAGACCTTAAATGTACAATTCTATGAATTTTGGCAACAATGCAACAAACACCTTTCTCAAGTCAGAGAACATTTACAACACTCCAGAAATTTCTCTTGTGTTTTTTTCTAATCAATTCTAATCCCTATAGGTAACCACTATTGTAATTTCTAATTCCATATATTAGTTTGTTCTGTTTTTGAACTTCATCTAAATGAAACTATACAGTATGTATTCATTTGTGTCTGTCTTAAGAGTCAACATAATGGTCATGCAATTCATCCATATTGTGGTATTTATCAGTAGTTTATTCCTTTTAATTGTTGTGTACTGTTATATGAATATACCTCAATGGTTTATCTACTCTGTTATTGGTGACATTTGAGTTGTTTACTGTTTTCAGTTATTATAAATAAAGCAGCTATAAACATTCATATTTGAGTCTTTGTTGCAAACATACACTTTTATTTTTCTTTGGTATAGCTGTGAGAATAGAGTTACTGTATATATGTATGTTTGACTTTATAAGAGCTCTCAAACACTTTCTCCAAATAATAGTACCAGTTTATATTTCTGTTAGCAATTTATGGGACTTCCAGCCAGGTACACCACATTCTGCCAACATTTAGTGTTATCAGTATTTTTAATTTTTGTCATTGTCGTAAATGTGAAGAAGACTCTCACTGAGATTTAATTTGTAATTCTTTGATGACTACTGAGTTATGTTGAATCTTTTTCAAGTGCTCACTGAATATTTGTAAAGTATCTAAGTCCTTTTCTCTCTCTTTGTTAATTGAATGGTTTCTCTTATTATTGAATTGTAAGAATTATTTTTGTATGCTGGATACATATCCTTTGCCGACACACACACACACACACACACACACACACACACACACACACGCAGTGGGAATGGGAAAAGAAAAAAAATTAAAATAGAAACTTTCTTAACAGTACCTTTTAATGAGATATTTTTATTTTTGATGAAGTCCAATTCATTCTTTTAATGATTAGTCTTTTTGTTTTTTTTTAATTTAATTAATTGTGTTTACATACTAGGGCCACCTAAATGCATCCCTCTTTCCCCTTAATTCCCCCAACATCTCTCTTGCTGCCCTCCCCACAGTGCCCTCCCCACTTCCTTTCAGGTTTATTTCATCTTATCATCCCCTTTCCCTCTGTCCTCTTTTCCTCTGGTCCCGTTGATCCCTCCTCTGTCTCAATTCCATTCCTCAGTTCTCACTGTTCCTTGGATTTCTCAAATGGGAGAGGTCATATGTCATTCTTCTTTCTCTGACTGGCTTATTTCACTCAACATAATAGTTTCCAGGTCCATCCATGTTGTCACAAAAGGTAATATTTCCTTCTTTTTCATGGCCCCATAGTATCCCACTGTATATATGTACCACTGCTTTTTAATCCACTCGTCCACTGATGGACACTAGGGTTGTTTCCAGATCTTTGCTATTGTGAACAATGCTGCCATAAACATGGGTGTGCATTTCTTTTTTTTTTTCAGTTGGTGATATGGTGTCCTTGAGATATATTCCTAAAAATGGGATGGCTGGGTCAAAAGGCAGATCCATTTTTAATTTTTTGAGGAATCTCCATACTGTTTTCCACAGTGGCTGCACCAGTCTGCATTCCCACCAGCAGTGCAGGAGGGTTCCCTTTTCTCCACATCCTCACCAGCATCTATCGTGCATTGTTTTGTTAGTGAGCGCCATTCTGACTGGTGTGAGGTGATATCTCATTGTGGTTTTAATTTGCATTTCTCTAATGATTAGTGATGTTAAACAGTTTTTCATTTGTCTATTGGCCATCTGTATGTCCTCTTTGGAGAAGTGTTTATTCATTTCTTTTGCCCATTTTTTGATTGGATTGTTTGTCTTCCTGGTGTGGAGTTTTACAAGTTCTTTATTAATTTTGGTTATTAATCTCTTATCAGACATATTGTCGAATATGTTCTCCCATTTGTGGTTTGTCTTTTTATTCTGTTCATATTGTCTTTAGCTGTATAAAAGCTTTTTAGTTTGATATAGTCCCATTTGTTTATCCTGTCTTTTATTTCACTTGCCCGTGGAGATAAATTGGCAAATATATTGCTGCAAGAGATGTTGGAGAGCTTACTGCCTATGTTTTCTTCTAAGATGCTTATGGTTTCATGACTTATATTTAAGTCTTTTATCCATTTTGAGTTTATTTTTGTGAATGGTATAAGTTGGTGGTCTAGTTTCATTTTTTTGCAGGTAGCTGTCCAATTTTCCTAACATTATTAACTGAAGAGACTGTCTTTACACCATTGTATGCTCTTACCTCCTCTGTCAAATATCAGTTGTCCATAAATGTGTGGGTTTATTTCTGGGTTCTCTGTTCTGTTCCATTAATCTATATGCCTGTTCTTATGCCAATACCAGGGTGTTTTGAGTACAATGGCCTTGTAGTATAAATTGATATCAGGAAGTGTGATACCTCCCACTTTATTCTTCTTTTTCAAGATTGCTGATGCTATTCATGTTCTTTTTTTGGTCCTATATAAATTTTTGGAATATATGTTCTATATCTTTGAAGTATGTCATTGCTATTTTAATTGGTATTGCATTGAACTTATAAATTGCTTTGGGTAATATAGACATTTTAATGATGTTTATTCTTCCTAACCACAAACACGGTATATGCTTCCACTTGTTTGTATTTTTGTATGCTGGATACATATCCTTTGTCAACATACAAACACACACACACACACACACACACACACACACACACACTGGGAGTGGGAAAAGAAAAAATATTAAAATAAGAACTTTCTTAACAGTACCTTTTAATGCAATGTTTTTATTTTTGATGAAGTCCAATTCAATTTTTTTATGATTAGTCTTTTGTGTTTTCTTTAAAAATTCTTTCTGTATATGAAGACATTCTACATTTTCTAGAAAATTTATAGTTTTAGCTTTCATGATTAGCTATGTAATCTATCTCAACGTACTGTTTTTGTGTAATGTGAGGTAGTAGTAAATATTTATTTTAATTCTTCAAATGGATATTCAGTTGTTCCTGCACCAGTTTTTGAGAAGGCCTTTAATTGCTCACTAAATTGTCTCAGCAAACCTTAGCATCCAATTGAGCAGGTATTTGTGGGTTGGTTTCTGGGCTCTATACCTATTTGTATATACTTTCATCAATATCACACTACCTTGATTGCTGTAACTTCAGAGAAAATCTTTAAAACAGTAGACAAGTGGAGTCCTTCACTGCTCTTCTTTTTTAAGATTGCTTTGTCTTCTCTAGGTTCTATCATCAGGTAAATTTTAGAATCAACTTGTCTATTTCCGGGAAAAGAAGTTTTCTTTTCTTGCCAAGAAAGACACCTTTGACTATAATTTCATTGACTCTCTAGCTAAGTTTGGGAATAATTTGCATCTTAATATATTAATATTCAATATAATAATATTGACAGCATTAATAATAATATTGAATTTTAAAATTTGAGGTAATTTATCTTAATCAATTTGAGCTGCCATAACAGAATGCCACAGACTGGGTGGCTTAAACAACAGAAATGTGTTTTTCTCACAGTTCTGGAGGTTGGGACATTTAAGATCAAGGTGTTGCTTGATGTCTTTCTTCATGGTTTGGTGATAGCTACTTAAGCCATGTTCTCACATGGCAAGGAGAGAGTGATCTGGTGTCTTTATCTCTTCTAATGAGGCACCAACCCTATCAGATTAGGGCCCCACCCTTATGACCTCAATTAACCAAAATTACCTGTTATAGACTCTATTTCCAAATATAATCATATTGAATGTTAGGGTTTCAACATATAAATTCTGGGAAGGCATAATTCAGTGTATAACAACTATGTTATATCTCTTCATTTACTTAGGTTTTCTTTAGTTTTTCTCAGTAATACTTTATAATTTTTAAGATAGTGACCTTGCACATCTTTTGTTAAGTTTATTCCTAAGTATCTTTATTTTTTGTTTGTTTGTTTTTGGTGAGATGAGGGAAGATAGTGAGTCAGACTCCTGCATACTCCCTAACCAAGATCCACCTGGCAACCCCATCAAGGAATGATGCTTGAGTACCAAGCTATTTTTAGCACTTGAGGCTGAAGAGTTACAATAGAACTATTCTCAGTGCCTGTGGCCATGCTCAACCATTGAGCCACTGGCTGTGGGGAGGGGAAGAGGGAGAGAGGGGAGAGAGTTGGATGGGAGCAGATGGTTACTTCTCCTGTGTGCTCTGACAAGAAATATAACCTGGGAAGTCCATATGCCAGGCCGATGGTCTATCTACTGAGTCACCGGCCAGGGCCATATTTTACATTTCAATGTTACTTTAAATATAATTTAAAATTTGGTTTTCTAGGTTTTTGTTTCTAGTATTTATATAAATACAGTTGATATTCATTGATTCTCTCTCTTAAGAAACATTTTTGTAGGTAAACTTGGAAGAACTTGGCAATGTCTAGCAAATGAGAAAAAGCGTTTGTTACAGCCATCTCTTTAGATTTAAGCTGAAGTAGGTACACAGTTTTTAACTTATAACTTCTAGACACAAGGAATAAACATTGCTTTCTTTTAGCAAAGTAGGCATCCTTCACTTTTCCCCAGAGTAACATGTATTGCTCCTGACATATTCTCTCAGAATGAATGGCTCCTGTCCAGGCTCCGGTTTCTGACACTTAGGACAATAGGAAGGCTGTTTTCATCAGTCACACATTACTGTTTGTGGGCAGCCATTCTGTCCAGTGGTCTAAGTCCTTAACTAAAAATATCATCATGGTGCCATGTATTTTGGTGACAGATTCAGTTTTTAAGCAGCAGAAAATATACTGAATAATATCATTTAATCTTCTAGTGCATATGTATGAATATAAATTTTCTAGGTAGCCAGAGAATTCAGCTAGTTTAAGTGGATTAACTGCAGATTCAATAAACAGTAAACTACAACAATAAGAAAATTTAAAATAACCCAACAACTTTATAGAAAATTTAACTCTGTGATCACAGTATTTCTGACATTCTCACCAAGAACAATTTGGAGACTCCCACATAGAAGAAAATACATTGTTTATAGGTTGTGTATGCCTCAAAGACACTTGGCAAGGAGAAAGAGAGTTATAAACCTTTAGTTGAGAAAGTAAACTTATCTATTTCAAACAAGCTTGAAATTGTTGCCACATTCTTCTCTGAAATATAATCTGGTATAGGAGCAATCAGGGTTTTCTTAAATAAAGTCCTACACGTTCCTGGGAGACATTGAACAGAAGTGCTGTGAGTTTGGCCCTTGATATTCTTATCCATTTGACACAGGGTTAACTTTTCTACTTAGGTGAACTCGCCTCATGTCATCAAAAGAAGTGTTCCACTAAAGACTGAGGAAGATGCAGATTCTCCACTGTAGATTTTTGTATGATGTGATTCTTACTGTCATAAAAATAGCTACAAGGACACACCACAGTGAATTTATTATAATCCTCTATGAAGTAATTCTCGATGATTCACTTTTCATTCTCAGCGTTTGTATCGTTGCTAGATACCTCAGTAAAAGTCAAAGTTGCAATAGGCCATTTATTCAGTTTTGTGATGTTTATTTGGCTTCTTTTAGTTTATCCTCTGGAGAAGCCTTTAATTTTTGAAGAGACAGGGGACATAAATCCATCAGTGGGAATTTAGGGCCAATGAGGTTTAATAACTGCTGAGTTGAAATTTTGCCACTGTACTTTCTAAATATCCATTCTAATTTGTTAATACAGTATAGATTAATTAATTCAAGGATGATTGCAGACTTCCCTGTCAAGAGTTTTACATATGTAAAATCTTTTTAAAGTTTTCTATTAAGTGTGCAGAGTCACAAAGGGCCTTTAACCTCATAAGATAATACACTTTTATGGTCTAGGTTAAAAATTCTTCTCCCACTTATTAAGGCTAAAGATTGAACCTTGGACCCAAAGAAAACATGCCTAAAGAGTGAGAAATGTAGCTACTGTTCATATCCTAACAGCAGAGCTGCCATGGGGAAGGCAGAAGATAAAAGTAAAAAAAAGAAAACAAAAAGGCTTCCAACAGACAATTCACACATGTCACAAAAATCCACCCTCCTGTGTCTGAAGTCACACATATGTCTCTGTATTTCTATATTTAGGCTTATTTTTGCAATATCTTTGATTTTAGAAGCTGTAGAGCTTTTTATTCAGATGGGCATTTGTAAATGATATGTTCCTACTTGCAACACACATCATTCCAGTCATCCAGATGCCAGGAGCGCTTGCTTAGTCCACTAATGTATGTGACTTTGGAATTGCCAAATTAAAGCCTAATTTGATGTTCAAATTTCCTTGTAAATGTAATTAGAAATACAAGGCATGAGGCAACCATACGGCAGCTTAGCTGCGTTAAAACTATCTACACATCCTAAAACTTTTACTCCTTTTCATTTGAATTGCCCATGTCTTATATTTAGATATGTATTTTTTTGCCATCAACCATAGAATTATTTTCATGTGGTGCTGAGGTCTCTTAAAGGATAAAGTCAACTCAATAGGCTTTTTTCAAGGTTCTTTGAAGAATGCTACATGACCACTGCAGGTGGAAGAAAGCCACACAAGCATATGCCAACTGGATAAATAAATACATTGTACCTGAATTGATACATTAATGAAGGTATCCTTAGATGATCTAGTGCATATGTCCCTGTATCTAACTGGCTAATCTTGAAGGGAGGTGATTTTCTCCTATGTGAAGTATAAAATGAGTGTTCATGATGAGAGAAGTGGCTTTCTTCCAGGTCGGGCTTCAGGCACCCAGACTCCTTCCATCTTGTAGCTCTATTATCTTTAACTTGTGATTGTTAAGATCACCTTCCTCACTTGAATTAAGCTGGTGAATGTTGCAAAAATATGAGGCATAACAAGTGAGAGGTTTTGGCAAGCCAGGCCAGGAGGTGACATGTATCACTTCCCCAATTTCATTGGCTGGAAGTCAATCACATGTAATGCCACGTGGGATGGGAACTGTCAGCTAGCTTTGTGCCCTGGAAACAGAGTCATCCTTATAATTAAACTTAGCTGTGCTTATTTACTTTTGGTTTTATTTATTTATTTATTTATTTATTTATTTATTTATTTATACTTTATTTATTCACTATTTTAGAGAAGGAAAGAGAATGCAAAAGAGAGGGAGAGAGACAGGGAGAGGAGCAGGAAGCATTAACTCCCATCTGTGCCTTCACCGTGCAAGCCCAGGGTTTCTGCCAGCGAACTCAGCATTCCAGGTCAACGCTTTATCCACTGCACCACCACAGGTCAAGCCTATTTTTTGTTATATCAAAGTAAATACTTCTCTAATGAAAACTCTGTAATAAAAAATAAATCTGAAGGTGAATCTTTCTCTATTGGTGGGACCACACAATTTAAGAGATAAGACTACGTAGTTATATTTTCTGACAATCTTAGAAGAAATGTTCCTTCAGGTGGTAATGTGGTAGAAAAAGTGATAGACCCAGCCAGATTCATAAACTTTGAATTGCTTTTCCCCATCTGCTACTAATTGAGTAACTTTAGGCAAGTCACTTTTTGGGCTTTATTTTTACCCACTGGTAAAATTAAAATATTATATTAAATGATAGCAAGGCTTCCATCCAAATGCTAACAGTTTATAATTCATTGACTTTGTTTTGTTGTCCTATATTATGATATATTTATGATTAGGAGAATGAATATTTAGTATTTCACTTTTGTTCTACTGTCAAACTATATTTAAAAATTTTAACTTATAGGACTTTTGTGAGTGTTTAATCAAAGTGTTTGCCTTTCTCCCCTACCTCTGTACACCAAAGTTTTTAAAGATTACTGTTTTTCCAAGTGTTCTACTGTTTTTTGTGGAATAAAGGTTAACAAAGATATCAACTTTTACTAATATCTTATCATTAAATTACCATGATCTTAGGTTTTCAGGATAATCTGGATCATGAAGCTGACTGGCTGACCTTAGTGAGGAGAGCAAGTGAGGAGCTGAACTTGGGTCTTTTCAATTTCCAGCTGTCAAGTTGCCTCTAGGCAATAGATAGAATATTGTTTAACATAAAGTATTTCCCAAAGGCCTTTGCCTTCCCTATATCCAAAAACATCAGAGAAAACAGATTTCCACAGATTTCTTCTTTTTACCCTAATTTCTCACTTTTTTTACTTCCATGGATATAGATGTGCATGTGTACTCAAAATAACTTACATGCTCTTGAATTTCCTTCATTGCTGATCATATTTTTGCAGCCCCAATATTCTAAATAGGAAAACAGAATTATTTTTTTACCTTAATTTTTTTATACCCTCCTTATCCTTTCTAATTCTTTACAAAAGTGTATGTTCCCACATTAATAATTTACATAAAAAATTTCAGCCCTAGCCAGTTGGCTCAGTGGTAGAGCATCAGCTAGCACATCGATGTCCCGGGTTCAATTTCCAGTCAGTGCACACAAAAGAAGGGCCTATTTGCTTCTCCAGCTCTCCCCCTCTCGCTTCTCTCTTTCATCCTCTCCCCTCCTACAGCTATGGCTTGATTGGAGCGCGTTGGCCCTGGGCAGTAAGAATGGCTCTATGGCCTTGCCTCAGGTGCTAAGAACAGCTTGGTTGCTGAGCAATGGAGCAACATCCCAGATGGGCAGAGTATTGCCCCCTAGAGGGCTTGCTGGGTGGATCTCAGTCAGGATGCACACAGGAATCTGTTTCTGCCTCCCCTCCTCTCACTAAAAAAAAAAAAAAAAAAAAAAAAAAAAAAAAAAAAAAAAAAAAATTATAAAAAGAAAATTTTTCTATTGAGTGGCAGAAGATGATGTGTTAGTGTGTTTCATTTTATGGATCAGAGAGTATGTAATTGTGGCCCATGGGACTTACAGTATTTTGTTGTTGTTGTTGTTAGTGGGAAAAAAGTACCAAAGGCAAAAACACAACACAAAAACTTAAGAAACTGTTTCTTTTTCTTATGTAGGATAAATATCAAAATAAGAGGCCAGGGCCTCACCCTTCACAATCCTCTGAAAGTAGATAATTCTTTAATTCCCCCTGGGTTTAAGGGAATATGGATCTGGCTAATTCCTGGTTTCACATTATTTGTTTTCATCAGAAAATTTAAAACTCTTTACCAATGTGGATTCATTCTCATCACACTTCTAAGAAGTAATAGTGTCCTCATTTGCTGATGGAAAAACTGGAGCATTGAGAGTGTAAGTGACAAGTTCAGAGCGCGTGGTAGAGAAGAGAATTGTACCCAGGGCTCTGGAGAGCCAGGCTCCTGCTCTAACAACTAGATAAGACTTTCTGCGAGGCTGTGGATGCAGCTCACGTGTTTTAAAGAGGTGGCTTATTTTATTTTTAAAGCACAGAGAGACTGCTGAGAGACAGAGGGATGAAAAAATTTTAATAAGTTTTACTTAGAAGGTTAAATAATTCATATTGTTAGAACCTGGAGAGTCTCCCCCACCTGGAACAATCCAAGAAACTGAAAAGCTGTGAAACTATTAACAAACAGAAAAATAGGAAATAAAAAATATTCATAGTTTTAAAGATAAAAATATCTTGGTCTAAACACTAAAGTTGGAAATTAAATGATCGCAGCTTCTTTTAAATACTGTATATCTTCATTACTGATTCTCATCAATAGAAACATATTTGGGTGCTTTAACTCCACACATTCCCTGTGCTTATATCTCTCCATCAATATATTATCAGTGTGATCTTGGTCATTTGATACTTCCATTGGGACAAAATATGCTTGTGGTTTAAGCAAAAACCAAAATATGCCAAGTGTGATGAACTGTTTCAGTCAGTTTTGAAAACATCAGCGTAGGTTAAGTTTTGCAATAATAAGACATTAATAATCTGTGTATGATAGGAAGGAAATTTCAATAATTGATTAATAGCTCTTTGTTGCAAACAGTGATAACAATGAATGTACATTTCATTGTTGTGTTGGCATATAGAACGTGACTTAAATAAAAAAATGCCAAAGTCAAATATTTCTGCCTCCCTCCCTTTAAGCCAGTGAACATATAAAGCTTGTCAAGTATTTTTAATTTCCCTGAGAGAACAAGCACTCATAAGATGACAAAAGGGTGACTTTGCCAGGAAGACTGTGCTTTTTAAAAACTTGCCCAATAAAATTCTGCAAAGAAGCAAATTTTCATAAGCCCCAGGTTGAGAAAAATTATGCCCTGCTTAAAGGGGATCAGGCAATCCACCCAAAAGAGATGTTTCACTTCGATTCTCTGAGTTCTTTTTTCTCACTCAAAAGTCTGTGTTAAGAGAGTTCTGAGTTAGTCTCCTGCAAGGCTGATATTTGTACTTCCTGATTGTGAGAGCACTTTGAGGAAGTATTGATTTAGGCTTGGGTGATCGTGATGCAGCATTGGGTGGTGAAGTCTGTACAAATACTGGGTACCAGAAAGACTTTAAGGGTGTTTATAGAACTTTTCAAATCCATTGGGAAGGAAGAGGATCTAGAACAGAGCTGCAGGATGGATGTTGAGAGGATGTATAAAATTGTAAACCTTTTCAGAATAGTGTCAGTGCCACATTATATTTTCTCTTTGATTTACTCAGTTAAGTTCTACACTGTCCAGAGGAATGCAATGTGACAATCATAAAAATGATGGGAATTGCAAACTGGCAATGAGTTGTATCGTGGGTTTTATAAAGAAGCAGTTCTAAAAGTGTGGTCCCTGGACAGACTAGAAATGCAATTCCTTGAGCCCTACCCCAGACTAAATCCAGAACTCTGGATGTTGGTTCCAGCAATCTCTATTTTAATAAGTGTTCCAGATGGTTCTGACTCACATTGAAGTTTGAGAACCACTGTTATAAGAATCAAGCAGGATTCCCAGGGCAACATGACCTTATATGGGAGGGTCAACCCAAATGGAATGTTCTTCAAAATGTTTAAATCTTGGGGCTGAGATGAAGGTTTCATACCAGTGGATTCGGGCAGGGACTTAGGACTATGTACACTAATTTTAAAAGGTCTTTAAATCAAGTACAAATTTGTATTTGACAGCTAGATATTCTCACCTTAAAAATTTCCCTGGTGTACTCTCTGGGTTTAAGTGGTGGTAAGCCAGGAGCAGCCCTAGCCAGCTTTCCAAAGTATATCTTGTAGAAGACAACAGAGTCTCCTGCAACTTTTTGCTTGTTAAGGCAGCAATGCAAATCCCACAATCCAACTTCCTTTAATCCCCTTTCTAGCTTTTACTAAAACTAGAATTACAGACATTGGCTGGATTCCTTTTATACCAGTGAGCTCACTGACATGTTTGGGTTAGATAGAGGGAGGTGTAACAAATCAGATTTTATACATTTTTTAGAAATCATCAGCCCATCATACATTAGAATATTCACCCAATGTGAAATCTGTGTTGTAAAAGGAAAAAATTGGTGAGACCAATTTAAACTTACCCTAAAATTAGAAAAAAATATTGCATCTCTTTCTCCATCAGTATATTCTCAGTGTCATCTCTGACACTTCTGTAGAAGATGCAGAGATGAGACATAAGTATACAACACAAGGGCGACCCTGAATGTGTTGAACAGTCAGAATGGCCAGGCATCAGCATGCGGGAGGAGGGCTCGATGATGCCTGGGGAAGGGGACAAGGGGACAGTGTGGCAGGGTAGGGGAGGCACAGAGAAATCAGAGTAGCGATTCACTCATGGGAATGAACATTTTGGGATATACATATTGTGTCACAGCCCAAACTCAAAAGGAAAAAAATAAGTACACCTAAAAGAAGTACTGTGGGATAAAAAAAAAACAACTCTATTAACATTGAACTTTCAATACCATTGGCCTCTGTGTGGTATCTCTTAGGTGGGGTTGGAATGTGGGTTGAACAGTCTTTAAGCTTGTTTGGCAAACTGTGTTTTCTTTTCTTTTTTTTTTTCTTTTTCAGAGACAGAGTGAGAGAGTCAGAGAGAGAAATAGGAACAGACAGACAAAAACAGAGAGAGATGAGAAGCATCAATCATCAGTTTTTTGTTGTGACACCTTAGTTGTTTATTGATTGCTTTCTCACATGTGCCTTGACCGTGGGGTTACAGCAGACTGAGTGACCCCTTGCTCAAGCCAGTGACCTTGGGTCAAGCTGGTGAGCTTTGCTCAAACCAGATGAGCCCGCGCTCAAGCTGGTGACCTCAGGGGTTTTGAACCTGGGTCCTCCGCGTCCCAGTCTGACACTCTATCTTCTGTACCACTGCCTGGTCAGGCAAGCTGTGTTTTCTTTAATCATTGTACTAATTACATTGTATTATAAGTACTTGCTTTTGCCTTTGTCTTCCACTGGGATGTTAACTTCTAGAGTATAAGGACTTACTATTTCTCTCCCTTTTTCTTCTTTTATTGCCCTAACAGCATCCACAGTGTCTGATACAGAGTAGGTAATCAATTAATGTTTCTAAATAGATGAATGACCAATTAGAAATGGACTGGATCTGGCTGATAAGAGCTGATCAGCAAGGAACAAAAAAAAGATGCTTCTGGTCCCATCATGGGATGGGCTGAGACTATGAAGATAAGGAAACAGATACTTTGGTGTCCATATGGAAGACAGAGGATAGTTATACAAACCAATAAAAGAATTAGTCCTTAAGAAGCTGGGTTCCAGAAACAGCATCTTATTTGGGGTGTCAGTACACTTCAGTAAGGAGTCGGGTTCAGCTCAGGCAAAACATGGGAGCTGGTAAGAGGAGGGAGAGCATGGGCAGGAAAAAAATGTATCTTTTCCTTAGGTGCTTAGTAGAATTTTAAGAAAAGCTAGGTTTAAGTAAGAAATGGTCTAATGGAGTCACAAAGAACCTTGAGAAAAGATATCCTTGGTCCAGGGACAGACTATATACAGAGGTATAGTCACATGTAATCTTGAACAGAGAGTCTCCAAAAAGGACATTTTAGTTGAAACTAGACAGAATCTGTGTGGGAGCTATTCAACTGCTAGTCATTTACCAGTATAACATTGGTTATGTAAAAACTAGTCCTGTTGGTAACATATTTTATAATTTACAAACAGCTGGCCTAACAGAGGAATATTAACAATGATTTTGAGTAGCAGTGACTTGAATATCATAGGCAATTATTGAGTGTTTGTTGAAAGAATAAATGAATCATGGCAAAGGTAAAGGATGTAAGTCACAAGTCGCTGGGAAGAGTCTGATAATCTTGGGTGGGAGCCTGTTTTATCACGTATTAGTGGCCCTAAATGTTCCAGATGACTAAGCCAGAGAGGCACTTCTTCAACCATTAGTTTGATTAGATATAGGAACAGGCTACTAAGAGAGGTGATGGCCACCATCTACAAATATTTCAAATAAAAGAAAAGACCTCATCAATTCTGAAGACCCTTTCTTAATGTGTGTCTCCAGATCCTCCTTCTCCTCCTCCTCCTCCTTCTTCTTCTTCTTCTTCTTCTTCTTCTTCTTCTTCTTCTTCTTCTTCTTCTTCTTTTTGTGACAGAGACAGAGAGAGAGGCAGACAGGGACAGACAGGCAAGAAGGGAGAGAGATGAGAAGCATCAATTCTTCGTTGCAGTTCCTTAGTTGTTCATTGATTGCTTTCTCATATGTGCCTTGACCGGGGGGGCTACAGCAGACTGAGTGACCCCTTGCTTAAGCCAGCAACCTTGAGCTCAGGTCTGAAACCTTGGGCTTCAAACTAGTTGCTGACTTGAGCTCAAGTCAGCAACTATGGTGTCATGTCTATGATCCCACGCTCAAGCCAGTGAACTTGGGATTTCAAACCTGGGTCCTCCATGTCCCAGTAAGATGCTCTACCCACTGCACCACCCCCTGGCCAGGCTCCAGACCCTTCTTGGAGGCTGTATTGGAGAATATGGCAACTGGGCTCATTGTGGCCTGACACCAGCTCCAGCCTCAGCTCACTAATGACACTTGTAAATGTGTCTCAGTCTACTTATCCCAGAACTGGAGGATAACTATGGGTTTGGTAGACAGGTGCTGCCCAGAAGCAGCTGATAGCACAGGAGGAAACTGCTCTAACCAGTTAGAGAGGGCCACACCAATGTGGCAGCTTCTTTGGAAGGAGACATATACCGATCAGACAATCACTGAAGGCAAAATGGACTGCTTCCATTGTTTTGATGAATAAGCATAGAATTATGCAATTAGTTGAGCAGTGGGAACCAAAGCAGTACCTGGGCAACAAGAGATAATGATTTCAGTGTTCTTTCATTCTCCATTGGTGCCCTGGGCCTCTTCACTCCCCACTTTTCAGAATTCAGTGCCAAGAAGGTAAAATTTAAAAAAAATTTTTTTTACAGGGACAGAGAGAGTCAGAGAGAGGGATAGATAGGGACAGACAGATGGGAATGGAGAGAGATGAGAAGCATCAATCATTAGTTTTTCGTTGCCATTGTGACACCATAGTTGTTCATTGATTGTTTTCTCACATGTGCCTTGACTGCGGGCCTTCAGCAGACTGAGCAACCCCTTGCTGGAGCCAGCGACCTTGGGTCAAAGCTGGTGAGCTCTTGCTTAAGCCAGATGGGCCCGTGCTCAAGCTGGTGACCTCGGGAGTTTGAACCTGGGTCTTCCACATCCCAGTCCTACGCTCTATCCACTGCGCCATCGCCTGGTCAGGCAAGAAGGTAAATTGGTACAGTCACTATGAAAGACAGTGGGAAAATCTAAGGAGGTTCCCCAGAAAATTAGAAATAGAACTACCATATGGTTCAGTTAACCCTCTTCTGCATAAATATCTGAAAGAAATGATATCACTCTCTTGAAGAAATACCTACACCCCATTATCACTGTAAAATTATTCACAACAGCCAAGATAAGAAAACAAAGTGTCCATCAACACATCAACAGATGAATGAATAAAGAAAATATGCATACACATACCCGCACGTGTGTGTGTGCGCGCGCGCGCACACACACACACACACATACACACTGAAATATCATTTAGCCACAAGAAGAAAATCCTGCCATTTGTGACAAGATGGATGAATGCTGAGAACATTATACTAAGTGGAATAGTCAGAGAAACACAAATTCTGTATGACCTCACATGTGTGTAATTGAAAAAAACCTGAATTTATAGAAACAGATTAAATCTGTGGTTGCCAGAAGTGAGGGGGTGGGGGAAATGGGGAGATGTTGGTCAAAGGGTACAAACTTCCAGTTAAAAGGTAAGTTCTGGGCATGTAATGTACAGCATGTGACTCTAGATAGCAATACTGTATTGTATACTTGAAAGTTGTTAGTTTTAGGAAGTTCTCATTTCTCTTCCCCCACACACAAATGGTAGCTATGTAAGATGGTGGTTGGGTTAACTCTTTGTGGTAATTGTTTCTCAATAAATATGTTTATCAAATCATCATGTTTTTCACCTCAAGCTTACACAATGCCATACATTAATTATATCTCAATGAAGCTGGGGAAAAAAGAAATGTAATGCCCTCCTATTTCCTTGGGGGCATCAGGCCCCATTCCTTACACTTCACTTTGGCTTTTCCTGTTGTCCCAGTTCTTCATGTCTTGAAGAAACTCACTTATCACTCCTCTCCTTCTGCCCCTCATCCAAACCCACCAGTCTTCTCTGTGTGTGCCTGCTTATGAGGTAATTTCTTTGAGATCTGGGCTTCTGAATCTTCTATCTTGCTGTTCCCTGCATTCCGTGGGATCTGGACATAGAAGGTACTCAAGTGTGTTTGTTAAATTGGACTCTATTGAAATTACAGTGCTATTTCATCCCTAGTTTCCATCTCCCCACTCATTCTTTCTGAGATGTGCTGAGAGATAGGTGGCCGCAGAGTCAGGACACTAAAGCAGTCTTGGCCCCACTCTCACTTCCTGTGAACCTGTGGGCTAGTCATTTCACCTTTCTGAATCTGGTTGCTGACTGCAACACAGGAATCATGGCAGTTTTATAGCTCACAATATTGTTAGGATTAAATGGGAGCATATTGGTAAAAAAGGTTTTAGGAATTAGAAAATTCTGTATATTTAGAGTACTTGTGCTATAGTGAGTTAATGACTGACAGTCATGATTTACTTGTCTCTGATAACTTGCATGCTTGCTTTATGAGAGAGGGCATCATTGTAAAGTCTGATTGTGTTCAGTTAGAAGTTATTTAATGTCTATTAAATGCCTAGCAATCTTGTATACATTGTGGAGGTTTCAAAAGAGGAATGATGGCTTTCTGAGAACTTAGGACATAATTAGAGGGTGCACCTAATTCTGGTGAGCTGCCTACCTGAGACCTAATACCTGGTTTGAATACTTTGGAACTAGACTTCACAGACCAATAAAATTTAAAAAACACCCCAAACTGGAGACCAACATACAGTTGTCAATATTTAACTTGTCTCAGCTCTTGCACATTTTAAAAAATATATTTAGAATTTGCATATATAATAGCATGAAAAATTATAGTATTAATATTTATCTATAAAAATTTAAAACCTGTCTCATTTGAGCTTTATGAAAAACATAAGATGTTTCCCTGATCTTGTGCACTTCATTTTGGTCCTCTTCACTACGGACCAGGAAGTGGGAACCCGCACTGAGCAGACAGAGGAGCTGACTGGGAGTTGGGCCCCTTGCTCTCATACTAATTGTTTTTCATTAAGTTGGTGTGAGACTTTGCACAAGGCCCTGAAACTCTCTAGGCTCCATTTCTCTTTGCAAACCAGAGCAGTTGGACTAGAATCTGTGCTGTCCAGTAAGGTAGCCGGTTAGTCACATGTGGCCATTTTAATTTAAATTAAGTTAAATTAAGTTAAATTAAAATTTTAATTCCTTAATGGCACTAGCCACATTGCATATTCCTACTAATATTTGTGGCTAATGGCAATCATATTGGACAGTGCCGATTTAGACCATTTCCAGCATTGCAGAAATTCTATTGGATAGTGCTGAATGTGATGACCGCTAAATATTAAAAAAATTTTTTTTTAATTCCAGGATTTTTGTGGTTATGTGTAAGACTTGCTTAGCTTCAAAGTCACAATGTGGCTTGGCCCATAGTGAACTTTTTCAACTGCTTATAAGTTTGAATGGTGATGATAATTCTTATTTATTTCTGACGGACGTAAGGACACCAATTACTGCCTGAGAAGGATTACGCTTTTACTGAAAATCCTATGTAGTTTTCTCAAACTAAAGTCTCATATTCAGCTTTCATGTCACTCTGAGAAGTTCTCCTCCATTTGAAAATCCATGTTTCTTAATCCATACCAAGTATTTCTTTCTTTTCTGAAAATTTTTCTTTTTTGGTCTAAGATTAATCTCCCTTAATGTTTTCACAATCTTATGGGGAAAACGAATCTAATTGATAAGTAAGTCTTTTTTCTTCTTCTTCAATTGACCATAAAATGCCAATATGTTTTTAAAAGCACTATTTTTACAGAACTGGTGTAAACACTGTTTTGGACTCCATCTGTTGAATCAGTCCCAGCCACTAACAAGTATTGTTGTGAGATGTGCTGTCTTCAGTAATGTGGATGAGATACAAACTGAGATGCCATGGCAACATGCAGTACCGCATAAAGTAAACTATGATCATGGCCATTAAAGACAAGCGCCAATGCCATTTCCACTCTAGGCAACATCCAAGGTGGGGGTGTGGCAGGGGGAAGTACTTAGCACTTGCTTTCTGAATCTGAAAGAACAAAATCATAAAAAAAAAGTAGTGTCTAAATTTCCAAAATTAAGAGAGCACTAAAAGAAACAAATATGAGAGAGGGAGAAAGAGAAAGAAGTCAGTGGTCCCTAAAAATAACTCAATAAACTCTATCACCAAAATAATGACAACCTATGTATGTCAAAACCTGTTTTTTTCTTTTTAAGTGAGGGAAGGAGAGATAGTGAGATACTCTCTTGCCTGGGCCCTGACTGGGACCCACCTGGCACACCCTGTCTGGGGCCGATGCTTGGACCAACTGAGCTATCCTCAGTGTTCAGGCCCACGCTCAAACCAATCGAGCCACAGGGAGGGGAAAAAGAAGAGAAGGGGGAGAGAAAGAGGGAGAGAAGCAGATGGTCACTTCTTATGTGTGCCCTGACCAGGGATAAAACCCGGGAAGTCTGTATGCTGGTTCACTGATCTATTCACTGGGCCAACTGGCCAGGGCAGTCAAAGCCTTTTTAAACTTATCTTTCACTGAGCAAGCAGAAGTTACAGAGCCTGACGTTAGTCTTATCCTCACCTTGAAGTAAATGAAATAAACCAAGGGAAGTCAGAATATACCTGATTATTATAAACATGGGGAAGATTGACCAACAGAATTGGAAAGAATGTTCAGCAAAGTTTAGTGACAATTCATCCCGGCTTTAGAAATTGGCCTTCCTGCCTGCTCAAAGTCTGTTTCCTGACATTTATGGGTTGTTGTCCATGTTACCATATTGCCCATGTGCTACATGCTTAGAGCAGAGAACTCTGACCTGGGAGTGGGCTTGTGTCAACATTTTTATTGTAAATTCCCATTTTTTGATTATTAAAAAGCCTTTGGCACAGAAGTAACTTTGTAAGAGTTCAAACTTTGAAAGGATTCATTTAATGGTTTAAAAATAACACTTGGGCCACACCCATAATTTGAAATGCTCTAGCTGGCTTTGTGGCCTGGGTTTTTTCAAAATGCATACACTTAAAATATGAAGGGACTCAGGACTTGGAGCAGTTCCAAAGACTGGTTTTTAGAGTTTGGTGAACTGGATTGAAGTTCCTTAATGGTAAACTTTACTTGCAGAAATGAAATTGTAAAATCAATTTAGTTGGAATGTCGTCTAGTTTCAGCTGGAAGGGGTCTCTATAACTTTTTCACAGATTACGAGGGTAAAAAGGGTGGGCCTAGGACAGGCTATCTAATTTGATGATCCTAGTACAAATTGAAAATGCAGGGCTCCTTGATCAAAAATTATTCAGACATTGACCTTGAGACAGAGTGTTAAACCAAGTGTGGGGCTCCTTGCTCCTGCATAGGTGTGTATCCAGGAAGCAAGTCCCAGCTAAGTCCACTCTTTCTTTCCTTTTTCCTTCTCTCTTTCTTTTTCTTTCTCTTCTTTCTTTTCCTTCCTTCCTTCCTTCCTCCCTTCCTTTCCTCACTCCCTCCATTTCTTCCTTCCTTCCCTTTTCTTTCTTCTTTTTCTCAAGATATACTAAAATTTTTGCTATTTCTAAATCACTATTAAGAACATTATTAGCTCAAGTATAATTTACACATGAGCACTGTTTTAAAATAGGTTCTATTTTAATTTTTTTCACAAAATACTAATATTCTCAACTTAATCAAAAGAGTTTAATAAAAAATTATTTAAGAGAAAATGTTTCTCTAAAGTTGGAAAAATGTTTTCATACTTATTTTCAAATGTGATCTTCACAAAACAATCTCATAAGGTCATTAGGTTGAAATAAACACTTTTTTCTTTTAGATTGAGAAACTGATTCTCTACTGTAGGAGTAAGTAATTTGCATAAAGTTTTACATATCTTTTATTGGTAGAATCAAGATCAGAACTTTACTTCCTTGACACTTCATCTTATTTTGAGTAAAAAGGTGACAGATACCACAGAGCTTAACCACCAAAAGAGAGAAAATTTGGATCAAATAATAATGAAAAAATTATGAAATTAGTTTTATTTTTTATAATGCTTGGATTGGGCCAAAGTAAGTCCTCACAAAGACTTTGAAAGACTCATGGTTTAATGAAACTCACTTTGTTTCAGGAGACCAGATCTACAATCTGGCTGAATCTACGTGATGTGAGGTTGTACTATAACTGGGCTTGTTTACAACTTGGTAAACAAAAGAGATGGAAGAAACTTGCCATGGACTAGGGTGAATTCTAAGAAAAACTTTAGAAAAAAGAGACTTGATGTTTGAAGCTCATATTTGTTTACTGAAAGATTGTGGGCCCTGCATTTCTCAGTGCATTCCATGGCCCATTAATACTGTGCTACTTTAAAAAAAAAAAAAAGAAAAGCAGCTCTTTTTGGTCAATTAAGTTTGGAGAAACAATGACTGACAAAGTTAAACAGCTTCCTAACTGCAAGACATCTCAACTCTTTAATGAGTCACTGTGATTTGTGACTCTTCAAGAGAGAATGCAGCTTTTCCAAACTTACTTGACCACAGAACATCTGAACATCTTAATTCTTTTCTTTTTCTCTTGTTGAAAAATATCTCAAGAGCCTAGTGCTCCATAGAACACACTTTGTGAACTGAGACCTTGGATTAAAGAACCGATATCCTTGATAATAGTCCTGTATTAGGTTGAACTGTGGTTCTCAAAAAATGTGTTTACCCCAAACCTTAGAATATGATCTTATTTGGAATAAGGGTCCAAATATAGATGTAATTAAGGTAACGGTTTTAGGGTGAGATCATCCTGGACTTAGAGTGGGCCCTAAATCCAGTTATTTGTGTCTTCATGAGAAAAAGGAGAGGGATATTTGAGACATATATAAAAGAAAGCCATGTGAAGGTAGCAGTGGAGGTTGGAGTTATGTTGACACAAGCCAAGGAATGCCGGGAGCCAACAGAAGCTAGAAGAGGCAAGGAAGTGTTCTCCTCTAAGGCCCCTGCATTTGCAGCCTCCAGAATTGGTTCTGACTGCAGTTCTAAGAAACTAACACCAGACTCCTCTATAAAACAGAACCAAGCAGTGCCTTCTATCTAGATATATGAAAATTTGTGTGGCCTAATAAACTTGGAAATGGAAACTTGTTGCCAAGTGAACAGATGGACCAGAGTTCCATCATCCTTGCTGTGACTGCTCTGGCAAATGGGAAGTTACTTACAAGAGGGTTAACTTAAGAACTAGCTAA
This sequence comes from Rhynchonycteris naso, assembly GCA_037038555.1. NCBI lineage: Eukaryota > Metazoa > Chordata > Mammalia > Chiroptera > Emballonuridae > Rhynchonycteris > Rhynchonycteris naso. The sequence goes on along the minus strand of CM072997.1, from coordinate 160,444,227 downwards.
ATTAAAACGAAGGAACCTTAGCGAAAAAGCCAAAGTTGTGAGCAGTCCAACAGCTGTAGAAAGGGATATGACATGATGGGACAAAGAGTCATTGAGGAGGCACCTAACAATGTCCCCCCTGTCCTAAGGGGATTCTCTCACGGGTCTCCAAGTTGCCTGTGGGGTGAGAACCCTACATGCTCTCAATGCCTTAGCCTTCCCATGTGGCTCTCACATAATACTGGGAAAATTTCCAAGCTTGCTTTATATTTTGACCCCTCTAAGCATGTTCATGGTTTGTTCTCTTTGCTCTTAGTTGAAGAGGATTTTTATTTTTTTTTTGTCTCTCTGAAGCCTTTCTCCACATTGTTGTCTTGGTCATTTATTTCTGACCTATAATTGGGCAGCATCATAAGGGCTTTCTGTGGCTCAGAGCAAGGAGGAGTTGTGTTAAATAAACTAAACTAGTCTCTAATTACTTGCATGCTTATTGTATATTAGCAGAAGTGGCTAAAATGTCAAAGAAGCTTTTGCTCAATGGCTTTCACTCTGGAGGCTTAGAGGTTACAGCAGCTCAGGAGGGCACTTGAGTTACACTGGGTTTTGTGACCGTATTAACACAGAATAATGCAAGTGAAAGGCTACAGCTCAAGCACTCATGACCTTCCCATTCTAAAGACTCGAAAGAGTGACTCTAACTGGACCCAACTTTCTCAGAAGGTGATTAGAAGCTACGCCCAGGACTTCAGAAACCTACTAATTCAATGGCATTCAGCAGTTGCTCAACACTTGTCTTCTGAGAGACTGTCTGGAGTCCCCTTCCTCTCTCATGTCAGTAGGGGGAATCCTGGAAGAGACTAACTTGGAGAGGAAGTGGGGTTGAAGAGAAGTTCTGGACTCCTGCTTGCCTGGTCTGTCCTCTGCCTCAACTGACAAGAAAGAAAATTGAAAGACAGGCTGGTGCCAAAACAACTTCCTGGTGCCACTGCAGAGACCAATCTGGACGGTAGTGGAGAAGTGATTAAGAGGTGGTGAAAGGGGGACTAGTAGAAATTTTCCCCCTGTGACTGATCCATAAATTTTGGAAACCTTGGTGATCACCCCTATTAAAAAGGCAAAAATATGGGTCACAAAGAGGTTATTCCGAGTTCATCCTGAGACACCGGGGCAGTTCTGGCAAATAAACTTCTGACTCCTGATTCCTGTTCTACGCCATTATTCCGGGATGAACCACGTTCCCCCTGACCTGTCACCGCACTCATAAATATAAGCAGATGAGTCCATTTCCAGAATACTTTTGCATACTTCTTCTACTTTAAACATCCATCTCAAACTAGAGTGCTGGAGCAAATACGTCAGGCAGTGAAAGCTTTCAGGGACGTTGTGCAACCAAGCTAGGAAGTCAAAATGCAAAAGGTAGAAAAAGACCAGAGAAACATCTGGAAAAAATAAGTGTGCATAATTATGATAACAACTCCCAGAAAGGTCTTGGCTTAAGATTTCTAGGGATTCTCATTTTCTTATCTGTTGTACACCCCGCAAAAGCAAAGCAGACATCTCTGACCTGGCGTCTCCCCCAAACCATGCATAACTCCTTTCCCTCTACATCATTAAAAATGACAACTGCTTTATAAATCTTTCCAGAGTTACTTTCATAGTTTTAATATTTATTTGCTTCTAACATGCAGGTATCACAGACTTTCTTTTAATGATTTAAGATTAAATAACTAACTAACAGACCTGTCTGGAAACAGATACCTTTAAGAGGCAGTCCCTTTCTTAGAGAAGTGCTCAGGAGAGCCTGCTCTGGGCTGTTTCTAAGAACAACGACCCCTCTTTAGGAGGCTCAAGACACATCCTTTGCCCTCCTCAGTCAGCGCTTGTTAAGTTCCTGCTGCAGTAAAACTGCCTGTATTTAGATCAAACATCTAAGTAAAAATCTGAAGGAATGGAGGCTAATTCAAGAATGTAAGACCCATTAAACTATGCAAGTATGCATGAACTGGAAAAAGCGGATCCCATACGCAGTGCTATAGCCCTTAGCTGTTAGCAGGTGTGAGTCAGTCAGTTGTACAATTCATTTGTCTACCTAATTGCACTGAAGATAGGCTTTTACTTTGCCTATAACATCTCTAATGAGTAGGTTTTCAGTTCGATCTAACTAATTAATTCTTGTTAACTTCCTTTGCATTGCTGTTCTTTTAATTTAACCAGAGACAGCCCAGAGTTGCTACTAGTGTTTAGTCTCAACTAGATTGCCCCTATTCATTAAGGGCTGTAATTGTTGGTCATACCCTTCCAAGTGGTCATTACAACCTCTGGCTTGCATATTGAATAACAGCAATTTCCTGACTCCAACAGACTCTTGTATGAGGGAGGAGAAAATGCTAATAAAAAAAAGAATAAATGATTCTCAACTCCATTCAGGGCTGTGTAGATTTCTTTCGCAACAGAAATTGTACCAAGGTGGTAAAACGGGCTTCTCGCAGGCCCCCTACCTCCACCCTGAGCAAAAACAATAAGAACCAAGTGAAGCATTCCCTGCTACTGTGATTACAGCATCCGTAAAAGTGATTATATGGCTGCTGTAATCAACTTCAATGAAAGCTGCCTGTTAGAGCTTCAATAATTACTCATTTCTGTTAACGGCTTGCTTTCAGTTTAGCACTTTGAGGCCAAGGGTGGGGGGGAACTAGGGGCATTTTAATAAAGGATTCTACTCATGTGACATTTTTGGGGGGTAAGAGCTTGTGTGTGGGCAAAAGAAAAATGCACATGTAAGTTTTTTTGTGCCTTTCTCAATAGCAGCCCCCTTTCATTTTAAGCTTAGATTCTATTTAACCAGCAAAAGCACAAGTTCATACAGGGTTCAATCATGTACTGAATGTTTACTGAAGGACGCACAATAGTTTAAATAGAGTGGTGGTTTTAAATATTTTACCCATTTCTTTAAACAAATTGCCAATCCTTAAAGTCTCTGCTAAACACATTTTAAAAGCAAAATACCACAAGGACCTTTCAATAAAACCTCTGCATCGAGTGTTTCATTTACTCTCCTTCACTTCCCCCTCTGCTCTTGCTTTGGATGCATTTTATTATTTATTTTCCAGGAGAGAGCAAAGTTGGAGAGAATAAAATTTGTTCTAATGCCTTCAAATATTTGTTCTCAATGCCGTTATTGTAGGCAATAAGACAAAAGAAGAGATTAGTCTAAGCTCAGTGACATCAGTCACTTGGGTGGTCAGGTTTCGGAGGTTCTGGAAAAGGTGTGATTGGATGGACAAAGAAATAAATCAGATTTACTGGATCATGAACCATATGCCTCTCATAGATCTCACTCAGCATTTCTGATGAACAAACAAGTTGCATAAACATAATATTTTAAAAATCAGAACAATAGAGACCTTGTTTTCATCAAAGACAGAAAGCAAGACTACTGAAGTTAGAGTTTCTTGAGTTCATGCACCATCAAGAAATCTGCTCTCCAGTCCCCAAAACCATCACTGAAAATGAAAAATACAGAAAACATTATAAGAAAGTCAGATCTCATCATAGTTTCTTGCCTTTAAATGTCAGATAATTAGAAAATTTCTCAAGATTTGGATGTAGTTTCATACCATGTCTAAACTACTTTTCCCCACAACAAATAAAATCCAAAACACATCAAAATAAAATTCTGGTGCCTTCAAAAAATTGCTTAGAAGAACACCCCTTTAACTTTATTTTTTTATATTTCTCAAATGACTAAATGATTAATGAGGAAAATCTAATATTTTGAAAAGTGTGGATGAAACAAAAATACTGTGTTTATCAATAGTAATAATCCTATTGATTTTGATTTTACTTATTTTCTTTGTTGAGTTCAGATTTCATCCATTTTAAGATTTCACTACATGGTCATATACAATGCAGAGAAAGAGGATAGCTTTCTAGGAAATAAACATTCTTTAGCAGTACACATGACAATGTTTATCACATAACAGCAGACTCCACGTTTCTGGGACTTACTGATTATTTAATAGAATAAGGAAACAGTTTTTCATTTATCTTTCTCTATAACTGTTTCATTAGTTCAAATGGGCTTTCGTCTAACCTGTGTCTTGTGGATGACTTATCTCCTTCTCCTCATATCACCCTCAACTCTGGTTTTGTTTCAGAGTGAAGTATCCTCCATTGGATTGTGTATTGATGTTTATAGTTCAGCTACCTTCCCACTGAAGTCTGGTTTTGTGTAGAAGATGGGGGTCAGCTGTATTCAAGGTGTGAGTGGGCTGGGGCTGGGATTCAGGATGGGGGGGTGAAGTAGCCAGAGAGATTTTCCCCATTGGTAGCTCAAGGCTATTGTTTCACTAGCAAACCCAGCTTTCTGTTATCAGTAAGAATATGGGACCCCCAAAACAAGTTTATGGTGCTAATTCTATTTCCTTCCATGTTGCCAAGCTATGATTGTTTCATTCTAATTTAAATTGTTGTATCATATTCTCTATTAGATTTTTGTTTTGGACTTTCATAAAAAGGAAAAGATGAAATTATGTATTTGGGATTAAAATAAAAATAAGGCAGTCCCCTTTTAGAGTCTTAAAATTTTGAGGAATAAGAATGTACCTAATATTAACACAGCTTTAAGACTATTTTATTTATACTTATTTATGTAAAGTTACAACTTAATAAGAAATAGAAAATTTAGATTTTGATTAGCATTTCTATAAATTCACTCTATGTAAAATATAAGGTGATTAAGGTCTTAATTATTCTACCACATCTCAGGGAGTTGTCACCAGCATATACAAGCCAGGTTTATACCATAATGGCTGAGAACCTTAGCATGTTGTATTCTACAAAAATATATTCCCCGAGAAAAGAGGTAAGGTGAGCCTTTGAAGTAAAAAGCAAGCAGAGATTTGTTGGGACGGTTCTTCCACTAAGATTTAAGTATTATAGTCAGGTCCTGTAATTTCTAGTTTAGTGTTTCTTCTGGTTTTGAAACACCAATGCATCTGTCTTCCTTTGTTTATATGAAATAGTACAATCCAGGTGTCTCTAATAAACAGCTAATATTTGATGGGATTCAGGTCTCTTAAGCCAGAGCATGAAGAAAGACAAGTAAATTGGTGATGTTCTAACATATCCTTTTTGTTTTTTAATCATTAAAAAAAATTTTAAATTACAGTTGATATACATTATTATATTAGTCTCAGGTGTACAACCCAGTGATTAGACAGTATAGAACATACTAAGTGATCATCTCAGTAAATATCATACCCATCAGACACTATACATAGTGATTGAAATACTATTGACTATATTCCCTGTGCTGTCCTTTACATCCCTGTGACTATTCTGTATAAATCAATTTGTACTTCTTAATCCCTTCAACCTTTTGCCCATCCCTGCAAACCCCCTCCCATCTGGCAACTGTCAAAATGATCTCTGTATCCATGAGTCTGTTTATTTTCTGCTTGTTTGTATATTTTGTATTTGGACTCAATTGTTGGTAAATATTTATTTATTGCCATTTTATTGTTCATATTTTTAATCTTTTTTTCTTAAAGAAAGCCCTTTAGCACTTCATAGAATATTGGTTTGGTGGTGATGAACTCCTTTAACTTTTTCTTGTTAAAGCTCTTTATCTGTCCTTCAATTCTTTAAAATTATTTTTTAATTTAAAATTTAAAAAAAAATTTGTCCTTCAATTCTGAATGATATCTTTGCTTGGTAGAGTTATCTTGTTTGTAGGTCCATGTTTTTCATCACGTTAAATATTTCTTGAAAATCCCTTCTGGTCTGCAAAATTTCTGTTGAGAAATAAGCTGACAGTTTTATGAGAGCTTCTTTGTAGGTAACTAACTGCTTTTCTCTTGCTGCTTTTAAAGTTTTCTCTTTGTCTTTAACCTTTTGCATTTTAATTGTGATGTGTCTTGGTGTGGGCCTTTTTGGTTTTGTCCTGTTTGGGATTTCCTGTGCTTCCTGACATATTGTATTCTTAAGGCACAAAGATTAACTTCAAACTTGTTAGCAGGAGATGATTAAGAAAGACAGGCTAAGTAGGTACTGAGAGAAATTATAGCATTAAATAAGCTTCTGCCTCCCAATCATCCACTCCACCAAATACCACAGTATCCCAGTTGTTGGGAGCTGAGGGTAAGGAAGAAATTCTATAAAGATTTTAAGAGTGAATCTGCTCACAATTAGTCGTTTCATTTGCAAACTGAAGGTACTAGAGTTAAATATTATCATCTTTGCTAAAAGGCAAAAGGATCTCTTTTTAGTGTGTGTGTGTGTGTGTGTGTGTGTGTGTGTGTGTGTGTGACAGAGACAGAGAGGGACAGAGAGATAGAAAGGGAGAGAGATGAGAAGCATCAATTCTTTGTTGCAGTACCGTAGTTGTTCATTGATTGCTTTCTCATATGTGTCTTGACCAGGGGGCTACAGCAGAGCCAGTAATCCCTTGTTTAAGCCAGCAACCTTGGGCTCAAGCTAGTGAGCCTTGCTCAAACCACATGATCCCACACTAAAGACAGTGACCTCAGGGTTTTGAAACTGAATCTGCTGTGTCCCAGTCCAACATTCTATCTACTGTGCACCGCCTAGGCAGGTAATCTCTTTTTGATCCTTGTTGCCCTGAGAATTGATGAACTGTAGGATGCTCCCAGTTTGAATCACCTATCATAGTATTTTGTGTTCTAAAATGCTTTCAATAAGTATTTGTTTCATTTGGTGTTACTGAATTTTTTACATTAATTAAAATATCTACCTTTAAAAGAACTATCTTACATGCATTTTATTTTTCTACTGAAAAGCCCAAACTTTTCAAAGAATGGAAGTAATAATTCCTTTTGGTTTTAGATTGGCCACAGAGTCCAGCCCCTCAGCAATCTATAGAGAATATGACAAATGTCTGCTATAAAACTAGACTTTATTTTAACATTAGTTATCTAATTTTTATTATGGCATTCTTGAGTATCCATAACTGCTTTTTATTAATGTTCCTGAATATTTGGACATTATTTTGCCCAAAATTCCTAGAGAAATATTGTGTCCATCATACTTCATGAAAAAAAAATTGGTTCATATTATAATATCTATTATGAGAGTCTCCCTAGACTTGATGATGTTGCAGCTTAAGGTGGAGGTATAATAATGGAGAATAAATGAACACATTAATGATATTACCATTGGTACGAGTATAAACTGGTACAACTCTTTCGGAGGGCAATTGGGAGGAATTTATCAAAATTTAAAATATGTATATCTTTTGAAACAATAATACCCCTCTAAAAATTATTTTGCCGTAAGTATTTTACAAGTGTAAAAAGAAATGTATATTGACTTTTCACTGTAGTAGTATTTGTGTTACAAAAAAAATTGGAGAAAATCCAAATATTCAGCAATAGAAAAAAAGTTGAATATAGTATGGCATGACCGTGGAATATAATGCAGCCATGAAAAGAAATAAGGATAATGTGGAAAGATGCTCATAATTCAGTGCTGAGTAAAGTAAAAAGCAAGTTGAAGAACAAGCACAGTATCTTTCCATTGTTAGTTTAAAATTTACATATGTGTATTGACAAAGAATCTAGAAGAATACAAACTTACCTTTACAATGATACTTGAGAAATGGATGTGGCAGTCAGGGGAGTTAATGTCACTTTTGACTTTGTCTTTTTGTATTGAGTAATTCTGTTCAATGAGCAAAAACTTAACTATTAAAGACATTTTATAATCTATTTTTCAGGATTTAATGAATAAATTCATTGGGAAGTTATAGTTTTAAATTTTCTAATATCATTATCCATAGGATATTCTATTTTAAATAATGTATAAAAATAAGATTATTGGATTCTGGATTAAAATGAGAAAATATAAGACATTGAATATAAGAATAAAACCCATTTAGAAAACATAAAAATAACCCTTATATAATGATTTACTAATCACATTATGCACCTAGATTGGCTGTTGGGATTAAAAGAAACCAGAGAGTTATTTAGGTTAGCTTTTAACAGAAGTTTTATTTTGGAGAATAAACATAGAGTAGAATTTAAGGTGAAATTCTGGAAATTAGAGTTCCTGGAGACAAGTTTTGTCTTTTCTTTGTGTCCAACATGCTTTGGTTTGCAAATAAGAAAAGCCAATTACTGCCTTAAACAATAAAGGCGACTGAGAAGTTTAAGTTAAAAAAAAAAAACAACAAAAAAAACCCAGGCAGATCTATAGCTTCAGATGAGGCTTGATCTAGCAGCTCCAAAAGCCCACCAAAGTATTTTTTGTGTGTTTCTATCATTATTACCATGGTGTCAGCTTTATTCTAAGGTTGATCAACTTTGTGATTACCATTAACTCTTAGAAATACACTTTTCTAATTTCCCTCTGGGAATAGACAGAAGGCATCTTTTCTAGCATTCATAACAAAAGTGTTGTATGCACCATAATTGCTTGGACCACATTCCCACCCCTAAAGCAATCACTGTGGTCAGCTGATTACGTGTTTGTTGGTTTATCTTAGATCATTGTTTCACCGCAGCAGCATGGGTGGAGTCACATACTCAGAGTCACATACTATAGTAGTACCTACATTAAAATCCGGGTTGCTAAGAAAAGAATCAATGCGGGAAGATAATCTAGGAGTGCTCATTGTGGTCTCCTAAAGCATATCTGCTTCTCCTTGTCCTTATACCACATTCTTCTGCTTCCACTGGCCTGTTTTTCCTGTTTACCCTATTTCTGCTCCTTCTTAACTTTGATTTATACTCGTTAATTATAACCTCTATTTACTCCCCACTTTCACTCATTGTATTAATCACTTTTCAACTTCAGCTCCCATAGTGCTGAAAATTTTTTTTATCTTTCTTAATTTATATTTCCAAATTGAAATTCCCAGTGAGCCAGTTTATTTTTTTTGAACCAGACTACAGGTATTGGCCAGTTGCAGATTGATTGTCTTGAATAAGGTGTGTACCACTGGTTTAATGATCTGTAAATGAGGGGTGAAGTTTAGATAGTCCAGTCACATGATCCAAAACATAGCAGCCTGAGTAAGAAAGGTTGTGAGCAGGGTTTTTCCTTCTGAATGGGAATGTAGGTAAGTTACGTTGACTCATAAGTTAAGTAATTAAAGACTATACCTTTTCTTTGGAAATTTTGATACATATGACTTTACTCTCTTTTTAGATTTTTTTCAAGGGCTGTATCATATTAGTTTGCATATTGGAATTTAACTGGGACAAATCTTTGTCTTTTGAAAGTTGGGTTGATTTTTGGAAATAGCCAGAAGTTATTTGGAGCCATTTTTGATTAAGGGTAATAAAGATAGTCATTATAAATTTGTCAAAAATGAGGTGTGACTATAAAAAACACACAGATGATCTTTTGTTGTTCATAAACTGACCCTGAAGACAATTCCAAGAAAAGTTTTAAAAGTGTTTTGAACAAAAATGACAGCACATTAAATAATTTTATTATACTCTTGAGGTAATTGCTTCATTGGAAGGATGAAACTCAGGTATTTGTTCAGTCTTGTGAGCGCATGTGCATGCACCCATGTCATTACATTGTGATTAACCTTCATTCCATAGAAATGAGGAAAACACTGATCTGAGTCTAAGTTCCTGAAGAGGTGATATTTAGTAGGTAAGCCTTGGAAAAGTGGGATTAGATATTCAGAACTGTAGTTTCTTTCAATTGGGTCTGATGTATATTGGTAAATATCAATAAATAATTAATGAATATATTAAATATCACCTGTGATTGAGGTTTTTATCATCAACCACTAACTCCTGTGCAATTAAGGGAAGAAATGATGGACTCTTTTGTGGAGCACAGAAATACCCCAGTAAAACTCAAAGGCAAGGGTCAGTCAATGACCAACCCAGGAAAGGTATGTGAAAAGTGAATCCAAATCACTATTGTGTCTGTTCTCTAGCCTCTAGTATTGTTATATTTGCTATGTTTTCAGAATACCTTGGATTTCTTAAGAAATGCATTAAAAATGAAAGACATTTGAGAACAACAGTTTAAATAACATGGTTTTCACTACTAGCCAATCAATCAGTGTCCACTGTATTTCCTACAGAGACCTGTGGAGTGTGGAATGGGCAGTGTTGCCCCAAGGCATTTACCATGAGGGAGTAGAGGTGTTTCACTCTGGTAAGCTATATATGTAGGGGAAACCAGTTATTTTCCAGTGTTCTCTAGCATGATGTCTTCTTTCCATCTCATCACTAATATGCATCCCTTGTACATTTGTTTTCTCTAAAAATATTTTTTTAATTTACTTTTCAATTAAAATTGACATACAATATTATATTAGTTTCAGGTATACAACATTTATATACCTCACAAAGTGATCACACATAAGTTAAGCATTCATCTGAAACCATGTGTAGTTATTACAATACCATTGACTATATTCCCTATGCTGTATTTCATATCCCCATGACTATTTTTATAACTGGTAATTTGTACTTTTAATTCCTTTCCTATTTTTCACCCATTGTCCCAACATCCCCTCCCATCTGGTAAGCTTCAATTTGTTCTCTGTATTTAGGAGTTTTTTTCTGTTTTGTTAGTTGGTTTGATAGATTTCATAGTGAAACCATATGGTATTTATCTTTCTCTGTCTGATTCGTTTCACTTAGCATAATACACTGAGGTCCATCCATGTTGTCACAAAGGTAAGATTTCAGTTTTTTAAATGCCTGAGCAATATTCCATGTATATATACATTGTATGTATGTACCACATCTTCTTAATCCATGTGTCTACCAATGGACAGTTAGGATTTAGGTTTTCAAAATCATGCACTAAAAACAGGGATAAAGAGAGTGCCCAAATATAAGGGTGTTTTATGCACAGTAGCCATATAAGGGGTATTGCCATGATATAACAAATATATCAGAAAAAGAAAACCTGTCAGTGCAGGCTTAAATTTGAGTTCTGGCTCAGGCAGTTACTGATTGTGTTGCCTGGAGAAAAGCCCTTGAAAAGTTTTTAGCTTTATTCCAACCTCTGTTTTATTATCTGTGTAAAATAGCCAATATCAAAAGAAATAATACATGCTAAGCACTCTTATAGTTAACTTCTTATAGTTTTAGATAAAACATTAGTAATCAGAAAGGGCATACCTTTCATCCTAAGCTAAGCCCTGCTCTCATTTAGGATCTTCATTCATTCAGTATTTGTGAAGGCCTTTCTATGTGCCAGGAGCTCTGCTATCCTCATCAGGGTAATGGCAGATAATACGCTTTTACAATCCACTCTGATCTCACCCACATCAATTTTACTCTTCAACATTGCCTTTATGGAGGTAAAATTAACTTTTACCTACATAAAAATATTATAGTGATTTTCCTCAGAAACCAGAATTTTGTTGGGAATGAGTCTGAGTCTGGCAGGGACACCATTGTCATTGGAGATTGTGTATATTAGTGGGAGTTAGGGGCAGGGGGCAGCTGCAGGACACAGACCCCATAACTGGGCATCCCAAGTTGATAATTTATAATTGATCCAGAAGCCCCATTTTACACTTATCCTGAATTCCTCATCTATGTTCTATTGCTTAATGAAAGAAGAAATTAATTAATTAAGAATATGTGCAAGAAAGCCCAGGGGTTCAATTTTAATGTAAAATAAGAAGCTTACATCTATCTAGTCAAGTGGCTTTAACAGTGTAGTTCAACCACAGGGAAGGCAACCTTGAAAAGCAAGGCCCAGGCCACAGGGGTGTGTGTCTGAAGACTTATCTTTTACAATCTACAGTACATTGTTTTGTCTGTGGTTAGTTGAATATTGTAGACATGAAATCATAGGCTTCAGTTCAATCATTTTGGGGACCCTAAGCATCATTTTGGTTCAAAGACAGAGTTTATTTTATATTTTTAAATTTTTTTTTACTTCTTTTTTTGTGAGAGAGAGAGACTAAAAGAGAGATAGAGAGAAGGATAGACAGGGACAGACAGCCAGGAAGAGAGAGAGATGAGAAGCATCAATTCTTCGTTGCAGCTCCTCAGTTGTTCATTGATTGCTTTCTCATATGTGCTTTGACTGGGGGGCTCCAGCAGAACATGTGAACAAGTGACCCCTGCTTAAGCCAGCAACCTTTGACTTCAAGCCAGCAACCTTTGGGCTCAACCTAGTGACCATGGGGTCATGTCTATGATCCCATGCTTAAGACAGCGACTCTGCATTCAAGCTGATGAGCCATGAACCCACACTCAAGCTGGCGACCTGGGGGATTTGAACCTGGATCCTTGGTATCCCAGTCCAATGCTCTATCCATGGCAGCACTGCCTGGTGAGGCCACAGATAGAGTTAAAATTTTTTTTAATTGATTTTAGAGAAAGAGGGAAGGAGGAAGAAAGAGAGAGAGAGAGACATTGATTTGTTGTTCCACTTATTTATGCATTCCTTGGTTGATTTTTGTATGTGTCTTGACTGGGGGTCAAACCCACAACCTTGATGTATTAAAACAACACTCAAAACAACTGAGTTACCTGACCAGGTTAGCTCTGAACTCTAATTAGTCTTTTTGCAAATCCTGCTACTGGTCATGAGGCTAGCATCTCTCTCTTCTAGCACTTGTCTCATTACACTGGTTATATTTGTTTTCATGGCACCTTGTTTAACCTTCTATGAACTCCCTAGGATTGTACATTAATTACTCTTTTCTGTTCCCCTAAAGCCTAGTACAATGTCTACATGGTCAATAATTGTTTATTAAATAAATGAATCCATGAGAGACAAGGGAAAAGAGACCAAAAGCTGTCCTTGGTTTAAGCTAAAGCTATTACCACAATTATTAACTAGTAGTGCAAAAGTTAATCAACTTTCCTTTCTACAGTGTAGGCTCAGGTATTACCTCCATTGATAGAGAATAACTATCCATTGATGTGAGGTTGGTTCTAGTTTCCTGGTTAGTTCTTCTGTTTTCAGATAAAATTTTGGAAGCACCATTTAATGCTGCCTCCTGTTCGTGGGCCCCAGGTCATTGCCCCACATAGTGACACCATCTCATTAGTTTTGCAGAAAGGTGAGATTTACAACTTCTGTAGGAGTCTTCCTGTACAGAGTAACAGGAAAGGAAGCTGTAACTGTTTGAATTAGCACAACATATTTGCTTTCCTTCCGGCTGCCATAAATCTTTAGGATGACACAGAATCAACATTTCAGATGATTTTGTCTGGCTTGTAAATTGTCCTCCAAATTGTCACCTTTTCCCTCCTAGCCCCACACCTGGCTATAAGAATAGCCCTGACCTCTGGCCTCAGAGTCAAGGTTAATTGGTGACAAGGTCACATGATTTGCCACTCCTTTTAAGTTATGCCTTAGGAATTCTACTAGGTACTTTTTATTCAAAAGTATTTGATTATTTTTTTTACTAGAAAACTTTGTATTTTGTCAAGAACTGTTTTATAAGACTCTACCCAAGATTCTTTTAAAAAATATCAAAGTCAAACTTAGCTTCTTGGAAACTGGACACCCTAACAAAGGACTTGCTAGTGATTGCTAACAGCAGGTAAGTCACAGCTGTTCTTGAAGTTCATGAAAATTCCAAGTATTGCACTTTGAATAATATATTCAGAAAAAATATTTATTTATGAATTAATTCAGTTATGGTAAATAACCAAGATCAAAATACATTTGATTTTTAATTTCAAGATAGAAAAGTAAACAGAATTCTAAATATCACAGTTTTGTGGACATTCAGAATTGAAGAGTAGCACTTTTGGCTAAATGTCTGTATACTCCTACCAAAGAAAATATTTTTTGTTATGACACATCTGAAGGAACTAGGAGAATGTGAGCTGTCCATTCAGGTTGACACTCATAAATGAGCTTGAACAATTTATAATATACATAGAGAAATGTAGATACCTCTCACAACTATTAGTTAATTCTATTTTAATAAACTCAGAATTTGATTAATAATAAAACTTCCCAATATGTTTTTGGGGAAAGATAGAAATTAGCATTAATGCTTTCCACAATGAGAGATTTTGGAGAAGTCACAGAACCAGAAAGTATTTTCCCAGCTCCTTTCGGATAGAAGAACATGCAAAAGCTTCTTGTCAATTTTATAGTCATTCATGGACACCAAACTGGCAAATAAAAAGTAGTGAGATATAGATAACATTCTAAATAATTATGAACAACACTCAGGGAAATTAATGTCATTCCTAAAGAAACTATATGCTAAGTTCCAGTAATTGTTTTACTTCATCTGTCTCTCTAGTTTCAACAAGCTTTGGGATGTCAGTGAGCTCATAGTACAATTCCTTCGACTGGGGTCTGCTAGATTCCTATTTTAGTGCCCAAGCACTCAATTCTCTGAACCTCAGCTGATTCTAGAAAGTGAATCTAAGGCTCCTTTATTAGCTTGGTGTGGGCCTTAGATAGTCATACCCTCTGGCTGGATTCAAAACATTTAAAGTGAGATAGAGACATGTAGAAAAATATAAGAAGTAATTCTTTTTCAGTTTAAGGAATGAAGAAATAAGGAAAAGAAGAAAAGAGGAAGGAAGGAAGGAAGGAAGGAAGGAAGGAAGGAAGGAAGGAAGGAAGGAAAGAAGGCAGGCAGGCAGGCAGGAAGGAAGGAAGGAAGGAAGGATGGAAGGAAGGAAGGAAGAAAGGAAAGGTATAGAAAGAAAGGAAAAGAAAAAAAAGAAAAAAATTGCTTACTTATAGGCTCCCTAGGGCTTCACATCGTATGTATTTCTCCAGCAGTGGTCATCTTGGGGAGAAGAGAGTGGCCCATGGAACTGCTCACCTCTCCCACCGTTCTCACTTAAGCTTTCTCATTCTTGTTTGGCAGACTTTCCTGAAGAATCATCTTTGTGAAGGGTTTTCAAATGACTAATAATCCAAGACAGAGATAAACAGGTTGAGTTCTGCTTCTTAACCCCTTGAATCCCAAAGAAGAATGTTTGCTCATTGCAGCAGAAAAGCATTTACCTCCATCATCTTGCACATTCATTGTTTTAATTTGTCCAAATATTTAGAAATCTTTTCTGTCTTTTTGAAGTAGAAGTTTAAAAAGTTACTAAATAGGGCCACAATTGGACAACTTTTAGTCACCTGGATCTGTCTCTCAGACAATCTTGTTTTCAATCTTGGAAAAATAAAAATGGAAAGATAGTAAGATACTTGACCAAATACCCACCCACACTAACCCTGTGAATGCATTCCCTGGCCCAGTCTCAGTTATTTTGGGCTATGTAACCAAAGCTGGTCGGATCAGAGAACTATTAGGACTTGCTAGAAATGCTGAAGTAGTGATCTTTTCTTATCCTGGAACAGAAAAAGGAAACAGGTAGGCCCAGGAGATTCATGACATCGTTTTAACACCACAATAGGAGTCATCCTTAGGAAGATGTGGCATCACAAAAAGCAAAAAAGAGAAAAAAAAGAAATAGATATTTGAAGACAGTACCGAATGACTGGATTAAACTTTACTTGGGTTTTGCCATATTTCTGCATTATAAAGTTTTTTTTAACCTTGGCTTATTAGCTCAGTCAGTTAAGAGTGTTGTCCTGAAATGACAAGGTTTTGGGTTTGATCCCTGGTCAGGACATACATGACTGAGTGGAACAACAAATGAATGCTTCCCTTCCCCTTCCCTCTCTCTCCCTTCTTCTCTCTGTCCCTCTAAATAAGTCAATAAGAATCAAGCCCTGGCCAAATAGTTTGGTTGGTTGGAGTGTCATTCCAAAGAGCAAAGTTTGCCAGTTCAATTCCCCAATCAGGGTACATATAGGAGCAGCTCGGTGATCCTCTCTCTCTCAAAAGTCATTTTTAAATTTAAAGCAATTTGAGTTGTGCTTTCTTTAACTGTAATTGGATACATTCCAACTGATACAGTAATGAGCACTGGAAAGCAGAGTGGTTATAGGGTGGGAGTGGGGACTTGAAGTTCATTATGAATTTTATTATGGGCATAATACTAACTGGATGTGTCTCCCTCATCTATACCCAGATGTCCTAAGCCTATATATTCAGAGATAAACATGGAGTCTCTGAAATCTTTACCATCATAAAAATGAGTATAAATATTTGTTTGTTGTAGTAAGATGACTAAAGCCAACTTTTTTTTTTAAATAGGATAGATGAGCTGGTGTGTGTGCGTGCATGCATGTGTGCGTACATGTGTGTGTGTGCATGTGTGTGTGTGTACAAGTAGTGATAGAAAATGGTTCTATGAGCTAGAGTTATGTTTTCATATCACTATTGGCCTCCATACACTCTTCACCAAGCAAAATTCTGATGGACAGCAGAGAGGAAGTGTGGAAGGTGACAGCATTGGCCAGAGGAGATCTGAGTTAGGCTGCAGAATTGAGTAACAAGTAGAATGTGTGGAATAAAAAAATTATATTTAAAATATATTTTAAAGTTATATTAAAATAAAATAAAAAATAATTATTATATTTAAAAATAAATAGCTATTTTTAAAAATCTTTTTCACTGGAGAGATTTTTAAAAAGACAAGAATGGCCAAAAGTCATGTCATCTATTAGGTATCTGAAACAACATTTTCTCTTAACGCTGAGGGAAGGGTCTGCCACAGTAATTTAAGTAGAGTGAAAGGCAGAGCCCAAGGCCTGGAAGGAGGCTGAGACATGAACAAGAGCAATCAGAGGTGTGCAGGAATGCAGAGAGCTTTACCTTTGTCGGCATTTCTGAAACCTGGTGGGATCGTGCTCATAACCAGAATGCAGGCAGTCCTATCAAGACATTAGGATTCAAGAGTGCTAATTTGGGGAAATTAAAAAAAGAATCTAGTGAGTATGGTATTGAAATAGGGAATACTAAAACCCAGGAGAAGGGCAGGCTGCTGGAGTATCCACCATAATTAAAGCAGATTACAATTGCTCTGAGAAAAGAAGAAAGCAAAGAGTAAGAATATCCAATGTGCCTGATCAAGACTGATGGGACTGAGGCTCTGTAATGGCAGTGAGGAAATTGGGAGGGAACCCTAGAGAAATTTCTCATAATACCTATTGTTTTTTTTAAAAAGGAAATGATAATTATGACAAAAATCAGAACGAATAAGCCAAATAAAGGAGCTAAATTGAAGAAGAGGCATCTGTATCTCGCATGGAAAGCAAAAGCAAGCAAGGCCACTAGTATAAATCAGAATAAATGAGGTAAGCTCTGTTTTTCAATTCCTTTAAAACAAGGGGCATGAAAAAATAATTTAAAAAATACTGACACTTCTGTTAGAGTCACAAGGCAGGAAAAAATTTTGAGCAGGTACACTGACATATTTGGAAATCAACAGATTTAGATGACAGACATAAAATAGCTGTTAAAGAAGACAGATGTTTACTTTTCATTTTTTTTTGGAGGGGAAGACAGATGTTTAGATCCACTGATTTTTTTCTTTCTGTAAAAAGTGGCAAAGGGAGTGTATGGAAGGCTTAGAATCTGTTTGATGTTTTCTCTTCCGTTTAATTCTATATTTTTATAAGAAATACATCTAAAATGTTACCAGTGCTTTCTATCATAATGATAAAATAAAACATACTGGTTAAGGTATTAAGAAAAACTGAGAAATATTAATAATGATGCAAAAATGTGTAATATAGAAAGAAGGTAGTGAATATTTACAGGACTATCGGTGTAAACTAAGAAAAATCTTGGAAAACCCTTACAAAACCACTTTAATGAAATTAAAAAACATCCCATGCAACTTGACACATTTGTGAGCATGACAGCAGCATCACTCATAGAAATGGCTGTACTAAGCAGGTCTGTTACAGCAGGAATGACAATACCTCAAATTTTGTCTTTATTTAATTATTTATTTATTTTTAAATTAAGTGTGAGGAGGGGAGTTAGTGAGAAAGACTCCTCCTGCATGTGCCTTGACTGGGATCTACCCATCAACCCCTGTCTTGGGCTGATGCTTGAATCAATCTAGCTATTTTTAGTGCCTGAGACCAATGCTTGGACCAATCGAGCCACTGGCCATGAAATGGGAAGAGAGACAGAAAGGGGAGAGGTGGGAGAGAAGCAGACAGTTGCTTCTCATGTGTGCCCTGGCCAGAATCAAACTTAGGACATCCATATGCCAACTTGACACTCTATCCACTGAACTACCTGGCCAGGGCCAATTTTTATCTTCTTGAGAGAAAGAGTTCAATCAAAATACAATGAACAAAAATTAAAGGAAGAATTTATTGACCATGCAGGAGGAAAGTCAGTGTAATAGGGGGCCTTGGAGACAGGCTCAGGGGGTTAGCCTGAGATAAGCTGCCAATCACTGCCCACTGCTCCCTTGGTTGCAAATCTTGTTGGATCACGTAGTTCTTAGGAGAAAGAGAGGGGCAAGGAAATATGCCTGGGGGAAAGATGGAGGGAAGGAGGAAGAAAAATAAAGAGCATCCTGGGACATCCGTCCTAAAGAATTTTAAGGGTGGAGATTTTTCAATATTATATTTATCAGGTCTCCAGGTCTTTTAGGGTCGTGGTCTTCATTGATTGGTTAGTGCAAAAGCAAGGGGTCATTAGTCAATGCAGCTGGTCCTGAGATCAGCCATGCTTTTCTTTGTCTTGTTTTGTTGTTTTTCTGGGCTTGAAGCTAAAATGCAACTGAGATCTAGATATTATCTCTAAGGATTAATGCTTAAGCGCTATACTCTGGCCCCCTTGTTTATTCCTCCTTCAATCAGGGCTCAAAAATCACATGATTAGTGAGATGTCTAGGGAGAAAAGGTCAAGAGAGGGTCCGAATTCAATGACCAGCCATACAAAATCAGGGCTCTGAACCTCATGACTAGTTAAGGGAGGAAAGGTCACCCTGCGGGTAAGGTCTTTGTTTTTCCAGTTTTGACCATTGCTAGGCACCTGGGGCTTTCTTCCCAGGTGGTCTTCTGTGCCTGTCCTATAGTCCTTGCTCTGCTCATGTCTGTCTAACTGCTTATCACAGGTCCACCTGATGGTCAAAAAATAAAGTGCATATGTTATGTTTATCAGCTACCATCTCATTTGTGGAACATCATGATATGTAGGAAATTGATTAACCTTTATGGGCAATTCCTACCCTCAAAAGGTATAGAATCTAGTTGTAAGCAAGTTAAAGTATACCTAAAAATAGCAAACATTGTAAAGCAATAAATGTTGAATGCACTTCAGGCTCAGGAGACTAGAGCACAGATGGAATTGAGGAGTCAGATATCAGAAATTACTGAGTTCTAGGCAGTATTAAAGAGATAAAATTATTCAATATTATTATTATTAATTATTATTATTATTTTGTGAGAGAGACAGAGAGAAGGACAGACAGTGATAGACAGGAAGGGGGAGAGATGAGAAGCATCAATTCTTCGTTGCAACTCCTTAGTTGTTCTTTGATTACTTTCTCAGATGTGCCAGTTCAGGTCACCAGCTGAGCCAGTGATCCCTTGCTTAAGCCAGTTACCTTTGGGCTCAAGCCAGCAACCATGGGGGTCATGTCTATGATCTCACGCTAAAGCCAGCAACCTTGAGCTTAAGCTGGTAAGCCCATGCTCAAGTGGGATGAGCCCATGATCAAGGTGGTGACCTCAGGGTTTGAACCTGGGTTCTCTGCATCCCAGGCCAATGCTCTATCCACTGCACCACTGCCAGGTCAGGCTCAATATTATGTTTTTTAAGGAGAAGTTAGGACATAGCACTGAGTCTATCAATCTGCTTAGAGTAGAATTCAAAGTGATTACTGAGATCTCATCAAACATAAGATATTGTCAAACATAAGAAATTAATTGAAAATAAATTATAAATAACCTTGAAAACAAAATATTAAACAATGAAAGTTTTAGAAGAAAACAAAAGGAAATATTGCCATACTGTCATAATCTTAGAGATGGGAAAGATTTCTTAAATGAGACATGAAAAGCACCAACCATTAAAAAAAAAAAGGTTAACAAACTGAACAATTTCTGTCAATCAAAGGATGTGCCATTAAGAGAAAAAAAAAGCCACAGACTGAGAGAAGATATTTGCATAACAATATATTTATATATACATAAATATTTAAATATATGTAAACCATCTGGCAAAGAACTCATATCTACATTACAGAAAGAGCTTCTACAAAACAATAAGAAAAAGACAATTCCCTAATAAAAAAAATGGTCAAAAGACTTGAACAAGCACTTTATAAAAAATGATATCCAAATGGCAAATATGCATATGGAAATAATGGTCAATATGATTAATAATCAACTGGGAAATTAAAATCATAATGAGATACTACT
Source organism: Rhynchonycteris naso (assembly GCA_037038555.1). Taxonomy (NCBI): domain Eukaryota; kingdom Metazoa; phylum Chordata; class Mammalia; order Chiroptera; family Emballonuridae; genus Rhynchonycteris; species Rhynchonycteris naso. The sequence continues at coordinate 160,424,016 of CM072997.1, read as the reverse complement.
ATGCACTGAGCAGAATATGATGTTTTGTTCTCATTTTCATTTGTTTCAAAGTATCTTTTGATTTGTCCCTTGATCTCATTGTTAACCTATTCATTGTTTAATAACATGTTATTTAACCTCCATCTCTTCATGTGTTTTCAGTTTTTTTCTTGTGATTATTTCTACTTTCATACCATTATTGTCAGAGACATATTTCATATGATTTCTATATCCTTAAATATTTTTAGACTTGTTTTGTGTCCTAACATGTGGTCTATCCTAGAAAATTTCCTCTAATTTAGAGCTTGGTAGTTCCCATATATGAAGATCACTTAAATATGAACATAATTTAAAAAAAATCTCCAGACATACAAGAAAACAAGTGACCATGAGTGAGCATCAGTTAAAACAATGAACAAAGATCTAGATTTTCAAGGACTTTAGATATTAAATTTATAGGTATATAATATATATATATATACAAATATATATAATGTTTCTAGAAATTAAATAAGACATAAAAATGAGTAAATTTACAGTAGTTTTTAAAATCCCTTAGAAGTTCTGGGAAAAAGGCCAAAATTTAAAGATAAAAATAATATTGTAATTAGAAACAAATACTGATTGTAAGAGAATTAGTAAACTAAAATGTAAACATAAAGAGAGTATTATAAATGTCATCCAGAGAGACAAGTGGACAATATATAAAAGAGGTTAAGAGACATGGGAATAAAAAGTTTTAACAAACATCTAGTAGGAACTATAAAGAGAAAAGAGAGGGAATGAAGGAGTTGTAATAGAGTTAACAGCTCAGAATTTCTTGGAACTGATAAAAGAGATAAATCTACAGATAGAGCGAGCACAATTCTATCAGGCTGCAGAATAGGAAGATACCCACATCTAGACATATTTTAGTGACTCAGCAGTTATTGGAGACAAAAAGAAAAATCTTAATAGCAGCCAGTGAGAAGAGATCACTTGCACAAGAATGACAATTTTACTGACAGCAGACTTTGCATCAACAATAGCAGACACCACAAAAGCAGGAAAAAAGATAAATATTTGAAGAAAATAGCTATACACTGAGAATTGTGTATCTACAAATTATTTTTCAAAAAATGAGCATATAAAAAGCTTTTAGGATGAACAAAACATGCTTATTGTCATTTTTATCATCTGCAAATCTTCATTAAAGGGACTTCTAAACAATATGCTTCAGGTAGAATAAAAATTAGCCCAGGAAGGGATGGCAGCAATGTAAGAAAAGATGTAAATAAATAACTTATTAAACTCATATATAATTTTTAATGAATGTTGTCTGTATAAATTAATTTAAACATAATACTTAGTTTATGGAGTTTAAAGAGACAGGGCTAAAATACTGGACATCACTAGCATGTTAGTGAAGAGTGGGGTCAGAGTAAAAGAGTTCCAAAATTTTTATATTATTCAGGATAAGACATTATTAAATTTATAATACATTTAGTATACATGGTAAAAATTTCAAGAACAACCTTTAAATTATGAAAATAGCATGTATAACTTTAAACTGAAAAAGGGAAAATGTAATATTAGAAGAACAAAACTCTCAATCAATTACAAGAAAGAAGAAATAAAAATTAAAAGAGGCAAGGCGGTAGAAACAATCTAAAATTACCATTATTTATAATAAATACAGACTAAATGTGCTAATTAAATGACAGAATTTGCTATATTGATTAAAAATAAAATCCATTGATGTACTGTTACAAGGTATACCATCAAAGTTTAAAGATATGGAGATGTTGAAATTAAAAGCATAAAAAAATAGGCAAATAATAACCATAATAAAAGTGGAGTAGCTTTATTAATATAAAAACTAGACTTTAAGTCAAGAAATAAACATTATTGGGGAGTAATAGAATTACCTATATAATTATAAAAGTTTCCATTTACCAATAATGTATAACATGCTTGTGTTGACCTATAAAATAGACTCAAAATATAAAAAGGAATAATTTTATAGAGTTACAAGGAGAAATGCAGTAAAAGATTTTTAACATATGTCTCTCAATTACTGATTAAGTAGACCCTACATTAGTAAAGATAGAATAGAATTGAGCTTTTTCATGAGCAAACGTGATTAATGGACAACTATAGAAACCACCCTAGATATAGACAATACATATTTAGTCAACTATATATGAGTTCTTTATTCATTTTACCACATATTAAAACATAAATTAAGTCACAACACATTTCAAAATATTGTTGTATATAGATTATATTCTTTTTCCAGAGTGCAATTAAATTAGATGTCAATAACAATGATAAATTAAAATCGACACATTTTAGGAAATTAAAAACATACCACTCTTTTAATTTACTCATGGGTCAACACAAACATCACTATTACACACAATACTTGAGTGATGTTGATAATATTGTACACCAAAACTTATGGGAAGCAGTTGAAAACAGACTGTGAGGGCTATTTATAACCTGAAATTGTTATATTAAAAAAAGAATAAAGGATAAACAGTAAAGAGCTAAGTATACAATTTAATAATCTAGACCAGTTACTCTCAAATATTTTAGTGTTAATTCTGTTTAATACTCTTAACAATTATCAAAACACCCAAAGAGCTTTTATTTTATTTTTTCTCAGTAGTTAAATATTTATATTTATTAAGACACAACCATAACACATGCATATCTAATATACATTATACTAATCTCAACCAATTAATATATGAATAAATTAGCTTTTATTTATGTGAGTTTTGGCTGTTAATATTTATAGAATTAAATTTTGAGACATTTATGAAATTATTTAAAAATAATAAACTCATAATATATACCTTACATTTTTTTTTTTTTACAGGGACAGAAAGAGAGTCAGAGAGAGGGATAGATAGGGACAGACAGACAGGAGCAGAGAGAGGTGAGAAGCATCAATCATTAGTTTTTCATTGCCCTTGAGACACCATAGTTGTTCATTGATTGCTTTCTCACATGTGCCTTGACCGCAGGCCTTCAGCAGATCGAGCAACCCCTTGCTGGAGCCAGTGACCTTGGGTCCAAGCTGGTGAGCTTTTGCTCAAGCCAGATGGCCCCGCACTCAAGCTGGCGAGCTCGGGGTCTTGATCCTGGGTCTTCTGCATCCCAGTCCGACGCTCTATCCACTGCGCCACCGCCTGGTCAGGCTATAGCTTGCATTTTAACAAAAATATTTTTCCAACTAAAGAATTTAGTTGAAACATGAAATTGTTTTACATTATTGAAAATCTCTTTAATATCTGACAACAGAAGAAAGCTAGATTCTTAGATCTATTTCTGCACTTAACCTATTATAAAACATTAGTTTGGTTGACATATATGAAAGTATTTGGCCTCATCCAGACATGTATCGAGAAAAGGAGGGTATTTTAACAGCCTTTTTATATAACTGTGAAAAATTTTCTTTGATACTATGCCAAATCTCCACTAGTGATAATCTTTTAAAGGTTAGTTACAATGTGGAATCTGAAACCACATCAATGAATCTCTCATGGTTGGTTACACTGAAATCTATTGTTATGCCTGGCACTTTCAATGGAGTTTTTACCCATGCATGATTTTGTAATATTATGTATCAGAAATCAATAAAATATTGGTATGCTAAGTTACAAAGATCTTCTAAATGTTGGCAATTTTATTACCTTATCAGAGTAAAAAATACTTATTAAAATCGCCACTGATTTCACTGGAACAGGCTTTAAGTGTTGGCAAGCTGTCAAGCTCCATGAAAGATACAATGCTAAATTCCAATTTTACTTGAAAGCTCAAAATTTGACATTGGCAATAAATATTTTCAGGCTCATTTCATTCACTTTTTAAAAAACGTGTGCCAAATACTAGAGGCTGAGTACCCATAATTTGTCTAGCTATTTTGTAAAGTTAATATGGTGCTCCATGATGAAAATGGCTAGTTGAGCTTGCAACTCCAACAACTAAAAAACGCTTTTCCTTGAGAGACTTACCATACTTTAAATTGCTCTATCCTTACATCATACTTCAACAGACAGAATATTAAAAAATATGCAACCAGGGATCTTTTTTTTTTTTTTACAGGGACAGAGAGAGAGAGTCAGAGAGAGGGATAGATAGGAACAGAGAGACAGGAATGGAGAGAGATGAGAAGCATCAATCATCAGTTTTTCGTTGCGACACCTTATTTGTTCATTGATTGCTTTCTCACATGTGCCTTGACCGCGGGCCTACAGCAGACCGAGCAACCGCTTATGGAGCAACCTTGGGTCCAAGCTGATGAGCTTTTGCTCAAGCCAGATGGTCCCGCGCTCAAGCTGGCGACCTCGAGGACTCGAACCTGGGTCTGCCGCATCTCAGTTCGATGCTCTACCCATTGAGCAACTGCCTCGGTAGGCCAGGGATCAAAATTTAATAAAACAATTTTTGCTGTTCCATTAAAGACATTCATAAATGAAACTGGCATTTATTTTCATAGCGAGAATACATTGGTGAAAAATACAGTGACCACGACTTTGATATGTGTTAAAGTCTCAGCAATTTTATACATTTTTGTTTTTGCACTGTCAGTTAAGGTAACAGTGAAAAAGTCAAATAACATCCTAGCATTATTGTGGAAATAGTTGACTTTACCTCCTTAAAGTTTCTCAGGGACCCTTCAGAAGTCCACAGACAACATGTTGAGAATCAAAAAGTTAGACTAAGAGTCAATGTACTATGTGGTCCAAGAGCCACATTCTGTCTCTATTTTGTAAATGAAATTTTACTGAAACATAAATGTACATGAACTCCTGTTCATGTACATGTTGCTATGACTGCTTTTCTGCTACAGAAGCATAAATTGAGTAGTTACAACAGACACTGTATGGCTTACAAGGCCTAAGATCTGGCCCTTTATAGAATTAATCCAATAAATGTATTTGAAAGAAATAATAAAGATCAGAAACAGTGTGAAAACATAATAATATCATATAAAGAATGGATAAACACAAATGCTAGTTCTTTTAGAAGACTAATGGAATGCAAAATTCTCTGGCAAAGACAAATTTTAAAAAGTGAAATAATTCAATCAACATTAATAATGATAAAAGAGGGCTAAGATATGGCAGAATTAAAAATAATAGACAAATATGAATGATTTTATGTTAATAAAGTTAAAACTATAAATAAAAGAATACAAAAGATATAAATTTCAAAATCTGACAAAAGAATAGAGAGTTCAAGTAGTACTATCATAATTTAAAATACAATCTGAATTAGTGGTTGAAAATCTCATCTAGAAAATACCAGGGACAGGAGGTTGTATAGACAAATTCTGCAAAATATTCATTCAAAGGACAGATTCTTTCAACTCTAAATTTTTCTAAAAAATAGAATAAAAGGAAATATTCTCCAATTATTATATAAAGCTAGTACTACTTAATTAAAAAAAGACAAGTGTAAAAGAATGAAAGAAAATTACAGTCTAATTCTGTTCATAATTATGACCTTGAGAATCTTAAGCAAAGTATTAGAAAACTGCATATAGTAGTGCATGAGAACAAGTAATTCAGCATGACCAAGTTTAGTTTATAGCTGGAATGTATAGAAATTTTGGTTTAGAAGCTTGATCAATATAATTACTTCAGCAATAGATTAAAAGAGAAAAAATATATTTTTTTAATAGATGAAGAAAAAGAATTTGATAAAATTCAATGCTCATTCATGATTTAAAATCCAAACAAAATTCTGAGAAAACTAGGACTAAAGGAAACTTTTTTCTAGAAAAACTTATAATAATCATCGACTCTTAATTGTCAAAAGTTACAAGCAGCCTGACCAGGTGGTGGCGCAGCGAATAGAGCATTGGACTGGGATGCGAAGGACTCAGGTTCGAGACCCAGAGGTCACCAGCTTGAGCGCGGGCCCATCTGGCTTGAGCAAAAACTCGCCAGCTTGGACCCAAGTTTGCTGCTTGAGCAAGGGGTGGCTCAGTCTGCTGAAGGCCTGCAGTCAAGTCACATGTGAGAAAGCAATCAATGAACAACTTGCGACGGCAACAAAAAACTAATGATTGATGCTTCTCATCTTTCTCCATTCCTATCTGTCTGTTCCTATCTATCCCTCTCTCTGACTCTCTCCATGTCTGTAAAAAAAGAAACAAAACAAAACAAACGTTACAAGCATATACTTTAAAATCAGAAAGTAGGTGAAGGTGCCCACTGTCACCAATTTTAGTCAACATTTTACTGTAATATTTAGCTAGTACAATAATAAAAATGTTTAATAAAATGAATTAAAATTAGAAAAGAAGAAACAGACTACTATTCTTAAATTACCTTACTTTCTTTGTAGAAATCTATAGAGGTATTTGGAATTAATATAAAAACTTACTAAAATGGCTCAATATAAAACCAATGCATAAAATAAATTACATATGTATATATGTGCAACAAGACAAAAACCATACTATATATGCTATTTATAATTTCAAGAAAATATAAGACACTTAAAAATAAGTATAACAAAAGGTATAAGATCCACTTGAGAAAAATTTAAAATTTTAATGAAATACATAGAAGAGGTAATAAATTGAGAGAAAAGCCATGATCTTGAATAGAAAATCTTAATATTGTAAGAATTTCAGTTATTCCCAATTTTAATGATAGTTTATTGCATTTTAAGAAATTCCAAAAGGCCTGTCCAGGCAGTGGTGCAGTGCATAGAGCATTGAACTGGGACATGGAGGACCCAGGTTCGAAACCCCTAGGTTGCTGGCTTGAGCATGGGCTCACTTGGCTTGAGCGCAGGGTCACTGGCTTGGGTATGGGATCATAGACATGACCCCATGGTTGCTGGCTTGAGCCCAAAGGTTACTGGCTTGAAGCCCAAGGTCACTGATGAGCCCAAGGTTGCTGTCTAGAGCAAAGGGGTCACTCGCTCTGCTGTAGCCCCCCCCAGTCAGGGCACATATGAGAAGGCAATCAATGAACAATTAAGGTGCTGTAACAAAGAATTGATGCTTCTCATCTCTCTCCCTTCCTGTCGGTCCTTCTCTCTGATTCTCTCTGTTGCTGTCAAAAAAAAAAAAAAATTCCCAAAGAACTTGATAAGGTGATTCTAAAATTTACATGTAAGAACAAAGACCAGAGAATTGTCAAAATTCTTCTAAGATGAGAAAGAACCTAGAGGATTTTGTTCTTCTATATATCAAGATATATTATAAATGTATAGTATCTCAGAGAGTATACTAGCACAGGGATAATCAAATTGATCAATGCAAGAGAATAGGGAACTCAGAGAGAGATCCACTCTTACATGAAAACCTGATAGAATTTGCCCTAAATGTTCACTATGACACTGTGGCATAGCAACTCATGGGAAGGATTGACCACACAGTAAATGAGACTTGGACTATTATTATCCATGTGGACAAAAATAAAATTGAATTTTCACTTCAGGTTGTTCACAAAAACAAATTCCAGATGGATTAAAAAATTAAATTGGTAAAGTCAAACTATAAAACTCTTAGAAACACTTATAATACAGCTCTGTTCAATGAAAAAGAGCTTTGTAAGCAAGCTTACTATTGTTACTATTGTAAAAAAAGCACTGCAACCAAAGTGAAAAGAGCAACAGCAAACTAGAAGCTCCATATACTATTGACTGAATTGTGTCAGCCCTCCTTATCCTCCAAATTTAAATGTTGGAGCCTTAACCCCTACTGTGATCATATTTGGAGAGGAGGCCTTGGGGAGTTAATCAAGGTTAGATAAGGTCATGAAAATGGGGCCATTTTAAAGGAGCCATTATAATGGAGTTAGTGCCCTTGTAAGAATAGATATTAAACTTCTCTCTCTCTCTCTCTCTGCCATGTGAGAACACAATGAGAAAGTGGCCTTCTGCAAGCCGGGAAGAGTGTTCTCACTAGAAACCAACCGTGCTGGCACCCTGTTCAGTCTTCCTGTTTCTACAACTGTGAGAAATTATTTTCTGTTGCTTAAGCCAGTTTACGGAATTTTGTTTATGACAACCCAGCTGACTAAGACAGCATACGACCAATAAAGTATTAATATACTGACTAAATAAAGAACTCTTAAAAGTTACAGGTATTGATCGACTTACGACCTATGTAATTTACGACCATTCGACTTTACGACCACAATCACTAGCCACGACTGCTCCGCGTCTGGCAGCGCAAACGTTGCCCAGCTGGGCCTACGACAGTGTGGACCAGCTTCCGGCAGCACTTTGCAATTGGGAAAATGTTTCCTATGGTATTTTTTACACCTGTATTTTGTATTTTTGTATACACCTGTGTTTTGTAATTTTGTATGTTTTGCAAGTATTAAACCAGTTGTACTGGTAATGCAGTGTTTTACTTAAACCTGACAAATGTAAAAATAAAAAACAAAATGGTGTAGAGATAATACAAATGGCATAAAATGAACAAAGAAAATTATGATATATAACAATAATGAAAGAAATTTATGATAAAATATGACTTAAAGATTTTTATACCATCATTTCACAGTACTGTACTGTGATTTGGCCTACTCAACTTACGACCAAATCGTGTTACGACCGGTCTGTTGGAACCAATCATGGTCATTAAGTCGAGCACTAGTTGTAATAAGAGAAAAAGTAAACCAAAATAAAAATGGGTAGAATATTTGCACAGGCATATCACAAAGTCTAAATACATAAGGCACATAATTATATGAAGAAATCCTCAAATTCATTAGAAATACGAAGACCATGATGAGATATAATTCATATCTACTAAGCTTGCAAAAATTAATATCTTATAATATCAACTACAGTGACAGTGTGGCACAAAAGATATATTTTGCTATTTAGGCTAAAAATTGGCATGACTATTTTGGAAAACCACATTGTGAAATCAAATGTTCTCACTCCCTAACACTTGGCAGTCATTCACCTAAACAACGTATAGTTTACAGTAGAGATTCTAACCTATGTGCGGTGGTAGAAAAATGTGTGAAGGAGAAGTCATAGATGTGTTTGGTGGGAACAGAGCAGCTGCAATACTCAAGCCAGTCTCAGTTCAGTGAAGGATCTGACAGTGCCATGATGTTAAAAAAATGGGAAGTACCACCCAGGAGAACTTTAGCATATGTGCACCAGAAGATATTTAATGAACATTCATAGCAGCTCACTAGGAAGAAGATGATCGAATAAACTGGTACAGTGATAGAATGGAGTGTTATACAGCATTGGAAATGAACCCAAGCTGCATGCATGTCAAGTATGTCAAATAAACTTGAAGTTTCAAAAGGTTTTATCCTATCAGTACCATTTTAATAAAAGCCATTACAAATCACAGCAAAAAAAATGCTGTTTAGAGATACACCTATGTAATAGAGATAAGGGTAGAAAGAAGTAATAAATATGAAATTCAGGCTACTGATTATATTTGGGGGAAAGAAGTAGCTAGGATTCATTGGCACAGCATCTATGGTGCCAGTAATGTTATTTCTTATTTTTAACTTGACAGTGGGTTTACTTTATTACTATGCTTCATACATGTTACCTATAACCTTTTAATGAATTACATAAAATAATTAAGGTTCAACTGTGGTCAAAAAAGAAAAAGAAGGGTGGGGAGAGTGGAGAAAGACAGGAAAGTAGAAGATATGGGAGAGTATGAAAAGGAGAAAAGAAAAAGAAAAAAGTGATCTAGGCTCTTCAGAAGGAAAGTGAGAAGGGCAGCCATCTAAGCTGTTATTTTATAATGAAGTTCCAGTGTTGTTGAACCTCACATAGAACTGAGTTTTTAAAGCCTATTGTGCAAAATTATGTCGTCATTTCTAATTTCTCTAAAGTACCATGTTTGTGGCTTGGGGGTTACTTGCCAGCTCTTAACAAGTTCTAAATAGTTTCTCTCATAGTGTTGGAAAAGATTGCTGGTGGTTTTAGTTTGTTTTGTTGTTGTTGTTTCCACAAGAGCACTAAATGAATATTTTAGTTTGCATTTAGGAGCCAAAGTAAATATGTTTTTAATTTTGTGTTTGTTAAGTATGTCTAGTTGAACCTACATAAGTTAAATGCATATGTGATGTCATTGAACGGTACTTTATTGTTATAAGAATAGGCAAAATAGAATTCTAATCTATCAAACAAATAATTTCAACATTTATATGTTTTTGTTAATTGGATGCTTCATCTAACATTACAATATTAGAGCCAGAAGGGACTACAGGCACGTGGTATGTGCTGTAAGTGTTAGCTGAGGGGAGAAAAAAGTTCAAATGGAATCTTACATATTAATCCACTCAGTAGCTTTTGAGTGTTTTTGACTGTAACCCAAAGTAAGAAATGTATTTTATATTATATCTCATTGAACACATGTGTGTGCGTGCGCACACACACACACACACACACACACACACACTATACAGTTAAAACAAAGTTACACAAGAGAATTTATCCTTATTGCATGCACCCTGATGGTTTCTCTTCTAATCTATTCTACTTCATATTTTTAAAATTGCTAGTTGTTACGTACTAGGATAATGACATGAGCCTAAAAAGGCCATGGCTTGCAGTTTGAAAAACACTCATCTAGTTCACCCCTTATATTTTTAGATGAGGTAATTGAGCCTCGGAGAACACTAGAGAATTTTTTGCAAAGTAGTATGTGTTCATGTGTCTAGAATAAACTAACATGAAGTTACTTTTAAATACATCTAAGTCATTGACATCTCCTTATATATTTCATCTTTGTTCCCTCTTCTCAAACACCCATCATTTAGACAGATATGGCACTCTGTCTAAAGAGAGCAGATTACTCAGTGGGATTTATTCTGAATAAGCCACACGAGAAATAGCTTTCAATCTCAATGACTTTCCAAATTTTTTCCAGGTACTAAAGTTAAATCTACATAGCTATCTTTTTTGCTTGTTTGTTTAATATTATGATAAAGCAAACAACTACCAGTGGTAGTCAACCTGGTCCCTACCATCCACTAGTGAGTGTTCCAGCTTTCATGATAGGTGGTAGCAGAGCAACCGAAGTATAAATAAAAAGATAGATTTTACTATATAGTAAGTTGTTTTATAAAGATTTATTCTGCCAAACTTAGCAAAAATCCAACATAAAGTACTTGGTAAGTAATTATTATTATATGCTTTAACTTGCTGTAACTCTGCTTTATAAATTTTATAAAGCTACTTCCCTACTTTATAAATCACCATTACTGTGGAACTGGTGGGTGGTTAGAAAATTTTACTACTAACAGAGATACAAAAGTGGGTGGTAGGTATAAAAAGGTTGACTACCCCTGAACTGCAGAAAGCAGGCTCTGGATATGTGACTCTTCACATTTATTTTACTACCTAAGCTAGAATTGAAAAATGCTTTGATGCCCACACAAAAGTTTGCAATCTCATTCTCTGATGAAGCCCATAATATACTGGCAAAACATCAGTTAGAAGAAAAGAATTAAGCTCAATTTTTGTATATTTGGTTTTTTTACTTCCCACATGCATCTTCCCACATCTATATCTAGATGGTTAGATTAATAGTTAACCATTCTTCCTAAAATAATATCCCAAATACATTATTCTATGCTTAGCTTCTGAGATGATTTTTTATTTTAAATCCCTATGTGAGTTGAAATAACTCACAGGTGGGTTCCTTTTTTGTTACTGTTCTCATTATCATGATTATTATCAGCAATTATACTGTTATTTTAATCAAATATAGATTAATTCTTTGCTGTCCAACTCCTTAGAAGAGTCCAGAACAAATGTGTAGTTTGTAACAAAGAAGGCAGAAAAGCATTCGCTAAAGCCATGTATGGCACCTGGTGTCCATTCATGTCGGGCAAAGGCATGTTAGTGCTCTTCACTGTGCTTGCATCAGAGAGAATGGCTGCTTCTAAAGGAAATGGTATTTGGCTTGAAAACCTTTCAAAGGTATACACATTGGCTCCTGAGGTAGGTACTTTTTGAGGCCAATACGCTTTTAGCATTTCTGTATCCTGTAAAATGACATGATGCTTTCCACATAGTAAATGCTCAATAAAAGTGTATTTGATTTGCAAGACAATCTCAGAATATTGTCCTGGCGAAGATCTGAGAACTACAAAATACTAGAGCTCCTCACCCCATAGATGAGAAGAGTGAGAGGAACTAAGGTGAAATTTCTCTTTTAGGGCTAGTGGTTAGTGACTGTTAGAACTCAAAAGTAGGAGCTCTTTTTCTACATTGTGCTTCCACTTAAACTTGAGTTTTTTCCATGTGCTCAAAGGGACTCAGAAAAAGCAAATGAAGTTTTTCCTCTAATCATTCATTGTCTTTCATTAGTTTTAACAGTCAATAAAATTTAAAACTCCTTGATCTGTATATAACAGTACCTCTTTTTTTTTTCCTGATTCTACTTAATCATAAACCTTCACTAACCATTCCTTCTCTCTTAATAAGTCACTTCTACCTCACAAAAAAGAATGAAAAAAAATGCCAAAAAATTTAACTCCTATTAGTGATGATCTCTTAAAAGTTAGAATATGCTCAGCTTAGTCTCTAACACTTTTTCATCTTTATCTGTCCTGTATATGTAACTGTTTAGCACAGTGGCTAGATACATAGCAAAGGCCTTCTTCGTCGAATAAGCATTGACACATTCGCAACACTGTCTTTAACTAAGATATGACAACTTTCGTACTAAAGTATTTTTAAAGTTATTACAGAAATCTTTGAAACAATTTTTTTCTTCCTAATGAGAAATTCAATTGATCAAAATTCTATATTTGCAGCCTATTCTAATTAAATATATTTGCTGCTATAGCTGTCCTGTTTGAGTATTTTTTTGTCTCTGGCACTTTGATTTTAGAATTAATGCACATTAAAAATAAGACATCTATTACATTCTATTATGTACTCCAATTGAGTAGGGACACACAAGCCAAATGTTGTAAAACAGTACTTAACAGTATACTTAAAAAGGTAAAATAAAGTTTCCAAGATGAGACATACAAGTCAAGGAAAACAGAAAAAGTAGATCATTTCAAATAAGAATTATATATAGAGATTCCAAAATGGACAGAATGGTTTGTCTAAACACCGTAGGTTTGCAAGTATCAACGGTATACAAAAAAAGGTCTGGTCAGTGTGGTACTCAAGGAAAACAAATGATCTAAGCAGAGCAAGGATCTTGGAATTGATGCAGGTAAAGACAGTGTTAGACAATACTAGTAATATTTAGCAGCACTTATATAAACATTATCGCATTGAGCTTTAACGACGCGCCTAGGATATAAGTACTATTGCTATTGCTATCTTAAGAGGTGAAGGTTTAGATAGGATAAGAAATTGCCAAAATTATATAGCAAGCAAGGGACAGAACTCTCTGACCCATTAAGCTCTGGGAACAAAAGATGCCAATGGCTTGAGTCTATTTTAAGAAAGAATTCTCCTGGTTCCTTTCCTCTTTTCCTCTTTTGATCCTCCTCTTCTTTTTATTATTATTATTATTATTATTATTATTATTATTATTTTGATGGGATTGTTAAGTGTTTGAGTATTAACTCAGCCAATTGAATTTGTACAGTGTTCTAGGCACATTCCCCCCCATACCTAGGACCCGTCCCATTTGGCCTGGTTATCTTTCTTTCAGAAGTTCTGTATTTCTATTTCTTGATGGAGGAAGCATCTTTTACTGTTTGAGTTCTAAGAGCACAGACTCTTCTTGCCACCCGTGCTCAGCAAGACTTGTCAATACGATTGGAAGACTGGAACAAATGGCATCCGTCAAATCATACCAAAGAGCCATCCTGAATGATGTGAGAAAAACAGGTTTCCTTGCAAATAAAAAAATAAAATAAAATAACACAACGAAGCCCTAAGGATGAAATAATTCCTCAGACAAAATCACTGGCTGAAATATGTACCAACACCTGGGTTTGCAAAACAGAAATCTGATACTGAAAAAGAATTAGAGTCCCCATTCAATTAATAAATCTTAGTTACTGTTGCTAACACTCAGAGTTTTGTTGTCCAAATGTGGTTTAAAGGTATGTTTTGTAAAAAAAATGTAAAATGACATATTTAAACTTGTCTACCTCCTCCAAGCACTTTCCCTGGAATCTGCTTTGACTGGTCTTTTTGACCACATTCACCATATGTATATACTACGCAGGACCACTGGCCAGGAGCAATTCCACAGTGATCAATAGAGCAGCAGGCTGTTCAACTCACGTCCTTCAGGCTGAAAAAGTGCCCTTTTGTTACAGTACACTCCTTCTGGACAGTCCTCAGATTAGGAAGAAAAATAAAGCCTGCAAACACCTTGCAATGACTAATCGTTAGAAACAACCAAGAAGGAAAAGAAACTTAGCGGGGAGAAAAATATTGCAGCTTTTGTTCTTACAAATATTGAGAAATCTTCTAAAACGCAGGTCCAGATATTTCTGACTGTTTGCCTCAAAGTACACAGAGCTCCAAGTGAAAGTTTCAGGGTGAGTCTGAGAGAACGGTGGGGCTGCTGAAATGATTCTCTGTTTGAGCAGGTGGTGTCCATGAACTGGTCCCGAGGACATTTTTCTCTGGAGTTTTCAGTCTGAGGTCAAACATTTCACAGACTCTGCCACACTAAGTGATTAACAAAACTAAGTTGTAGCTGGTAGACAGCTGGGTGCTTATTGCCTTGTAAGCCCTTACGGTTTAGGCTTGTCTTTGATTATAGGTGCTGACCTTGGTCTCCACTATGGTTGGGAAATCTGCGGGACTGGACGCACTGCAAATAGATTGCTCCGAGTTTCCTGTTTTCATTCAGATGTGTACAAATTACCTCAACATGCCCCCTTTTTTTCCCCAGAAAACACTAAGGTCTGAAAGAAACTCTTGTTATATTGTTGCCACTTAGGTTTCACTGAGCCTGCATTATCTACTCACAGCTTTAATGACTTCCTGCTGAGAGAGGTTCTGTAGCAGTCTTGGCAGCAGGGCTAAGAATAGCATTAAATGCAAGGTTATCTAGGCATTACACTCACTGTAACATGCAATTAACTCTCCTCTTCCATTTTCATTACACAATTATTCATTAATGTCAATTTAATTTTATGCATTGTTCTACATGACCGAAGGCTGATTACGGGCCTTTTCACTCCAATATCCCAAGTTAACTGGTGCCAGCCGCACTCAGGGCTGCCTAATTGCAATTTAGCCCAGACAATTCCTCCCATTTTTGCCCTCCAGTAATGGAACAACAGATCATGGCCAGGTAAAGATTTTAAGGTGGAAATAAAGCCCATGCTACAAAACACTGAAGTTCAGGAAATCCTTTTGCTTTCTTTTATTTGACAGAATAAAGACTCACTGGAAAAATTAAATGAAGCAGATATTTTCCTCTTTTTTTTTCTTTTTTAATACGATGCACTTCTGAGCTGCAGTTTCATAGCTTTAACCTAACTACCAAAGTCATATTGGACCCCGAGTCGAAGGGACCCCACTGGGCTCTGTTAGTGTAGCAGCATCAGTAGAATACAAGGCTGTAGTGTCCACACCTATGAAATAATGAGTGATAATATGCAATCCACAGGAACATTGAATGGTAGTTTCTACAGATTTCATGGGCTTCCTTGACATTAGTGAACAATTATTTGTTGTTCTTACTCTCTTAGAATGTGACTAGGGGTCTGACGTTCAGTTTGTTACAGCAGTGACTGAGTACTTTCCGAATAGCATCTCCAGCTGGTAGAAAGTGAAAGACTTGCTCCTCTCGTAGCTTCCGACTAGATTCTTTCTACTTCAAATTGAGTGTTTTATATTTCCACCTTAAAATACTAGTAGTAATGGAGACTAAAGGAATCCCGACCCTCATATCCTCGTGTCCAAGTAATTTCGCAATATCGTTGAATCTGCATAAACAGCTCATCATAGGCTTTTCTAATTTTACCAGCAGACAATTGTCAAAAATTAAGATTTAAAGAACTATTAAAGAGGAAACTTGCACTGCTCCCCACTTTCTACTAGTAGTTACTGCTGTTAAATCCAGGGAAAGGTATATCTCTGGGATAAAAAAATCTATTAAAAGTAACAAAAACAAAAAGTCTGTCCTCTCCTACAGTGGGGGAAAGATTCATTTCAAAGAAGGGTTCCATGCTAGCTACTTTACAAACCCAAGATAGTCAGAACATATGAATAGACACACACTTTAAGCCAAATAGAAAGCTCAGGGCCAGGCCAAGAGACTCGTCAACTAGGGTGACAATAAAGTAAACACGGCGGACAAATAGGCATTCTAGACACTCCTTTCTCACCACTGTGGGTAAAGCTGTGTCAGCATTTCCATTAGAAACCCCCCTGTTTCAGGGGCTTTATAACTTAACCATAAAAATTAGTTCCAAGCAAAAACTTGGCATGCAAAGTTTCAGCCTTAGAGTGAACTTTTTTTTTTTTTTTCACAAATTGTCAAAGGGGAAAAAAAACCCTCCAGCCTTTTGGCTATTTTTACTTTTTATTTTTTTAAGACATAAAAATAGAAAACAGAAATGTACTGGTTGTGCACTTCTTTGGAACTCCTACAAGAACATTTATAGGCCATTATGAGGCATGAGTGTTCTTGGAGTACTCTCGGTTTTCTAGACAGATGATTTTATAAGACAAGCATCATAGTGCTTGTGAGGTGACTTTTCAAAACTGTTCCATCATCTATGCCTTTCTTTGCAACCACGTGGAACAGATCTGCCTTATAAACAGGTGTGATGATTCTGATGTACACAATAGTGAGGCGTTGTGGTCTATTAGCTCAATAATCCATGCTCTGAAGTATCCGTCAATATAAATTTAGCCAATAGACCGCAGAGACTGGGAAGAAGCTTTCACAGTTCAAGGAGCAGTTGCAGTGTGTTCTAACATTCTCTCAATGTGTAGGAAAACAATGGGGTTGGCTAGGGGTTTTCAAACTCCTTTGAAAGCAATGGGCCAAGTTCCCACTCTATGTAACTCTAGGGGAAAATTAAATAATTTTAAATAGCAGTACTCAAAACTTAATTAACATGATTCAGACTGAGTTGTGCAAGTTTGGTGATACAAACCGCCAGTGGTAAAAGCATCACATTTGTGGCTAGCCATGACTCACCCCATTGTTCAAAAATACAGATGAGGTCTGGGAAGAGCTTGTGATGTTTCGATACCATATGGGCTATAACAGCGTGGTACAAGCAGCTGACAAGTTAAGGATGGTGGCAAGTGAATTAAAAATGAGGCTCACTCAAACTTTGTGAGTTTGTAATTTTTTTCAAAAACATAATGAAAGAGTTTACATCATCATCATTAGTAGTAGTTTTACTGTTATTTGTATTCAGGTTGCTTGTGTTAAGCTACATGGAGACCATAACCACCAAGCTTAACCTCTCCCCCTTTGATTTTATACTTAATTTATATGTTACTAATAGCCAACTGCTGTCTAAAGCCTTTTTGATTCATGCTCTGTTTGCTTTCCTTCTGTGAGGTTTATGATCAAGGGACCTAATTTGCTGGCTTCATTATAAACTGCATTTTGGACAAAATATGAACTAATGGGGTTGAATTTAGGCTCTCGACTTTGCCTCAAAAGTCAAACCATGCCTTTCTAACAAAGAGGTATTTAGCAGTGTCATTGGAGCATTTAGCTTCCTGAAGTTCACATATGATTAGAAGTTAAATATCTAAAAATCCATTTATTTGCTTAATAACACTGCCAAATTGAAGCCGTCTGTGGTTTCTGCATTATAAAGCCACTAAAGGACTCTTTTGAGGTACTGTGTATGTGATTACTAACTTAATAGATTTCTACCAGCACCACTCAAATCAAATCATCATTCCTCATGGACTGTGCACCTAGTATCTCAGTGTTCTGCATCAGGCATGGGGGAATGCACAGTTCTCATATTTTCCTCTATGATCATGCTGATCATGTGATAGCCTCATTATATGAGTCCAGGTCTGCCCTCCACCCCCATTCCCCATTATTTGATAGAATTTGTTTATACCTGTATCCCATGGTCCACAGAACAGAGAATGCTGTAGGTTGAGCCCTTCCTACATGTGGCTAACACCAACTGAGTGCTTTAAGACATGCTGGGTCCTATTCTAAACATGTTTCCTGAAAATAACAAAACAAAAAACCTTTTTAAATCCTTCCAACAACCTTAGAAGCAGGAATATGATAAAATAATATTCCCCATTCTACAGGTGAGAAAGCAGGTCATATCCAAGTAAGAACTATGGCTGGGATTCACATGCAGGTATCTGTCAACAAAGCCTGGCCTTGGACCCCATACTCTTCTATGCCTCCCAGTATGTACGAAATTATTCTTAGACAGAGTGCCTGTTCTCAAGGAAACAATAATCTGGCTGAGTTGATGAGCTCTGCAATACTCATGACACATGTGGGATGGCAGTATGAATGTATATTAGCATGCTAGCGAGGGAAGGCTTCATGGAGAAGTTGTAACTGCTTTTGAGATTTGTGGATGTAAAGGATGTGGATAGGTAGTAAGGAGATGGGAGTAATTTCCTTGTGGGGAAGAAAATGAAGGGGAAACAGAGTTCATCCTACAGGATGGGTAAACCTGAGCAGGGACTGGTAAGACTGGTTGTGTAGACATATGTGGGCCAGAAAAGCCAGGGTAAGAAATATAAATAGAACACAAAGAAAAAATATGATTATTTGGTTGAGCATATGGCTTAGCAAGTCATCATCTTTGAGTCTGTTTAACAACTCAGGAAATGGAATGTGCTCAGGAGAAGGTATTTGCTTTCTCAGCATGAGAGAAAGGTACAACATACTTCTCTTTTTGCAACGCATCAAAGGCCCTGGGTCTTTCCTGGGAAGCCTTGAGTAGGGGAATTGCTATAGTGTGAGGTCAGCAAAGTCAGATCAGGAGGACACAAGTAGCAATTCATCTGTACTTAGCAGGGGCTGCTGCATGAGTTTACCTGGCTGGCAGTCCTGGAAACTGGTGACTATATTAACTACATCAAGCATTTCTTGGACTAAGCATTCAACCTATCATGCTAAGATGTTGAGAATTCAGCCTATCATGCTAAGTCCAGTGATTCTTCCCACATTGTCCCACAAAACGTATTTAGTCATTCTCAGCATCTTTCCTAAAATCTGATTTAA
Organism: Rhynchonycteris naso; assembly: GCA_037038555.1. Classification (NCBI taxonomy): domain Eukaryota; kingdom Metazoa; phylum Chordata; class Mammalia; order Chiroptera; family Emballonuridae; genus Rhynchonycteris; species Rhynchonycteris naso. The sequence goes on along the minus strand of CM072997.1, from coordinate 160,404,917 downwards.
AAAGTATATGTGGAATCATGCAGTTCTTAGTTTTTTCTGATTTACTTATTTCACTCCATATAATGTTATCAAGATCCATCCATTTTGTTGTAAATAATTCCATACATAGGTGGGACATAAAAAAGAGACTAAGAGATATGGACATGAGTGTGGTGGTTACTGGGGGTGAATGGGGGTGGGGCAGGGGAGGAGGAGAGGGAGGGAGAGAGGGGAAGGGAGGGGCACAAAGAAAACCAGATAGAAGGTGACAGAGGACAATTTGACTTTGGGTGATGGGTATGCAACATAACTGAATGACAAGATAACCTGGAGATATTTTCTTTGAACATATGTACCCTGATTTGTTAATGTCACCCCATTAAAATTAATAAAATTAAAAAAACAAAACAAAACAAAAAAAAGTATATGTGTTCCCCAAATCCCAAATTGATCTACAGCTAAGAACAAGCTAGCACATCATAAAAACAGTCATCAGGACTTAACTGGGTGAGCATCATTCTCTTGGAAAAAAATATTAATATTTGGACTTACACTTGAGATACTCATATATGACTTCCTTGCTGCCAAATTGTTGCCCACAATACAGTAGATGTTCAAATGGAGCTCTTTTCCCAGGGGCTAGGACAGATACATTCTCTTGCTTGGACCAGGTTGGAGGTACGACTCTTCCCCCAAGAGATCACTTCCTTTCATCCAATGAATGAAAAACCCTTAAACCCAGAGAAGGGAGTGATTTGTCAAGACTGAATACAGGCATTACACCAAAATCTCCTGTCTTGCACTGTGCTTTCAATAGCTCACTGTGCTCTTTCCTAATTTATCTTTGAGGCCACTCAGATAATTAGGGCTAATTAAAGAGAGTTCTCATTGGTATGGATAATTAGCAGAGAGGTAACAGCTTTGAGTAAAAAATCCTAGGCTTCTGTCTAAACTCATACTACCTGAAAGACCTAGAGTAAATCATTTAACTTTTCTCATCCTCAATTTCATCATCAATGTGTATAATAATAGTACCTAGTGACCAGGGTTGTTAAGAGCATCAAGAAAGATACTACATGAGAACTTATTTAGTGGACCATAAAGTACTCTGCAAATCTAGTTGTGGAAAAGGATGAAAATATTATTTTTAAATGTGATAATGCTTGTATTGACAGAGTTTATATCTGTGTATTTCTCCCCTCCTACTCCACCTAAAATTAATAAAACAAACAAGAAATTGGTTTCAGAAGAGACTACTTTCCTGCCAATTTTTTATTCTAAATTGAGTGCTCTTGGAAAGTTACAAGGCATGAAACACGGCACGTTCTAAATCATTGCTGCTGATACATCAGCATGCTAACTGTGCTTGCTTCAGGGTCATAAGAATGTGGGAAATTCTTTTTAAAAATTCCCTTTTATTTTCTCAGTTATTAATAATGAAAATGTATTAGTTTTATAATTAAACAAAAAGCATTTAAAAATAAATCGTGGTCCACCTGTAAAGGTCTCCATTTGATAGTAATAATAACTGCTTCCATTTATCCATTGCTTTCTATGTGGCATATACTTTACATATATTACTTTATTAAGTTTTTTAAAATCCTGTCTGTGTGATGAGTATTATTGTTCCATTTAGGACGATAACCCGAAGCTCAGTGAGATTAAAGTTGCCTGACATGGCACAACGAAATCCATGAGTCTCTGTGCCACCCAAGCCCATGTTCTCTTTGCTGCACAGCAGGATTGAGATGGGGACTGGTAGGTGTTTAACATTTTTGTTCCCTCTAAACACCATGGTTTTAGCAGATTGCTGAAGCTGAACTTGGCATAATGGATGGAAGCCTGTCTTCTCTTGGTTCAGAAGAACTGGGTTCCAGTCTTGACTCAGCTAGTTAAGAGCTAGAAATTGACCTCACACAGACGTCTTCACCTCTTTGGGGCCTGTATTTTTTCACATTCAGTGAAGGGCTTGGATTAAATAAATAGCTTTCAAACTCATTTTAGCTGCAGATCTAGCCCACTTTTTCATTTCAAATGACATTTCAGTTGTCTGGCCCAGTAGTTAGGATCTCCTTGGCCTTAAGGATATAGGACAGTTAACTCCAGCTTGAGCCCACACCCTGTGGAAGTACCATTCCCAGGGCCCCACCCAGTGGGCCCACTGCACTGGGGAGAGATCAGGCTTTGTCTGCTCTGTGCTTCATTGATTCAAGCATAAAATTTAGTCCTTTACCCTCATTTCCACTGAAAACGACAGTAACAACAGTCACATGAGTCGGTGAATGGGGAAAAAAATGGCAGATTACTTGGTGAAATTGAAAGAATTTGCAAAAAGATAGCTTAAATTTCCTATTAGATATTCATGTCACTAAACATTTTTACCCTTTTTGAAAACTTTGGCTCCAATATCTGGTGATGTTGTCCCTTCTTCCCACACTGCTTCTCCCTTGTTCTTTCTTTTGCTCGGGCTGTCCCAGGGTTCCACTTCTCATGCAGAGTGGTCCTCTCTTTATGGCCTTCCAGCCTACAGAATTCACAGGCCCACCTACCTCCAGAGCAGCCAGTCTGTTCTTTTTTCTAAATAAAATATCCACCTGGAGGAATCTGTGTACCATGTGCTGTGAGTATTTTTTCAACAGCGCCTCGTTTGTACTTCTGTATACGGTTGATGAAGAGTGACGCTCTCTGTGTGAAGCAGTGGAGGAAGGCACAGCACCTCCCCTCCTAAGGCACCCCAGCACTCAGAGAAGCACAGCTGGGAAAGACGTAGATTAGGTCACCTATTCGGTAGGACCCTCTAGGAGTTATTCTCCCCCTGCTCTTTCTAAATGACAATTGGCCACTTTCTCCTTTGAAACCCCCCTTCACCCCTACAGAAGTCAGGCAGAATGTCAACAATGTGTGTCTGTACCTGCTCACCAACTAGACTGTTAAAGGAGAGGAGGGGACATATTATTTATTATTATTTATCTCTATACATCAGGTATTTGCTGAGTAGATCGTAATGACCGCTTGTGAATGAGATTACATGGCTGTGTGTGACCACTTGATAACAGAAGTGAGCTAAAAGGGTCCATGTAGACTAGAAAGCAAGTGACCCTTGTGTACTGTGCTTGGAAGGAAAACTGTAATGAGATCTTGCTCTGTGTCCTGCTCCATGCATGTGATGTCTGTAGCATGCATAGCATGTTTCATGGTGGTGGGAAGATGTTCGGTTTGAAAGGTTCATTTGTAAACTTTCTGGTATTAGCCCAGTTGGCCATTTCATTTAGATCATTTTCTGAAAAAGCATGTTTGGATTAATGTTGGGCATAAGTAAATGGCAGTTCTTTATCCGTTCTGAAATGCTGAAATGGCTCACTGAGGTATCAGTGCAGCTGTTGTAGGATGTGTAATGGCATTAGGCGCTGAGTTGGAGAGAAATCTGGTGCCAGACATTTCTGGCAGTAACTATAGCTCTAGCGATGCTCCCGGGGAGGAAGCTAACATTAGCAGCAGTGCTAGGAGCAAGGCCCCTCAGTGGTGCCTTGCTGGAGTAGAATCCTGGATCTCTGCACAAAGAAGGAGGAAATCATTAATGATTATTCTTGGAGTTCCATTTGAATAATGAGGGGTGAAATCTTCATAACTCAAAGTGATTTAATCTATAACTTGTGTCTTTTATGTAGTCCCACCTATTAATGCTCCCACAATCTTTTCTTTCTTTTCCCTTTTGGCCAGATGACGAAACCAAATCAAACCAAACCAACCAAATGAACAAATGATTACAGTACCCTACCCTCATAGGCTTCTGGGTGTTCTAGTGTTCTTTAGTTCTCTTATTCTAAAATTTTTTTGGTAGAAGGGTGGGTTTGGGGTTTGGTCCCCTTATGTCTGTCACTGTCCTAATTCTTTCTTTAATGGAACTGCTGATAAGGGGAATGGCTGTGATTTTATCTCAGGTTAAGTTATCTAGCTTTCTCTAAGGACAAGTAAGAAACCTTTACATTTTCTGATCACATGGACATTGTATTTTCTATTTTAATTCTCCCTGTACATAAACACGTATACAAAAATAGAGGATTACTAACTCAGAACACAGAACCTAAGAAGTATGGGTAGTTTTTCTGGATGGCCATTCCAAAGGAAACATTATAATTAAGTAATAGATGAAAATTAGCTTCAAGTCAAGTGTTGATGCACACAGAAATGTAAAGATGTGGTGACATGAGGAATAGACTGTGATGTTTCCCCTTTGAAAGTTAGAGCCTTCTCTTATTATTTATATTGCTAAGCATTTGTAAGAGAACTAACTACATGCCTCATGTACTTCTGTAAAATTCAAATGTGCAAGTTTCTGACCATTAGATAGATACAATTCCCATGGAACATGGGCAAAACCAACTTCTCTGTGAAAGATGTACCATCACAAAGGACATTGATCAGAGGTCCTGTTGTACATTCATTCATTTCTTTCATTCACAAACACTTCCTGAACACCTTCATTGGGGGTTTTGGAATCTCCATAAATACTATTGCCCTTCCCTGCCTTATGTTTAGAATCATTACAAAGACATAAATGCACAGAGATAGGGAGATCAGAATATCAACTTTATTACCGATAAGCGTCATTTGGAAAATGACCATATAAACTTGCTCACATAATTGTCACTCTAAGCTAAATTTGTTGACCAGTTTGCTCACTGAGGTTTCAGCACAGTGGAGAGAATATAGATTCCTGAAGGCAGGGCGACTCCTTCCTGAGTGATTCTTGCTTGTGTGCTACATACATATAGTATATAAAGAGATTTATTATAAAAAATTGGCTCATGTCATTGTGGAGGCTGAGAAGTCCCAAGATCTGCAGTTAGCAAGCTGGGGATCCAATGTGTAGTTTCAGAATGACAACCAGCAAATCTGAGATCCCCAAAAAGTCAGAGTTTCAGTTTAAGTCTGAAGACCAGAAAAGATCAATGTCCCAGCTCAGCAGTCAGGCAGAGGTAGTACCTTCTTATTTAGCTTATTTTGTTCTCTTTAGTTCTTCCATTGACAATGAGACCCATACACATTATGGAGGGCCCTGCGTTTTACTCAGTCTATAGACTCAAATGTTAATCTCATCTAGGGACACTCTCACAGACTACTCATAATAATGTTTGACCAACTGTCTGGGCACCCCATGGCTCAGCCAAGTTAATACACAAAATTACCTATCCTAGTTGCCAACTAGAGAAGTTCCCTCCTCTTCTTCAAAGGAGGTCAGAAAGCAATAAAGCAGTGAGCTGAGCCAAACAAGTGCCTAGAGTACTGTACTTATGGACCTTTCTCACCCTGGGAACCTGAAGTGTAGGGAAAGAAGAATTCTTCCCAATATCAGTAGTGCGTTAGAAAACGGCAATACAAAAATGAATATAAAAGAACCCCTGATGTAAAAAAACTACATGAGCAGAACAGAGGCCTTAAAATATTTGTTTTAATACAATGTGGTAAAAGCTAATAGACATAAAGGTAACACAAAAGGCCTGGGGATGGGCACAGACTGAATAATTTGCGCTGCGTGAAAGGCTAACTTTTCTTGCGACATACCGAGTAAACACCACATTTCATCTTCCACATGCTATGTTCCATCTGGATTTATACCTATCTCTGAACATGCATAGGTCATGGGCAGTGCAAATCCTCCTACAAGAACACCAGGTGCAATGACCAGGGAGAGATTAAAGGACTTATCAAAACGATGACTTCTCAAAGGGAAGCATGTTGCGTTAGCATGTAAGACAGTAATTGAAAATTCTCTGGTTGTCACCACCACTACACCCTAATTATTACCCAGTTAGCTCTGGATTCCTCAGATGCTTTTTTTTTTTTTTTTAGCTTGGGAATCACATGAATCTTTTTGCTGTTCTTCCTGTTGTCCTGTGGCCACAAGGGAACAACTGACAAAGAAAGGCCAACCAGTTGACCTAGTAAACCTGAGCCATTGTAGTCTCATGGGAAGAGTCTAGGATCTCGAGGATGGGGGGTCTGGGTTAAAATTCTGGCTCCACTACTTATTAGCTCTGTGATCTTGAACATGTCTTTAAACATCTCTGAGATTCTAAAAGGAGAATGCTAATAAAAATAATGATACTTCATAAATTTATGTGGAGGAGGAACTTAGATAATGCATGTCACAGTGCCCTGAAAAGTACAGTGTTACTCAACATCAACATCAGTTATTATCTGATGAGATGTTTGGTGGAGTTGCAAGTTAAAACCAGTAGTTAAATCATTGCACAAATCTTGGGCTTTCCCTTTTCTCTTGTTGTCTTACTTCCTTTCCAAATACTAATTTCTGACCTTTCATGAAATGCTCAGACCCACCCTCTGAGAGAAATTCATATGAAATGCTGACCAGGGCCACAGAGGCTATATTTAGATAAAGCCTCTCAGCCCAACATGATTTACAGCTGATTCATAAGACGCCGTGGAACCAAGTAGACTCAGTTTATTCAGTGTGGGGCTGTGTCCCAGCCATGATGAGACCGCTCACAAGAATGTACCCACTCTAGGCCAGAGCTGGGTTTCTGTTTCCATTATGGGATAAAAATAAGTTAAAGTGATATAAAAAAAATTAAGAACAAGCAACATCTCATTTAGGGGAAAATAGACTTCCAGAAACCTTCAGTGCCTAGATTATAATACAGTACCCAGAATAAAGCATTCCTTTTTCAGCCTACCTTCATCTTCTCCACCAAAATCAAAACCACATCAGATGAGTTGGGAAGGGAAGCTTCTCCCCAAAAAGACAACATTAAATAGAAATGAAAAACATGATGACCTGGGTTCAAATTCTGGCTAAGCCACCTACTGGTTGTAAGATATGGGGATGCTACATGCCTTTTCTCTGCTTCTTTATCTTGAAAATGAAAAACATGATATAAAAGTTATAAAATTATTGTGAGAATTAAATTAGATACAACATGCAAAGTACTTAGAACAGTGTTTGATACATATTAGGCACTCAAAAACTAATTATTATTATATTTATTGCTATAGGACACCTAATTGTGTCCCCCTGCCCCAAATTCACATGTTAAAGTCCTTACTCCTAACATAGCTGCATTTGAAGATAGGGTTTTAGGATGTAATTAAGGTTAGATAAGATCATAAGGGTGGCATCATAGTTCAATGGACTCAGTAGCTTATAAGAAGAGGGAGAAAGAGATCTCTCCCCACATTCATGTACCAAGGAAATGCCATGTGGTCATGTAGTCAAAGTCTCCAGGACTTCCCATCTTCAAGTCAGGAAGAGAATTCTGACCAGAACCTGACCATGCTGGTAGCCTGATGTTGGATCCAGCCTCCCAAAGTGTAAGAAAGTAAATTTATCTTGTTTAAGCCACCCAATCTATGGTATTTTGTTATGGCAGCTTGAGCTGACTACTACACTTAGAAACTAGAGATTGCAAACTCAAATGACAATGGATCAACACAAGTAAATATTATTAAATGAAACAACTTCTTCTTAGAAATGCAATAGTATAAGCTTAATGAAAAAAGCTCAGTGATAAACTGATACTAGGCATATATGACAGACACCAGAAAGTTACAGAGTCTGGTGAACTGTAGAGTGACAGCTAGGTCAAAAGGATATGGCCAGCACTTGGGCTGAGTCAATTAATTATTGGTGTGTGAGAAGCTGACTTAGCATTCCAAGACTGTCTGACATTATACAGAAAAGATAAATTGTGAGTTTTTTGTTGTTTTAGGGATTGTGAGATTTCTAACTTTTAAATGTTGACCAAAATACTGTGAGGGAGTAAGAGTAAACTTGACCCATAGACCACTGAGCTGCTCCATCAAAAATGTTTAGAGATTAACACTAGGAAAGACAATCTGGGGAAGAATAATGACCAGTGACAGGGGAACTAGTTGGGATGAAGAAATACTAAGTTGGAAGGTGGGAAGAGACCAAGATTTCTCATCAGACCTAAATTTAAGTTCCATTTTAGCTGTGTAACCATTAGCTAATATTTGAATCTTTCTGAGACACAGTATTTTTTCAACAGAAAAATGATGATGAAAATAATGCTTGTGTTATATGGTTCCTGCAGGGATGACTGGGAAATGTATATAGTGTGTAGTGAGTGCTTGAATGTATTTGTTCTTTTGTTCTTTCTTTTCTCTTAGCTGATGGATAAGATCCTGAACAAGGAAACAGTGGTGAAATGATGCTATGACAACATGACAGGCATAGAATGACTAGAATTTGATTTGATGAAGAAGCCTTCCAAGTTGATGACCCTTGAGAGGGAAAAGGAAAAATAAAGCTCTTAACTATAGTTCACAGGAGGAGAGATTAATTACTTGTGTTTTAGATAAATTGAACTTGAGGAGTCTCTGGAATATTGGGTTGAAATGTCCTACTGCTCTTCAAATAAGTATGTGAGGAGAGTAGTTAGGGATAGAGATAGAGTTTCAGGTGCTATCATCTTATGAAGAGTAATTAAATCCATAGGAGTAGTTGAGATTTTTCAAAGAGACCACATAGCCTAAGAAGAGAACAAGGTCCATATGGCCAAGGATGATACAAGAAAAGAATAAGTGATGGAAGAAAAACTTGGGAGAGTGAGGAGGAACATCCAGAGGGGAACACATAATTTAAAGAGCAAGTAGTAACCTGAGAAAAGGGAAGGAACATTTTAAGAAAAAAGAGGTTTTTATAGCATTATTAAATAGAATGAGAATGAAGAAGAAAGACCTTGGTGTTTGTAATTTGAAGTTTACCAGTGCTCTTTAGGAGAGCAGTTCAATGAGAAAAACTCAGGGAGTCTGACTTACAAAAACCAGCATTTGGTGACACCCCCATCCACCTTTTTATCTGCACCTTCCTAACTCTAAAAGATGACTCCAATTTATCAAGGAAATAGGCATATTTGCGTTTAGGTGAGGTATTTCTAGAAAATATGCTGTAAATTAAACATGATTTTCTGGTAGTAAAAATGATATAGAGGAGGATTATGCTTTTGACACAGGGCCTTGTGCCCAACATTTTATAGGCATGAACACAAACTCCATATTGAATTAATTACTTATAAATAATAACCATGTGCAATATAAAGCTCCTTTAAGTATACATAATTAAACAGGGTAATACTAAAAACCAATTACATAAATTATATTTAATATGAGAAAGAGTATAAACATTAAACAGTCATTATTTTATTTCCTGACATTCTTTCTCATTGACAGAGGATGAGAATTTCAACATCACAGAATCAGAAGAAATCCTTTGAAAAAGTTTTCACAGACATCTCTGAGAAGACTTTGGAAGCTATTGGTGCTGCTTGATTCCTTCATGAAGAGTTAATAGACTACGTTTTGTTTTCTCCTTTTTCATGAAATACAGTGTGTCCGTAAAGTCATGGTGCACTTTTGACCAGGTGACAGGTCAAAAGTGCACCATGACTTTATGGACACACTGTAGTTACCATAGTAAGTGTTGGAGGACAAGATGTTAACTTTTCAGCTAGCATCAAGAATAAAGTCTTTCTGCTTTCCTGAACTGCCATCTCACCAGGATTAGCCCCTTTCACTTATACCCTGAGGTTATTCAAGGAACATGGACTTTGAACCACATATAAAAAAAAAAAACATTTTAAAATGTTGATTTTCTCACCTCGTACTACTCTATACAATGTCAATAGAGGCTCAAAGCTTTTACATAAATGTTAGAAACTCCATCAAGGTTAAGGTTGATCCAGATCTGGCAAATTTTATTGAGTCTTAACAATCATCAGAGGTTTGACCTTTTCTTTTTTTTTTTTCTTACACAGGGACAGAGAGAGAGTCAGACAGAGGGATAGATAGGGACAGACAGACAGGAACGGAGAGAGGTGAGAAGCATCTATCATTAGTTTTTCGTTGCCTTTGCGACATCTTAGTTGTTCATTGATTTCTTTCTCACATGTGCCTTAACCGTGGGCCGTCAGCAGACCGAGCAACCCCTTGCTGGAGCCAGTGACCTTGGGTCCAAGCTGGCGAGCTTTTGCTCAAGCCAGATGGACCCGCGCTCAAGCTGGCGACCTCAGTCTCGAACCTGGGTCTTCCACATCCCAGTCTGATGCTCTATCCACTGTGCCACCTCCTGGTCAGGTGAGGTTTGACCTTTTCAATAGAAACTTTAGAGAAGTTGTGTCCCCTGTGATTATAAAGAAATGAGAGTGACGTTTTAATAAGCACTGAGCATTTCTCATTTAAAATAAATATTTATGTTGTACTGTGAAATTTATAAAACACTTTCTGTATATTAATGAACTGCATTTTTAAAGTGCTCTTTGATATATAATAGTAGGGCTATTAATTATCATTTTTAATTGTTACACCCAAAGATTGATGGTCAATGAGATTAAATGTCCTTCCCTAAGCAAAAGACACAGTTACTAAGAGACAGAATGAGGAGCTGGAACCCAGGTCTCCTAACTCCTAAGCCAATGCTCTTCTTACGGAGCTGTCCCTTTAAATAAGCGCTCTCCGTTTCCTATGAGACACTGTACACTTATTCAGATGTTGGTGCCATTGCTCAAAATACTTTTTGAAAACATGCTCTAAGTATGTTTCGTTTAGTCACACTATACACTTGACCTCTACATTATCTACCTGCTCTCACCACTTAGAGCTCCACCATCTTCCTCTCAGACCCTGAGGGGTCAGTGATGCCACTGCCTGTTGCAAATATTTGAAAGGGGTCTGTGCATTCATGAGGAGAGCTAGAGGGCCAAACTAAGAGTGAGGGGTCAGGGAACTTATGTGAAGCCCCTGAGGCTACTGCCAGAAACACTTGCGGGTCAATTGTTTGTCACTGTCCTGCCCTCTCTGCTAAGAGTTGATAGAATGGGTGTAGCAAGCAGCTCCATTATTAATTAGAGTTGCTGCTCATCAAATTGCTAGAAGTCACGCATTACCTATCCCTTCCACATAAAAATGGGGTAATGCACTACAAATATTTCTATTGAAGTGATTATTATTTCATTTTCACATTTTGGCTTTTTTAAAACTATGCTTCATTTTTTGAACATTTTACTAATATGAAATCTCTCATTCTTTCAGAATATCAATAAAGAATCTGGAGGCCGACCTCAAATTGTATCCAGACTATGAAGGCATGTTATCATTTATGTTGATGATACAGAATAGAAGGAGAAGAATGTTTATGACAAATTTGAGTGAATCACCAGGTGAGATAGTATAATTTCCTTCTGGATATCTCCATAAACAATACATTATCTTTTCTAAAGGAAAATGATGTTACTAGACTTCTATCTTTACAAAGTAGTTCATGTTTTTGTAATTATTTTTTAGTTGACATGATGAATTTGCCTTCTTTAGCCATCCACATTCTCCTTGACTGAGGTAATACATTTTAAAAATGGCTGACCCAAGAAAAGTAGCTAAGATACTCACTAGGGATTAGAAAAGGCTTTATTTGGTAATAACCATGCGAAAGGGTCTGTATTTAGATTCTTCCAAAGAAGTAAGAAAGAGGGAAGTGAAGGTGTTTGTTTGTGTCACTACAGATAAAGAGACCATCTTCTCAAAGGTGCTGAAGGAACCTCTTCTCTAAGGGTGTATGTGTGTTTGTGTGTGTGTGTGTGTGTGTGTGTGTGTGTGTGTGTTGAAAGGAAGGGACTGGGTGTACTAGGACCTGTTTTTGGAAGGGGTAAGAAGGCTGGACAATATTCAAGAGGGAAAATGGCAATAGTGCAATAGTGGAGGTGGTGGTAGTGATAGCAACAGGGAAATGACGAGTCCATAAGGTGATAAAAATACAAGATTCTTCTGCCCTAACATCCACAATCTGAGTATGGGCTCAGAAGCACCTGTTCAAGTGGAAAAGGGAAGCTCTTCCCTGATGGGCTTTGTGCAGAGACCGAGGCAGTGGCTGCACTGGTGCTTCAGGACATGAGTCAGGCAGACTGGCTGTCGTCTCTCTGCTGACACTCTCCCATGGCCACAGCAGGAGATGTTGCCCATGACTCAGAGAATGAGGCTTTAACTCTGGTACTCGGGAAGTGTGAGAGATCCAGACAAATCTGGGTACAATGTTTCTTTCTTGGAGATAAAAGGGTGAAAGCGTTAATCTCTGAATACCTAGTCTTTTTTTCCTATTGCTTGCACATTTATCTATGACACTTAATCTTTTCCCAGAAATAATTATTAAGCACCCCGTAAGGATTCTTAAATGTGTTGGTTCCATGACTCCCTGAAGGCTCCAGCTATACTCTAGAGTACTTAAGAAATCTGTCTTACAGGTTCCGTCACTTCCGAAATCCTCTGAGATTGTTTCTAGCTCCTATTTTACTCTAGGTTCAAAATCCCTTATCGAAAACTCTTGGGTTCGAATGTATTTCAGAGTTCAGATTGCTTCAGATTTTAGAATGGTAATCATGTAAATTATCTAGTATCCTTAGAACATCTAGTTAAATAAGTAATTAATATTTCCTTAGTGAATATATGAACATTCATACTAAGGGGGTAAGTAAGGATCATAAAGAGCCTCATGTCACTTTGAATCAGTTTTTTCTGACATTGAATTCATAACAAATTTATTTCTTAACAATTTCAGTCTTCAGAGATTTTAAGACTTCAGATGTGGACAAGAGATTGTCCGTACCCACTATTCTGCTGTTAAATGTCATGAAGGTCTCGAGAGTGACAAGTACAACCAAAAGTCTCAAATGGAGAAGAAGGTCATTTCCCTTTGTAATAGGCTGAATAATAGCTGTGAAAGATACAAGTTCCCCATTCTGGTCCCTGTAAATATTATCTTATCTCGCAAAAGGTGTGATTAAATTTAGGATTTTGAAATGGAGAAATTATGCTGGATTATCCAGGTGGGCCCTACATGCAATCACATGTATTTTTTTTGAAATCAAAGCAAAAGGAGATATAACACCCCAAAGAGGAGAAGGCAAGGTGAAGGCAGAACAGAGAGATTTAAAGACGCTGGCCTGGGAGACTGGAGTGAGGCAGCCACGAGCCAAAAAATGTCGGCGGTCACCAGGACAGATTCCCCACTAGAGTGTTCGGGACAGAGTACAGTTCTGCTAGCACCTTGATTTCAATTCACTGAGACTGATTTAGGGCTTCTGGCCTCCAGCACTGTGAAAGAATTGATTACTGTTGTTTTAAGTCACCAAATTTGTGGTTGTTCGTTACAGTCACCACCCAAATGAGGCTGGTCTTCACACCCTCATTCTAATGCTCCAAAGTTAGTCGCTCGTTTCTGGATCACCCGTCTTTTCCCCAGTGATTCTTTGGGTGTTATTAACTTCTCTGAATCTTAGTTTCTTCATTTATAAAATAAGGATTATAATACTAATCTCACAGCGTTGCTCTAAGCATTAACTTTAAAAAACAAAATGCTTAGCATACCACCAGCATAAAGTTAATACTTAATAAATGCTAGTTTGTTTTTTGGCATTACTATTCACTGAGAATCTCTTTATAACTTTCCGGGATATATGAATTTGCACGTATGTTTGAGTCCATTTATATTGCAGAGAGAATCGATCAATCAAATCTCAATTTTCCCTCATCTAAAAGATTTTGCCAGCCCATTTATATTCACCAATGTCACAATGATGATGCATCTGATGCCTAAGAGTGTGAGATGTCTAAAGACATACCAATCAGTCCTGAGAGGCTTAGCTTCTATTTTTATCTCAAACATTTTACTTTTCCAAAGGCTGGAGTCTTTGAACCTGGTGTCTTCAATCAAACCAGGCTAATTTGCCTGACAAATGCTTAGAAATGCACCCATTTGCAGATGGGTAGGCCTACTGTTACTGGGGAAAAAAGACTTTTTCCCAAAATGGGCAAACGTATCAAAGTACCCCTCCTCCCCAAATAACAAGAGGCTAGTCCAGTTTGAAAAGAGACAATAAGTAATTGTAAAATTGCCTAGACTCATAAAAAGAAGAATAATTAGGACAACAGATTTGTGAGAAAGCACCCCCGGGGAGATAAGATGTATGAAGACAGAAGCTAATGGATGATATATAATATAAAGGCAATAATGAACGTTGTTCGCTTGTCTCCTGTGGGTAGGCATGGTGCTAGGCACCGTCATACACTAATGGGTACTTGTTCTCCTTAGCTGCAGTCAGGCCAACTAGTTTTGATAGTTTAGAGTGTTCTGCTGTAGCCATCCTCATTTAAACAGGACAGGTTTTACTTTTTACAGATACATAGCTTTAACTCTTAAAAGGTAACTTTTATTTTTTAGCATAACATACATTTAAAATACATTATTCTTTTAGGAAATGTAATTTCGTTGCCTCTGACGAATGTCTTAAGGTTTCCGGGTAACTAGGAAGGTCACACACTGTGAGGGGTGCTACGGCTGCAGTAATGATCTGATACTGCACTCTCATTTTGCAAAGGGGGAAGCCAAGGCCTAGCATTCCATGAACCCATTTGTGGCCTCACAGCTGTTAATGAACAAAACAGGACCCAAAGTCGTTAAGTCTTCCCTTTGAGATCTCTCTCTGTCCCACAATAACTTTGTTTCGTCCTTTCCAAGGCTGCAACACCAAGAAGGAGAACAGAGCCTAGGATCAAATTTTGAATTCAGCTCAACTACTGATGTGGTATGATCATGGAAAGATCATTTACCCCCAATTTAAAGTTTTCCCATCTGGAAAATGGTTTTCACTGACCTCTGTGGTTTTTGTTGTTGTTTACAGTACTTATCACGATCATTATTATCAAATGTCTGATTCCCACTCTAGGATGTCGTAGTTAAGGGCATGGATAGGGTCTGGACCTACACTTCCTTGTTTAAAGTTCAAGCTGAACCATTTACGGACTGTGTGAGCAAGTTACTTAATCTCTCTCAGTCTTAATTTCCTCATCTGTAAAATAAGGCTAATGATAGAGGCTATCTTAGATGTAGAATAAACGACTTAATAAGTGTAGAATAATTAGAACAGTACCTGACACATATATTAATAAGCCCTATCTGCATACTTCTATGATGTTCTCATCTGTCTCCTTCACCACTCGATCCCAAGTGCCAATTGCCTTCGTGATTGGATGCCTGACTGCAATTTTATCTCTTGCCACACTTCCACTGGTTCTAAGCTATTTGCATTTATCACCAAGTCTCCTGAAGTTTTCATGACCTTGTGCAGAATTCCTCTACCTGGAATACCCTTTCCTTCACAGTTTCCAAACAACAATGTGATAAGAAAAAGACTGACACTGAAAGGAAGGGAGGATGTGAAAACGGGAAAGGTGACTGAATGTAAAAGGTAGTGAGTAGGCTGTGCAATGTAAACAGTCAGATGCCCATTCATTAGTTTTCATGGTTCTCTGAGAATAGATACTTAGTTCACTCAAGGTTGTCCTGGGCTTAGTAATAACAGCATGAAGCAAGTGCCACCACACCCACTAATTACTAATTCTGGAGCACCCAGAGATGCTTCACTGAGGCCTGGGGACATGTTCCCAGGACTTCTTAGTGTTGAAAGCTTTTCCCGTTTAGGTTCCCCCTGTACTGACTGCATCTGTGTTTTTCTTCCATTGTGTGCTGTGCTGATCCATGTTTCAAGTTTCAAATATTTTGTGTTGTTGCTTTTCCCCCCTCTGACAAACTTGAGCTTTGTGGGGGCAGGGATCATATGTTAGTCATCCTCATATGCTGATGTGTAGACAGAGCTGGTATTTGGTGTGCCTGGCACATGGTGTTAAAACTTTATTCCTTGATTTCCCAGACAGCAAAGCCTTCCAGCTCTCTTTGAAATTCACTGATATTTCATTTAATTTTATTTTCCTCCTCTTCTTTCTTTGCTCAGTTCTTTGGTAGTTCTTAGTTTCATCTTTTCTTTTTCTCTTAATATTTTTCATGCTCACCTGATCCCATGTCTTTACCCACTCCTTACACACAAATGTCTCCACCCTCTGTGTCTCATCCTTCAACCCAGCCACTGGTCAGACGTCTTTACTTGGCAAGTTTATGTATACCTTATAATAAGTCTACTTCTAAAACAGAGCACATACCACCTTGTCATCTAGAAGTAGTCTTCCAAATCTCATTTTGAATCAATACCCCAGCTGGGAAACAGACATCTTCACCTTCCTTTCCTGCCACATCTAAGCAGTCTTTAAATGCTAAAAATGTAGAATTTACACATCACATTTTTGATCTCTCCCTCATACCTCCATTGCCATTGCTTTAGTTTTTGTCTTCATCATCACTAGTTACCCTATTACAATAGCTTCCTAATGCCCTCAATAGTGACATTTTAGAAGAGTATGGGCCAGATGTTTTGCAGACTCTTCCTCATTGGCTTCCTCATGTTTAGAGTCAACTCATACATTTTTGGCAGAAATAACACATAAGCAACATATTCTCCCTTCTCAGTGCATCATATTAAAAGGTACATGATGTCTCTTTGTAATTAATCAGTAATTTGTATGAAGATATTTTGAGACCATCTAAATATCCTATTTCCTTATCAAATTTTCACCAAGTAGTTTTATTAGGTATTGATGATTTTTGCCTGAATCAATTATTAATATGATGGAGGCCAAATGGTAATTTTCACTCCATTATTTCCTCTATATTTTTTGGATAACATTCTACTTTAACTCAATATTTTTACAAACAGAATAATCCCATAGTGTCATTATTTATTTTGATATTAAATTGTTCTAGATTTGTTTGGTGGGAGCCTTTTCAAGCTGGCTCCTGTGTCCTTTTGATATGTCCTCATAATTTCTTGAGCTTGTCTTTATTTTTTAGCATAAGGACATGTTTTGTGATCTCTATTTGGAGAACTATTTTGGCTGGCTATAAAATTATAGGTTGGTAGCTACTATTTTCAGTTTTTTAAAAAGATATCTTTCCATGGTTCTATGACAGTTATTTTGTTGTTGTTGCCTAATTTATTGTTGCTCCTTTAAAAGAAACATGTATTTTTTCTCCCCTTCTGAATACTTTTAAGATTTCCTCTTTGCTTTGATTTTAGCATGATTTAAATTTTTTTTTTTTTTTTAGAAATTAAATCTAATGGAGTGACATTGGTCCATAATAACACATAGGTTTCAGGTAAACATCTCTAGAGCATCTGAACTGTTGATTGCATTGTGTACCCATCACCCAAAGTCAAATAATTTTCCGTCACCATATATTTGTCCCTTCTTACTCCCTGCCACCCACCACCTTCCCCCTGGAAACCACTTCACTTTTGTCTATGTCTATCAATTTCATTTTATATCTCACCTATGTGTAAAATTACATAGTTCTTAGCTTTTTCTGATTTACTTATTTCACATAGCATAATATTCTCAAGGTCCATCCATGTTGTCATAAATGACAATATATAATTATTTCTTATGGTTCAGTAGTATACTATTTATGTATGTACCACATCTTCTTTATCTAATTATTTATCGAGGGACACTCTGGTTGTTTCTATGTCTTGGCCACCATGAATAATGCTATGATGAACATATTTTACTATGTTGTGTCAAGGTGTGTTTTTTCTTATATTTCTCTTCCTTGAATTTTTAAAACTTAATCAACCTGTGATTTGATGCCTTTCAGTTTTGCAAATTCTCAACTAGTATTTCTTGAAATATTGTTTTTCTCTCATGTTCACTTTCCTTTCTTTGTGGAATTATAATTATACATGTTGGATATTTTTATATCTCTCTTACTTTTCTCCTAACTTATATATTTTTTCTTTCTGTATTTGAAGCTAGATACTTTAAACTTAATCCTGTGTTCTAGTCCACAAACTATATTTCCTACTGTCTAATCTTCTATTAAACCTCTCTCTTGAATTCTTAATTACAGTTACTGTATTTTTCAGTTCTATAAATGTAATTTGTCTTTTTGTATAGATTACATGCCTGTTGAAACCTCTATATTTTCTTTTCTCTCTTGAAGAGAGAGGGATGAGAAGCATCAACTCGCAGTTGCAGTACTTTAGTTGTTCATTCATTGCTTTCTCATATGTGCCTTGACCAAGGGGCTCATATGTGCCTCCCTCTGAGCCAGTGACCCCTTGCTTAAGCCAGCAACCTTGGGCTCAAGCTGGAGACCTTGGGTTCAAGCCAATGACCTTTGGGCTCAAGCCCTTGACCATGTGATCATATCTATGATTCCACACTCAAGCCAGTAACCCTTCACTAAAACAAGTTGAGCCCGCATTCAAGCCGACAACCTCAGGGGTTTGAGTCTAGGCCCTCAGCATGCCAGGTCGAGACTCTATCCACTGGACTATCACTTAGGCAACTCTGCTTTCTTGAACATAGTTATTTTAATGTCCCTGTCTAATATTTCTTATATCTAAATTATCTGTTATCTGTTTCTTCTCGGCTTTTGATGAATTGATTTTTTTAACATGCCTCATACATTTTGTTTGAATGCTGGACATTATATATTAATTGCATTAATATTATAGAGAGTCTGAATGGTGTTATCGTCTTTCTCAGAGGATTCAGATTTGGCAGCAGAGAATATATGCAAATCATCTTAATACTACTGAAGATTGATTTTACAGTTGTTCTATTTCATTTTGTCTTTATGCCTGGGATATAGACTATCTAATATCTCAACTGAGAGCATGGAGTGGTAACCAGGGCCATTCCATATTGGCAAGTCTTGAAGCCCTTTCTCCATCTCCCCAGAACCACAAAGCTTCTAAAATCTCTACTCAGCCTTTTGACCTTC
>CM072997.1:155956235-156036235 GCA_037038555.1 Rhynchonycteris naso | reverse complement strand
GAGCAACTGAAGAAAAAAGAGATTTATGCTTTTAATTAATGGCAATTAAACCATGCCTGTTGGCTTGGCCTATGGCAATTGTTTCCTGCAAAAAGGAGGCCGAGCTGGTGACAAGCATTTGAATTCGCTAAGTTCTGTCAAGGGAGCTGACTCTGCAGGCATCAAAACCAAACTAAATCAATAAAAGAATTAAACTTTTATAAATTGCATTTTGACAAGTATCAGATACCGTTAAGCTTTGATATTATGAATTCCTTGGAGGTGATGCAAACAAGAAGGGCCGCAGTTAGAGATCCAAACAATCAAAGAGGCTTGTTAACATGCGCTGTCAAATGCATCAGTGCTATTAATTACTACAAATTAATGTGACTCTCTCTTCCTCTGGTGATTGGAATAATAATCAGCCAGATTCGTGGAATGAGCACAGAGAACATATGCAACCCTGCCAAAAATAATAAGTTTAAAAAACAGTAGACATTTACAATCTTTTTTTCAAAGACTGGCTGGTTTTCTTGTTGCCAGTTGTGACCTCACTTTACCCCATTTTCCCCATTCCTGGGATCGTCTTCATGTGCTCTTCATGTGTAATGACAGAGGGAGGCATCATGCCCTTGCCAATAATTATTGGAGCATAGAATAAAATCTTTATTGTGTTCTACTGAGGTGTGGGGGAAATATAACCCTATCCAAAGTGATGATTTTCTAGGAAATAAAAACAAATGCCAGAAGTGCCATAATTTGGCCACTTCCTGGCATGAAAACTTTTCTGGGCAGTAAGGTTGGTAATTAATATTACATGCTGCTCTCACTCTGACAGTGCAGTAAGCAGGACTCGTGGGGTGAAAGGAACCCTAATTAGAGATTCTGGGTATCCAGAATGATTCAGAAAGAATTTTCTCCAGCATTCTGTGATATTCTACATCTCCAAATGACCATTGCCAGGATTCATCTGTTCTCAGATCCACATTTTAAAATAAAATGGGATTTTCATCTTAATAGCTAGAAGATTTGTAACTCTGGATCCCCAGACCCCCCATTTCACCCAATGAAATGCCACAACAGACTAGAGTTAAGCAAATACTTATATCAGTAAATATAATAATTTATATTTAAAAAAATTTAAAGCAAACATATTCAAGTTAATAATAACATAACTCCTTGTGCTTTCTAATGTATAACACGTCTTTCTAGTTCATTTTACTACTCTGGACATTCCCGTACCCTCCTCAGAATCACTTTATGCCTTCTACTTTTTACTTTGTGAGGCAATAGCATTATGGTTTCTCACCTCTAAGAAGCTTCCAAATGTTCGTACTGAGCTTTTAGATTAACTGAAGAGCGGAGTTTAGCCACATGATATGGAGATTTATAATAATTTGGGGAAAGGACTCTATAAAAGAGGCTCTATATAAAGAGGGGGGCTCTATATAAAATAGCAGGAACTATCTCACAATGTAAACTAATTTTTATTTAGTTGAAGTGGGTAGAGGGCAGAGGGAGGGTGGCAAGGAGTGAACCACTAATTTTCTCTTGTTGGAAATGAGATTACAACTTGGAATAACATGTTGTCTTCCTATTGGCTTGAGAGGAGCCATAGCTCTAGAAAAATTGTCATTTGCTAACTGTGTTCGTAAGCTACTGTGTATTAGTTCTGTGGGCTTTCTTAATTGGTCAGAGTCTAAATGATAATAATGTACTTCCTAACTTGCAGTAGGAATGCTGCCAGATGTGTACTGGTGTTTGGACTAATTATTTGATTTTTACTCTTGACTATATCTAACTGTGTGTTCTTAACACAGAGAGGAATTATCTTGACACCATCTGGTAGCAGTTTTTCATGTCTGACAAAATTTGAAACTCAGTTTGAAGCTTAGCCAATGATAAATATGCTTAGGATTCCATGTGACCTTGGTCACCCTCTGACCTTATACATATCAGGGCATTTGTCTCAAACTGTGGTTACAGTGTTTTATTGATGTGTCTAATCTATTACCTAGGGACCACAATTCTTATGATAGATAGGATATTTACTGGGATAGTGACAAGGAAGTTTGGGATGATTTTGCCCCCTTTTTCATTGTCAAGCAATGGATCCTAGCTAAGTTTGAATTTAAGTTTAAGTTCTCTATTTCAAGGGCTTCTCAAGAAGGAGCATTAAAGGGGAGGAAGGGAAAACAAATGCTTATAAAGCCTCCACAGAAAAGTCTGATCGACAAAAGTATGCTTCTAAAGGTGTACTTCTTTCCTTCCCTATGTGTTCACTCAGCAAACGCAGAAGGAATTTATTGTTGGAAATTTGTGTAATCATTTTTATCTGATTACTTGGCAAGAGGCTACCTGCGCTCTAGCCTTTCTCTGTTTTAGAAATCCTGGTTTCATTATAAGGGTGCTTCAGTTTCTCCAAATATCTTGATGAATTTGAAGGGGCTGCTCAAGCTTTGTCACTTACATCTAATAATATCATTTTTTAAGAGTGGAGCATCCTTGCTAAGCCTGACATGAGATAACATAAGCCCATGTTGACCACTCACTGTTCCTCTAATGCTTCTTGGCAGCAGCAGTCCATCAGGCAGAGTTCAAGCAACATGGTTGCCTTGAGTTCAGTATCCAGTTAAATCAAATTTATCAATTTCCAATTTTTTAATACTTTTTACTTATTTTTTATTAAAATTTAAGTTAATAAATGCCCTGTAAATTTGTCAACATCCCTTCATATGAACAACCCATATTCTAAGTGGGAAAAGAAATGCTTCGATTGCCCAGTCTTAATACAATAATGCAATTGTATTTTCCTGGAGAGTTAATTTAAAATACATTCGCATTTACTTTGTTATTTTGTTATTATTTTGAAGACCTCTCAGTTATAAATTTGCACATGTATGATTGTGAATATATGTTTGTATATTTTTTAACTTTTTAAATTCATTTTAGAGAGGAGAGAGAGAGAGAGAAGGGAGGAGGAGCAGAAAGCGTCAACTCCCATATGTGTCTTAACCAGGGTTTCAAACCAGCCACCTCAGCATTCTAGATCAACACTTTATCAACTTCACCACAGGTCAGGCTTATCTTTGTATTTTCATTGTGCGATATTTATTTCTACTTTGTCTTCCTCCACCTTTTTCTCTTTCTTGAAATTGTAAGTATTTTTCGTTGTGAACTGGTAGTTCAATTTACAAATTATTATCAAGTATTTGATAGCAATCAAGTTTGTAGATCTTCACAAATTTTATAGCTGCTAAGATTTAAGAACTATTATACAGAATCTTTTCATGTAAGAAAAAAGTGGGAATGGTGGTGACAAGGATGGGGACGGTGTTGATGAGGATGGTGAGGTATTCAAAATTTCATTTACAGGTAGAAATATGGATATATATTCTAATACATTTATTCACATAGATATATACCAATATAATGTATTACTGTTGATTTCTTAGAAAATATGTCTTCATTTGAAAGGTGAGTTATCTCTTTCTTACTTTGCTCATGAAGAAAATGCAGATGAATGATCAGCTGTTGATTATTCTTCAGCTTATAGAATGCTTAGTTTGAGACTTTTGTTTTTTATTATAGTGTGCATAGATAGAATGAAGATCCATATACTTGGTGCAAATTATAATAAAAAAATGCAAATATAGATGTTGATGCTTTTCACTATTTATTATATTACAAAGTATCTCAAGAAGGGATTTTTGTAGAAGAGACTTTAAATATTTCATAGGTGGATTAGTAACTATTGGAATAAACACTCACACACAAACACAGCGCTATTGGTTTTAATCCAAATTGTAGCGGCTAAAATTACAATAGTTTTTCTCCCACATATGAAACTTTGTGATTTGGAAGGAAAGAAATGACAGTTTTACCTCACTGTTGTTGCAGTAATTTTCTAGTCAAGAGTGCGCAGAACTGGATTTATGTGTTATGGTTTATATGTCTATTGTTATTCTTTTAATGGTAATGTTAAACCCGCTTCTAAAAATATCATGGTGTTTGGGGGCATAATGTGGTATGTAGAGGGTGTTATATTTAGTGGGACACTTGCAACCAAGTCAAAACCATAAATTAAAAATTAAAATTAAAATAAAAACAAAGAAAGCACTTTAATAAGTAAATCAAAGGATAAATTTTGTGGATACATTCCACATATAATTTTGAGTTATTGAACACTTATTATTTCCAACTTCACAAAAGACTTATAATCTGGCCTCTCCATGTCCCAAATTTTAAGACTTGAGACCTATGTTTATTGACTACCAACACTACTACTAGAAGACATGATCGTCTCTTTCTATTCCCGGCTCTGGAAGATAAAATTACTTTTCTCACCTACCTACTTACTCATCCTATATTTTCTAGCTTGGTTTTTAATAAACTCTATCCTACTGGTCAACCCAAATACCAATGTCTAGTAAACCCATCAATTACACAAAGTACAACTCATCAACCGTCATCACATTCTAACTTTATTTAGTCATACAGTGAAACCTCAATGGTTTTTCTCTCTCCACTCAGAAATGGCAACAATTTTGGCCTGGTGTATATGGTTAGTCTAGGGAAAAAAATTAGTGCTGAAATGATCCATCTACAACCTGATTTGGAGAGGGCTACATAAACCTTCTGAGGTCTTGGGGAAGTTATTCATTTAATGGAATTCTGTTTTCACATTAGAAAAAAATTATTGAAGTTTGGATATTAATGTCACAAATGTGCCAGATCTTGTTATATCTCTGAGGATACAATCATGATCAATAGAAGAAAGGTTCTAAATGTAGGCCAGAGAAATAGAGAAAAATGTAAATAAATTGCAAAGGAATTGCTATGTCTAATGCTTGTGATAGTGCATAAGGCTATGGAAACACAGGGAGATATCTAACCCAACCTGGGGTGGTTTGAGGAATCATGAAAGGCTTCTTGGAGAAAAGTATGTCTAAGGTATAGGATGAATAGAAATCAACTAGAGAAAATGAGATGGAGAAAGAAGGAGAGAGAAGAGTGTGCCAGGCAGCAGGAAGGCAGAAGTCAGAGATAAAAAAAGTCATGGCAAAATCAAAGGATAAAAGACATTTCTTTTGCCCAGCCCACAGAGTTTGAGGGAGGATTATACATGTGAGATAAAAATAACTTTCTAATATTAGAATATAACTTTTTTTCTAAGCTCATTTTACTGACTAAATTAGGACTAAATGTTTCATTTTCTAACAACCATGGCTTCTTTTTCCTTCATTGACATCAGAAGCCTGTCAGTTAAAGGCTTGTCCAAGGCGTTGTTAGTGTGGAATTTCTGTGCTATGGAACTTTTCTCCTGCTCACAAATTTAGCCATGAATAGAAATAAAGCCTTGCAAAAATTAGAATGCACAGGATCTTTATTTCAGGATTTCCACTGGTATGCTAATTGTCTCATGATGTGCCAATGATTTAGTAGAGATGTGTGCAAATTTTGTAGAGCACACGAATCCCATATTGACCTCTTAGTATAAGGTAAAGTATAACTACTGATCCTTATGTTAACTGTGAAGAAATCAGTAATTTCAGCCTCAAACCTATAAAACATGGTATATGTTTGATTCCATTTCATTTTTGTTAACACCATATCTCTAGCAGCATAATTTTGCTAAATTGCAAGTATTTATTTGTGTGCTTGTCCTAAAAAAGTAGAACCATATATTAATAATTTCTGTAGACCTTGCGCATAACTGACACACACAAGTGCCAGTTACAATGTAAATATTGGTTGAGCCAATAAAAATATATAAGCCTTGGATATATTTATATGACTGTATTTACCAGATGTCTGATTGGTTCAGTAGCTTTTTCTCTTTTTTTTCCCATTGATATGAGAGAGAGAGAGAGAGGAAGGGAGGGAGAAAGGATCAGAGAGAAAGAAAAGCATCAACTGGTTGTTCTACTTAGTTGTCCCATTTAGTTGTGCACTCACTGGCTGCTTCTCAAATGTGCCCTTAGCAGGGATCGAACTTGAGACCTCGATGAACCAAGACGACACTCTATCCACTGGCCAAGGCCAGTTCAGTAGTTTTAAATGATGACCCATATCATTATACAGAAAAAATAATCAAGGGGACTTAAAATACATTTTATTTCTATTCATTGATCCTCTTATCTATATGGTATGTAACCATTTCAAAACCTTTCTGCATACATTATTTCATTCAATCCTTAAAATAATATTATGAGGTAGGAATCTAAATCTCATACCTAAGGATTATATAGTTCCAAAGACCAAGTAACATAATGAAAGACTGAGCACAGTTTGAGAAGATGTACCTCCACCTGGCATTTACTATGGAGTCAGATTTTAAGAAAAAATAGTAATAATTTAAAGAGTTTTATTTTAATATTTTTAAGTTTTTATAGACTTTTAGCTTTGTTTATGTAATAATAAGTAGAAATGAAAACAATTTGGTTAGTTGTTTTACTTTCCTCATATCGTAGAACTAACATATCTTTGAGTTGAAATTTTTTATCTACTCATTAAAAACTTACTTGAATGCTCAGTTGTAAGGATGGGAGCATTTCTTTAAATTGAGATTAAATCTCCATCCAGTGACGTGTCTCCATTGGTTCCAGTTCTTCGCATCATCAACACAAACACTCTCAGTTCTACTATAGCTTCTCATATGAGATGGTTTCCAGGGTCCTCGCTGTACTGTGAGCGGATAAAAAGCTCAAGTTCTGGCATCAGGGTTTGTTATGTGACCTCAGCCACTTATTAGGTGACAAAAGTAAATGATTGTGAGGATTAAAAGTAACAACCCATGTGACATACTTAGCATAGTACTCAGTACAATATTTTCTTAAATTATATTTTATTACTGTTATTAATATGGTCACCCTATGAATATACCCTATGCCAGTGTGCCTGTTAAAATTCAGCCCCCAAATTTAGACAAAATATTTCAGATGTAAACCATATGTTTAGTAACTAATGAATTTGATTAATGTTCCCCTAAGGCTTGACAGGAGAGAATACCTTTTTCAATACAATAAACAAACCATATGCATAAATACCATGATTTGATTCAGCTGTATAAATAGGGACATTATTTTCTAATGCTGAACAAGTTATTTTAAGGATTTGTTTCCTAAGGAGATATAAGACTATGTGGCATGGCTGATACTTAAAAAACCATAAGAATTCTTACACCAAATATAAGCAAAAGACTTGCTCACATCAACCAAGGCCCTTCTCTTACTTTAACAGTGGGTGTTCCCCAGCAACAAAATTGAGTGCCAGGGCACAGAAGAGAAAATACAGTGAGACAGGAGTTTTTAATCTCATTATCAATACTGGTGTATTATAGCCATAGCAGCCTACTGTTGTAATATTGCAGCACACTAGGCTGTTTTTCAAATACATTGTCTTCAGCCTGGAATTACTTATTGAAAAAATTCATAAATCCTGCTATTGTTAAGATGTATTATGGAAAGAAAAAAAAGATGCTGTGTTTTGGATGAAAACCATTTTCTTTACTTACGCAGGAGCCAAATAAAAATAATAATAATAATAATAATAATAAACCAACAAAAATCAATAGCTCCCCTGTTTTCTACTTCCTTTCTTCCATTATTCTAGAAGGGGAAATAAATGCCTTCTCAAATCTTCGTAGGTCTCATGTACATACATGAATGGATGAAAGGAGATTACATAGCTGGATGATTAGATGGATATAGAATAATTGAGGGGTAGGTAGAGGGAAGAATGGTAAGATAGGTAGGTACGATAGAATGAGAGGTGGAGGACACTATCATAGAGAACACTTCAGACTGAGTATCAGGATTCTGAATATCAGTTTCAGTCTTGACTCTGCCATTGACTTGCTTGTGATTTCACTTAGTCCCTTAACCTCCCTCCCTTGATTGTTGTAGTAAAGTAGGGGTGTTGCCATCTAGCAAGTTGGGCCATGTTTGTAGATCTTGAAGTACATATAAAGAGAAGTGGCTTCTCTTTTCCTGCCTGAACCTAGACTGTGTAGGTATCACCTGTATCAACTATTTTGGGTATGTGAATCCCTTTTGTGACATATCTGATGAGTTGACACTCAACTTGTTCTTAAACACTTAAAGAAATATGGAATTGCTAGCTTCAGAGACAGCCCATCTCTTCACAGAATTACCCAAATTGATGGAAAGCATGTTATAGTGTAGAGTAGAAGCAGAGATGGCTTTTGATCAGAAAAGCCTGGCTTTGCATCCTATGTTTGACATTTACAAACATTGGTCAAGTTGCTTAACTTATCAGCCTCAGGTTGTTTTGTTTGTTTGCTTATTTGTTTTCCCTATAAAGCAAGGGCAACAATTGTACTTACCTTTTCAGACTTGTTATAAGAGTTGAATGACATTAAGTTTATCACATCTTTTCCTTAGACTAACCACAGATCAGCATCTATGTAACTTTCACCCTTTGGAACTAATTCTGTCCTCTGGAGTCATGCAGGGAAGGCCCCAGCTCGCCCACAGAACACCTCTGTGAGACTTAGAGAAAGGCAGCCCTTTAGCTGACTCAGCCTGACTTCAGGCAAAAGGCATGGTGAGTAGAGCCAGAGCTGGACAGCAGCCCCCATATCCCTCAACTGAACACCCTTGGTCACAGCCTGAAAAACCATCCACTGGGTCACTGCATGCAGATTAAATATAACCTCTTGTGAAAACTGTTCATCTATTTTAAGACTTCTCTCAATTTCTCAACTCAACCTTTCTTCTCCTCGCTAAACTAAACATCGCCAATTGGATGAGGACTGCCCCGTAGTGGAATAATAGTGCAGTCTCCATTAAAGAACGATTCGGCCAAAGGATGGATAATTAAGAGACTAATTACATCAACTAAAAGTCATTCACATTAAGGTGTCACCTTAATTACACATTTGCATTTTTAAATGTTACTGTAGAGGTGTATCCTCTTTTTAAAGATTGTTGAACATCAGTGAGAATGGGGGGAGGGATGTGTGTGTTTCTTAATGAATATGAGAAAGGGGAAGGTGTGTGAAATCCTAACTTTGCCTGTACAACTACACCTAGGGGCCTCTATGGTTCATCCTTTAGCATGACTTATCAGGGGACTGTGGGACCCAAGGTGGATAGCCACTTCCCCGCCAGGCAGCAACGCACTCTTAACATTTGTGTGGCCCCAGGACAGAGAACAAATAGAGGTCTAAGTCATATTTCTAAATATTTAGAAGTTATAAATAAAGCTAAAACTGTTAAGAAAAATATGTTCTGTTTTCTTGTCTTGACAAATAAATATCCACAATGACATACTTGAGAAAATGTTTGTAAAACTGTTCTTTTAATATGACTGACAGCAAAATATCAAAAATGACTTCATTAATTTTATAATTGTGTGTGCATATCTGGGTGTTCTGTTGATAAGCTGGTGATACTTGCATAAATGATACATAATGCATTAACTATTATATATTTATTACATAAAGTTAATTTGTCTTACCTTCATTTTAGCAAGGTCACTAATTATATTGGTGCAACTAATATTTTCACATGTACTTTTTTGACAGTAATAACAAATTAGCCCATATTTCTTAAGTCATTGCAGTTCATATATATATATATATCATTTCAATCTGGAGAAATATCCCTCATACAAGGTAGGAGCAACAGGAATTATCAAAAAAATTATTAAACCAACAGTTAAATTCTGGAAAGGAACTTTACACACAAATTAAATATACTCAAAAACTGTTGTGAGGTCACAGGTGACAAAGTAGTATTATTGCAAAAAATAGGAACTATTTTAATATCAAATGCATTGTTATCATTTTAACGTGAATGTTAAAAGAATATCTTTTAAAGGAATATCTAGATACATTCAGGCTTTCTTACATTTTCATTTCAAATTTTTCAATATTTTGTTATACAGGAAACAAAAAATTAGCAGAAAATTATTTAACTTATCCAAATTTCTCTTTAATTAAGGCTGTACTCTGATCTTATTTATTTACTTATTTATTTAATTCAGTGAGAGGAGAGGAGGCAGAGACAGACTCCTGCATGTGCCTCAACCGGGATCCACCTGGCAAGCCTGCTAGGAGGCAATGCTCTGCCCTTCTGGGGCATTCTTCCACTGCTCAGCAACTGAGCTCTTCTTAGCACCTGAGGCTGAGGCCATGGAGCCATCCTCAGTGCCTGGAGTCAACTCGCTCCAATCAAGCTATGGTTGCAGGAGGGGAAGAGAGAGAGAGAGAAGTGAGGGGAAAGGGTAGAGAAGCAGATGGGTGCTTCTACTGTGTGCCTTGACCAGGAATCAAACCAAGGACATCCACATGCTGGGCCGATGCTCTACCACTGAGCAAACCAGCCAGGGCCAACTGTACTCTGATCTATGATGACCAGAAATATGGTCTCCATTAAAATTAGAAACTATCAGGAATTATTTATACATGAATGATCTGTTTGATAGGTAAATATTTTAGTTTCCTTGCTCTAATATCCTTATATTTTATTGGAGTATTACTTTCATTGCATATTTTCAGCAAATATCTTGCAGCTTAAAGTATTTTTATTTATTAAACATTTCAATAACAATAAAATTATTTGCAATTTTAGCATTCAGTGGCTACTTAGCTATCACTGGGAAAGATAGGTAGTATGCCTCCTAGCAGTTACATTTAGACTTTAAAAAGTAAAATAGCCAAACTTAGATCTTTAAAATTATTTTCTTAATTTTAAGTAATATTAATAATAAGCAACAGTTAACATCAAATAACTATGGATAGCATTAATTCAAAATAATTTTCTGCCAAAGATCATGATTCATGTTTTATTTGGGATTCTTCTGTTGTTTCTGTTAACCCCTATGGTGCGTCTTGTGTCTCACATAAACTCAATCTAATTGCTTGAACAGATTCAGACAGCATTCCCATCACACATGTCCAAGAGTGATTTTAAGGTCATTGCTTTGTTTTTCCAGAACACTTCATCTTTAGGAAGATTCAGAAAATATAGTATATAATCTTTGAGTTGCCAATATAACAACTGACATATTGTTTCTTCTAATAACAAATTCAGATGTGTGCTGTATATACTGAAACACACAAGTATTCTTGAATTTTGTCCAGTACTCTGTATGGTAGAACTTTCTGTTTATCAACCACATTACCAGCATTATATCTTAGACATTGCCTTCGGGGAATTTTAAATTGTTTAAAGCTAAATAAATAAATTATTTAAAGCTGAATTTTAATGTTAATTTTTGAAAAATTTAATTACATCTTATTAACATTTTGATAACAGTAAAATAATTAGTGTTCAGAGGCCACCTAGTTACCAGTGAAATGGTAGGCATTATGCTTCCTAGAAGTTACATTTAGACTAACATACATTTTTAGGAATGAGATGAATGGTTGCAAAAGGTTTCTTTTCTGCTCCCTACAACTGTAGTGAATGTTGTCCAATTCCTGAGCATCTGAGGAGCCAAGACGGAATACACAGAGATGCAAGAAGATAGGTGCTTGGCACTGTTGAGAAATGGTACTCTGTTATGCAGAAATCTACAGCAAGTTTGTCTTTTCTCTTACAGAAGTGCTTCTGCCAGTCACATCCTCCCACACTCCAGGGCACTGTCTGTCGCCTGCACAGAAGGTGGCAAAACCCACAAATTCTCTTGGCTTCAGACCATTTAAAGGACAAAGAGCAAGAGAAGAAGAGAGGCATTTTCCTGGGTCTCAAATTGTGTCAGTCATGAGAATGGGTCACTTGTGTCCATGTTGACCACTGGTCCCTGGTGAACGAGGTACCTGTGGATTCTTTAATAGAAATGTTTGTATGTGTGTTTGTGATCTGTGGAGCCCCAAGGGCCAATCCAGCTGGGAAGTTTCTTCTTGCTCTGGAGGTCTGACTAAATCTAGCACATGGAGTCACTCTGTACCTTAACTCAGGTCACAAGTCCCTGGGCCTTCTTTGCCTGAAGAGACCAGGTTTGGTCTCTTCACCTCCCCTCCTTTGGTACCACATCTAGATACATCCTTTTTGTGGGGAGGGTCTTTGAGGCCATTGGTCAAGATTTATTCCTTTTTATTGGCATTATATTCCCTTTCCTACATCATAGAATGGACCCCTCTGGTTATGAAGTTTCTGACAAAGAAATTTGCCTCTCCATTAACGGAGGTTATGCTGTCATTTACAGACAACTTATATCTTGGACACCGACTCTTATTAAAGAAGGGCACAAATGAACCTCCTTTAGGACAAACTCTCCTTTCTGCTTCTCAGAGTCCAAGAACTAAGGAAGTCTTCAGTAAACAGGAACTGTTTTACTTGGTTTTATTTTTGCTTTTTTAAAGAATTTTCTCTTGTGACATTCTGTTCTATATGCCATGAATTCAGTGATCTTGATGAAATTCTCAATACCATGTTGTAGTTCACTAAGATCCGATGTACTTAAGAGTAATCAAGATAATGTTAGGAAAGTGCTTATTACAGTGTTTTAGTATGAAGTAAATGCTCGATACATGTTAGCTTTTTTATTATTATTAGGATTACTATGATTGTGAATTTAAATTGGGCTTTACAGTTTCTAATGTACTTATATGTAAGATCTACTGTATGATCATTCTAATTACATTGTGAGTTGTGCAGGAAAAACATCTCCTCTTTACAGACTGTAATATTGACAGTCAGCTAAACTTACTAGAACAGGGGTCCCCAAACTACTGCCCGCGGGCCGCATGCGGCCCTGATGCCATTTATCTGGCCCCTCCGCACTTCCAGAAGGGGCACCTCTTTCATTGGTGGTCAGTGAAAGGAGCACAGGATGCATCCGCACCCATAGTTCCCATTAAAATACTGATCAGTTTGTTGATTTAAATTTGCTTGTTCTTTATTTTAAATATTGTATTTGTTACCGTTTTGTTTTTTTACTTTATAATAAGATATGTGCAGTGTGCATAGGGATTTGTTCATAGTTTTTTTATAGTCCAGCCCTCCAACGGTCTGACGGACAGTGAACTGGCCCCCTGTGTAAAGAGTTTGGGGACCCTTGTACTAGAAGATCCCCCATCTTTACGTGGTAGACTGGAGCCCAAGTTTTCTAACTCCTACTGGTCAAACAAAAGCAGTGGCATCTTTTGCCCAAAGAGGTAAAATAATTTTTTTTTTTATTTTCACCTAAACAAGTGCTGAAATACCCCCAAATGGGAAACCATCTTGAGCCTAACACACACACACAACATTGGTGACATCTTCAAAATTCTGGGTATAAATTTCAATATGATAAAGTTGAGTTTTACAGGATACAAGACTCCAAGTTTCTTACTAATGGGAAGTGTGGGTCTGTATTGTGTCTGCCATTAAGGGTGATGCCTAACAAGTCACTCATCTAAGTTGAAAGAACTTTGGCAGACAGAGCTCCCACAGAAGTTCCCCAAATCAAAGCATAGCATAATACATGCTTGAGAGCTGTGGGAGACATGGCTCTACCCTCCCTACACCTCAGTCATACCTCCCCACAGTTCTCTCCTCATAGTCATGGAGGTGCTCACTGGAAGCACTAAAATGCCTTTCTTCTAGCGTTAATCATTCTCCAATTACTCTCTCTACCAAATACCCCCCTTCCACATACTTCTATTGCATTTATGGTCTCTACTACAACATTAAACTTTATAGTCTGCACCTCAGACAAAAAATTAATCTTATCTCCACAATTAGATTTTAAGAAACTTAAGGATAAAGGTTATGTCCATACTTTTGTGTCATTCATAGTACATAGCACAATGCTAAACACATGTTCAATCACATTTTTCAATTGATGGATTAAACCAGCAGTTCTCAAAACTTTTTGGTATCATAGCCCCTTTATACTCTTCAAAGTGATTGATGCTTGAAGAATGGTGACCATAATGAATGACACAGTAATTATCTAGACCAGGAAGTTTATGACCAACAAACTGATTCAGAGGAAATGAATGGCCACTGATGTCCTTCACCCTGGGGAGGCAACAGTACCCAAGACAGAAATTTTGGGGAAACTAGCCAAAAGGTATAACCACACCAGATGTTATCTTTCTGTTTGAACTCAGAACCCAGGTTTGATGGTGAAAAGATAACTGGCTTTGGCATGATTTAATGATTACTTGGATTTCACAAGGAAAAATGAACCCAAACACAGACCTGCAAGAAGTGGCCCATATGAGAGATGACAACCTCAAGAAAACAGAGAAAGGAACACAGAACAGAACAAAGAAAGTCAGGGGGACTGCATAGGCCAACATTGGTGCTGGCAAAATTTATTAGACAATATTGAAGTTACAGAGAGTATAGCAGGTATAATTGAGGATAACTGAGAGTACAGAAGTACTTTGAACAACTGAGTTAATCTCAAAATGCATGTTTACATTCTAAATCTACCCTAGAAAATCCTAGAAAACATAAGACTCCAGAGGCATACAATCCATAAGCTGTCAGAGCAATTACATTACCCCATATTTTATCCTCTCTGAAAACCGTCATTGCACACTTGTGAGAAAACAGGAGTTAAATAGGCAGATAATATTTTAGTAGTGTTATAAAAATAGTTTGACTTCATGGATCCCCTGAAAGAGTTTTGGGGACCTCTGCAGGTTCCAAGATTTGACTTTGAGAACAAGCAGATTAAATTATAGTCTTGGTTAGTTAGACCACTTAAAGATGCTCATTACACAAAATTCCTACCAGAGAATTATAGGAAAATTAGAGTGATTAGCATTTGTATTAGTTAGGTAGTCCTGGATTAGTTATCCATCTATTTGTATTAATCATCTAGTTATCTCTAAACTTAATGGCTTAAGCCCATAAATATTTATTATCTCAGTCTCGGTGGGTCAGGAATCCAGGTACAGCTTAGCTGGCAGCCTGTGGCTCAAGATGTCTCAGGAGGTTGCCTTAAAATTTGGACCAGGGCTTTGGTCTCATATGAAGACCCTACTTACAGGGAACCTGCTTCTAAGCCTGTGCATTTGGCTGTTGGTAGGATTCACTTCATCACAAACTATTGGATGAAGACCTCAGTTTTTGACTAGTTGTTGCCTGGAGGTCCTTGCCACATGGACCTGTTCATAGGATAATTCGCAGTTTGGCAGCTGGGTTTCCTCAGAGCAAATGATTGAGAACAAGAAAGCAGTCCCAAAGTGGAAGCCACAGTCTTTTAGCAATGTAATTTGGTAAATGACTTTTTATCTCTTCAGCCATGTTATATTTGTTAGAAGAAATTGAGTAAGTCCAGCCTACACTCAAGAGGAGGGGACTTCCATGGGTAAGAATAACAAGAAGCTGAGGTCATTTCCACCTTAGAGGTTGCCTACTATTTTATTTTCTTCATTAGAAAAGGAAAGGTATGATTTATAAAATGAATGATAAGCAAAAAGCCAGTTCCTTACATTACTCTGTTCTTTTGTCCAGTTTCCTCTTGTTATATATAACGCAATTCCTTTCTTCCACGTCTAAAACTCCTGTTGCCAATGCATAAAATGGTTTCATGTTGGTATTGGGATTTTTAAGATTAGAGCTTTATGGCTTTGGTTCCTCTTATTTCAAGTTCATCAGACTATTTTAATAAACATTTGCAATCCTTGGGTGTGTCACACTACTCAAAATCTACTCTTTCCATATTTCTGGGCACATGGCCACCTACCTAGCAATTACCTTTCCCAACCTCCTTGGCAGCGAGCAGTGACCATGAGCCTAGAGTTTAGGATAATGGGATGTGAGAGGAAGAGGTATGTGCGACTTCTGTGTCATCACAGACTTCAGACGGGTTCCATGTGCTGGATCTTGGCTCATCACCCTCCCCACCAGCTGGAAGTGGTGACAACTTGAGCAGCTTGGAAGCCATATGCTGGGAATGGCAGATCCACACAGGCTTCATGCAGTGGAAGTTCCCCTCTAGTCTGAATCAGCCAGACACTTCCTTGAGAGAGAAACAAACCCCCATCTTAAGTCACTATTTCCGGGGCCTCGTTTCTAACAGATTTGTTTTTCTCCAGCTATTACATTTCACATAAGTTAGACTAGGAAACCAAGCTGAACTGTTCTACTCTTAGTCTTAAACAGTTTTAGTCTGAAGCGGGGGAGGCTGAGTATGTGTCAGGACTAGGGCTACGCGGGAACGCTCTACTTTCCATTCAATTTTATTGTGCACTGAAAATTGCTTTAAAAAAATAAAGTTTAGCCTGACCAGGAGGTGGCGCAGTGGGTAGAGTGTTGGACTGGAATGCGGAAGACCCAGGTTCGAGACCCCGAGGTCGCCAGCTTGAGCGCGGGCCCATCTGGCTTGAGCAAAAGGTCGCCAGCTTGGACCAAAGGTCGCTGGCTTCAGCAAGGGATTACTTCATCTGCTGAAAGCCCGCGGTCAAGACACATGTGAGAAAGCAATCAATGAACAACTAAGGTGTCACAACGGCAACAAAAAAACTAATGATTGATGCTTCTCATCTCTCTCCATTCCTGTCTGTCAGTCCCTATCTATCCCTCTCTCTGTCCCTGCAAAAAAATAAATTAAAATTATAAAAAATAATAATAATAAAGTTTACTACTTTAAAACAAAACCTTGTTTAACTCTTAGTAAATAACAATATTTTATTCATTAATTTATATCAATCAATAAATACATGAGCACCTACTATGTGTCAGATACACTAGGGAAATTGTTGTGAAGACTACAGTCACGTTCGTTACCCTCATGAAACTTTCTGTTTAGGAAAATCAAACTTAAATAAGGTTATGCATGCATTAATTAATTAAAATGGCGGTAAATGCTTAGAAGGAAAGT
Source organism: Rhynchonycteris naso (assembly GCA_037038555.1). Taxonomy (NCBI): domain Eukaryota; kingdom Metazoa; phylum Chordata; class Mammalia; order Chiroptera; family Emballonuridae; genus Rhynchonycteris; species Rhynchonycteris naso. Next base: position 156,019,462 of record CM072997.1, on the reverse strand, counting down.
ACAGAGTGATATGTGATTATATAACAAAAGGCCATAACCCAAGAAGCTCTAACAGATCATGTACATTTTATATCTTTTTAAAAAGATGTTATTTATTGATTTTAGAGAGAGGAGACAGAAAGAGAGAAGGAAAGGAGGGTGGGGAGGAACAGGAAGCATCAATTTGTAGTAGTTGCTTCTGGTACTTACCCTGATCTGGCGCCTGATATTTCAAACCAATGACCTCGGTATTCCAGGTTGATGCTTTATCCACTGCACCACCGCAGGTCAGGCAAGATCATGTACATTTTAAAAGAAAATAGAAAAAACCTCAATGAAAATAATTTAATATTGTAATACATTTTTATTTCTTGAACAAGATACCCTAAGCAGTAAAACATGAAGTTGGTGTATGGCCATCAGTTTCCTAATCTGTAAAGTTTAGACAAAGATACAGTTAACTTTTATGTGATATTTTAGCTTTTTTCTTTTCTACAGCTCTATCTCTACACCAGATTTTCATGTGCATAGTATGACCTAATTTTTTTCAACAGTACTAGATTTAAATAAAAGAGACTCATTGTCCCCAACAATAATCTGTATATGTATGGAAAAGGACATGTGGACCCATGTTTCAGTGAGATAAAATAAGCTTGAAGGAGCAATCAGGCTAAGACCCAGGAGAGTAAGTTTAAGGTCAACCTGACATTTCACTTTTTCGTATTGATCTATGAAAGAAGGAGCAGAATATCTATGCTTACAATATTCTGCTAATATACTGATGACTCAAGCAAATTTGTGAAGTGCTTTGAGCTCTTTGTAGGATAGACAGATGCCAAATAATAGACATGGAGTAAGGTTTCCTGAAGACAAGCACTTGGAATCATTGTGATTTCTATTCTGTGACATCAACTGTCCTTTTGCTCTTTTGTAATTCTTTCCCTGTGGAGATAACATGGGAAACTGGTTAGAAAGTTGAAACAGGTAACTTGAAACTTTGTGTCTATGAGATATCAGAAAGGCAGTATGTAGTCAACAAGCACACAAACACCACATCCAGCCTACCTGGTTCAAACTCTGGCTCTGGCCATTTCTAGCTACATTACTTTGGGTAATTTATTTAACTTCTCTGTTCTTCTATTTCCTTATCTGTAAAACAAGGGTAATATTATAATAGCATTGACATTATAGGTTGTTGTGAAGATTAATTGGGTTTTAATCCACATAGAGTTCTTAGAACCAGGGTCTCCCATGTGACAAGTGTTTGTTGTTAGCTATTATTAATTCCATTTGGATAGCACTTTTCATTTACAGCAAATAGAACACATTAAGTTAGGTTAACCATTAACAAAGAGGGTCACATAGAGGCAAAAAAAAATGTGCAGAAAAAGATTCTTTGACTAATCAGAGGTTTTGTTCTCAGAGAAAACTCTGTTTGTTTTATACCAGATCCCAAAAGCTCCACCTGACTTTGCCTTTTTCTGGTTAGAAAAAATGAAAGAAAAACATCATTCCTTTTTTCTGCTCTCTATTTTGGTTAAATCTGGACCCCTAAATTTAAAGTATGGCCATGGTCCAATTAAGTTTTCCCACCAAAGCCTACACTCCACTTAAAAATACATTCTTTCTAGTTCGTAGTATTCCCAGCATCATTGGAAAGAATTTAAAATCTCATCAAAAGCACCAGCCTTTCTCAGCAAGTCACACATCCCCAAAGCCAAGTTCAATCACACCTCTCAGTGAAAGAAAGCCAATCTCCAGAAAGAGAGTGACGGCAGCTCCTCAGCGCAGCGTAAATTAATATCACAGCTGCCACTTTCATACGAAAAGCAAAACCAGCTTTTCAGTTTGTAAACATAAACTTCACAGGCCCACTGTAGGACAGAGCGTTCCTGAGCATTCTGAATTTGCAACACCCGGAAAAACCTCCCGAGTGTTATTTACAGCATTGGCTTCCTAGGGAGGAGAATGAACTTTTCCGTGGTTCCGGGAACAAATGCACAGATAGGAAAGAAAGCTAGCAAATTATTTAATGATTACTTTGTAAGAATATATGACAGTGCAAAAAAAAAAAAAAAAGAGTTTGGAGATACATTGAAGGCCCCTGTCTCTGTCTGACATGTCTTCATTATCACTTCCGGAGCCATGCATCCAGGGGGTGGGACCACAAACTCTTACTATCTGTATCTTCCATGAAACATTTCACATAAAAACAATGACTTTTGTCCTTGGAGCCCCACTCCAATAGTTTAGAAAATATTATCTTCCTACCTTAAAGCAGTGCTATTTTTGTATCTCAACCATGTGATGCTCTGCTTTCAGGCGTAATACTGAATGAGCACTTATTTGCATTTCACCATTCCTAATGAAGTATTATCGGTAATGTATTCATCCCTTATTCCACCTTAAAAAAAAAGCATTTACAATGGGATAAAATAAAAACACATCAGGTAGCCTAGCCTTGGAACTGCTGAGTGAATTTTAAATTCCCCTTTCCACAATGAAGCCACCGCCGTGGAGCTGCGAGGGCGGATTAGTGCGTTTCTGGTACTTCAGCGCATCAGAACAGGGATTCGCCCACAACAGCTGCAGCCAATTCCCCTGACTGAGAAGAATTACAAGTATTATCACCTAGATCATTAAACTGGGTTCATAGATTGCAGAATGTCTTCAATCAATTCATCTAAGATAACTTGAAGCCAGCTGGACCCCCTCAGTGAGAACTTGACTTAATTGGCCAATAAGTGGCTGGAAAAGGTACATGCTATTTGATAAAATTACTGAGTGAGCCAGTGATTACAGTTTGGAGAAACACTGAGTGTAGACGGCAGGTCAGCCCTTTGGGGGAGGGCTAAGTTAATGTCCACTATTAAGTGCTGCTGTGAGAAATGGTGGCTTGCTTGGAGCTCAGATGGAAAAGAGGATCCAGGTCAGGCTTCAGCTGATGGAGCTGGTGAGAGGCCCACATTTGTCATGTCCTTGGCCTCATTTCTGTCTCGGTAATAGTCCCACACTAACCACTTCTGCAGTCACCGAATTTTCTGTTTCTCTTTCATTTTATTGGCACAGCTAAAAATATTGCCCCTGCCAACAAATCCATCTGGAAGGAAAACCACTTTTTCCTCAATAATGTCCCAAGAGTCTTTTCCACAGAAAGGTTAAGAAATCAAGAAGTTGAAGAACAGGTTATTTATACATTCACATCAATAATTATCTCTTCCTCTGGTGTGGAGATGGAAGTATTATTGTTTGCATGTTAGATGTCCACATTGTAGCAGCACAGTATAAGAAAATGGGCAGATCAAAATTGGAATACCAGACTGGTGGCAAAAATTATTAAATAAAACCACTCTCTTTTCATGTTGAAACAAAGGTTTCTTAACATATTGCTTCCATAGTATTTTTGTTCTACCACTAAACATGTTAGCCAGTTTGCAAAAGAGAAAGGAAAGAGAAAACTTTTTTACAGATTTAGTTCAAGAGTTTAGGTTAAGAGACCGCAACAACATATCGTCATTTGAATTATTGGTGTTAGACAATAATATGGTATTATTCAGGGGGAAATCCCACAGTTCCAGCACACGATGCACTAATTTACTTTATTCAGAAACAGACTTTTTCATGGTTTTTTATTAAACATATTAATTTTACTAAATAATAATCATCCCTGGGGTTTTTGGTAGAATGATGAGAAACAATTCAGTACAAGGCCACAGTTTGAAGTGTAGCCTAAGCAATCAGACACATCTAAAGTCTGCCTAGTGTTTATCAGATAGATGAGTTCATCAGCTTGCAAATGCCAACAACATCGCTGGTATCCCTTCAGCCCCATTTGTTGAGTTACTTTGGGCGGTATGATCAATGATTCTGAGCTTCGCTTTGCTCATTAGTGTTTCATTTGGGCACAGGTAACTGGTGTGCTATGGATGAAATCTGTACATAACACTCAAACAGCTATGTGCACTCCATTCTAGCTGCACAGACCTTCTTTCCAAGTGGGAAATGTAATCCCATGATTGAGCCATTGCACCTGCTGTTCCCTCCACTGGAAGTACTCTTCCTCTAGTCTTCAGGCCTGTGCTCCCTGGTCACACCCTCAAAGAGACCTTCTCAGTCACTTCACACAAACTAGCCATGTGCCATCCTTCCCCACTCCCTGCGCTGCTTAATTTCTACTGATATATATTTATGAACTTATTTTATATCATCACCAATAGAATATGAGCTCTATAAACATCAGAGTACGATTTGTCTTATTCACGTCTCTATCCCCAGTGCCTGGCATATGCGATATACTCAATATACATGAGTGAATGAGTTCTTGACCAAGAGCCACTATGATTGTAATCTACAGACTGCCATAGAGACAAGCCACCACATGCTCCCAAGTAAAACCTGCCTGTCAGAAAGCCAGGGTAGTTCAAGAGCGGCTCCAGTGCGATTTCATTGCTGTGCAGCTTATCACCCTTCTCAAAATCCACACGTCCACCAGCACCTTGTCATGGTCCAGCTCATTTCTCCTTGAAGCCCCTCCCCACTGCTCCTGCCTTTAATCTCTCTGGGTGTCCCCACTCCTATCCTCTCTCCCCTCCCAGCTGTCATCTCTTTTTATTTTCATCATAGTCTCTCTTCATTTTTCTTAATAGTTTCATGTCCCCGTATCACTTCCCCAATTAGTTTGTAAGGTCATTAAAGGTAAAAAATAGGCTCCAGATCACTTTTCTCAATTCCTATTGTTTCAATCCCATAAAAGGTAAATAATAACTAAGTGTAAAAATTGGAAATATTTTCAAATAAGAACTATTCTTTTGCATAGCAATGACATTTACCTAGAGCCTAGCTTGGCCAGGCAACATGTATACCATTTATGGACTGAAACTATGTCATTTATTCCTCTCAGCCACCACAGAAGTAGTTTTAATTATTAAGCTACGTCTTACATATGAGGACACAAGACCTAGAGGGATGACATCCTTGGACACGGTGCCAGAAGGACTGGTTGCCCCTGGACTCAAACCCAGGAATTTCTGTCCCATAGCCTGAGCTCATAGGGCATTGCTCTGTGGCATCTGTGACTTACAGCCTTTGACTTCACTGTGAATCCTTCTTTACTTAGTCCCAGGGTCTTCCAAGGACAAACTGGAAGTCAAACATACTCTGCAGTATATGTTTTAAATGGTCATATTTTAATCATAGCCATAAACTAAGTCCGACTAATGAAAAAGGTCGTTTTCAACACAGTGGCTTGTAAAGCAACATCTCCTTATGCAACCTCAATCTGCGTTGGACTTTCCAAAGACTTTTACCTCCACACCACCGATCTCCTGCTTCTAAAATATTTTTTTTTCAGAGTGATCTTAAAGAAAAATAAGGCAGGAGTTGAGGGATCATCTTTATAAGCTTTTTGATGACCACACTATTGCTCTCTCAGCTGCTTGGAATGGAAATCACTTTCTGGGCGGGAGAGTAAAGTGGAGTTATAATTTCCTCCCCCATCATGTATGCCTAGACTATTTCAGTGAAGAGTTAAATTAGGGAGCACTGGACAATGCACACATTTTTCTCCTACCCAGAGATCTTACAGGTGAAAGGGCAGCACTGAATGAAGCATTTAGTGTGTTCAGAATCTGTGACCCAGAGCTGGTGCCTGAAAGCATCATTGATAATAGGGTTGGAAGCACATTACACTTTCCTGGTACTTATCTCATCTTGCCTCAGACATCTTCTCCAGGAGTCGTAATTACCCCACTAGGAAAACTGTCCCATTTTCTGCTAGTCTTTACTGGCAGGAAGTTTTTCTTGTTCTCTCTGACTGTATCCTTTCTCAGGGCCCATTATTTCTCATTTAATTAGTAGCTCTTGATATAAATAGCCCTTTCTCTTCATTTATGTTGTTTTCATTTAAATAATTACATAATACAATGTTCCCACTCCCTGTAGACACTTGTTTGGGAGGCTGAAAAGCAGGGTTGAAATCACAGCTTCCGTATTTCTTTCAAGCATGACTCCAGCTTTTCTAAATGAATGAGGCGAATGTCCTTGTGCTGATGATGAATCTCAAGAAATTGGAAATTTATTCTGTTTACTCAAGGAAGAAAGACAGATACTAACTGGCCAGCAGGCCAGACTATCCAGTGATACAGCTGTTGATGAATCTAATGGAAATCCTACTCTGGCCTGGGCACCAGGCAAGTGCTGCGGATGTGGTGGTGGGCCGGCCAGACAGAGGCCTTCCCTTCAAAGGGCTTATAGTCTAGATTCTAGAGAAGAGATAATTGGGGAGAGGCAGACAGCTCTTCTCAAACATTCATGAGCATACAAATTGACAGAGGCTTTGTTAAAAGACAGATTCCAATTCAGTAGTAGATCTGGATTGAGCCTGAGATTTTGCATTTCTAACAAACACTCAGGTGACACTGACACTGCTGGCCCAAGTACCACACTTTGAGTAGCAAAGATTATACAGAATGGGGGTCTAGACTCATCTCTTCTGTTAAATGTATGTTTGTCATTTAGACAGGCTCTTTAAAAAAGTGGAGTCTTATCATTTGGCAAATGGGGCTCTAATATTCACTCCACCAAGTTATTGTGAAGTCAACTAAATATAAAATCATTTGACAAAATTTTATGTGCTATACAACCTTTTAGTAGTATAAAGAAATATCAATATACCTGTACTCAATACATTTTTGAATATGTAGTGAAATTAACCAAAATCTGATGTGACATTGTTTTGAAAAATGATAACTTCTATGTCTTTTAAACTGAGTTTTCTAAACACATATCTTTAATTTTAAGACCAAGGGAGTTGTGCTTCCAAGTTATGATGTTATAGGCAAAGCAAGGCCTCCATTCATTAAACTAGTAGGATATTTTGATTTTACCATGAAATGTTATTAGCACCAGGCACCACCATAAAATGGATTTTGGATTGAACCTAAGGTTTTGGATACTTTTAATAAAAAGGAATAAGACACCTGAGTAGGCAGTGGTGCAGTGGATAGGGCATCAAACTGGGATGCAGAGGACCCAGGTTCGAAACCCCAAGGTCACCGGCTTAAGGGCAGGCTCATCCAGTTTGAATGTGGACTCACCAGCTTGAGTGAGGGGTCGCTGGCTTGAGCAAGGGATCATAGACATGACCCCATGGTCACTGGGCTGAGCCCAAAGGTCGCTGGGTCACTTGCTATACTGTAGCCCCTCAGCCAAAGCATGAAAAAACAATCAATGAACAACTAAGGAGCCGCAACAAAGAATTGATGCTTCTCATCTCTTTTCCTTCCTGTCTGTCTATATCTGTCCCTCTCTCTGACTGTCTATGTCAAAAAATAAAATAAAATAAAGAAAAAAGAATAAGACATCCAATTGGCTGGGAAATATTGATATATTGGGGGTATTTTAAAAATAAATTTTCAAGCCTTGGGTTCCCTAAGTGTGGGTAAGACATGGATTTGGTTTTCAACTTAATAGCTGAGTAACCTAGAGCAAGTTACTTACCCTTTCTGAGCCTAAATTTCCTCAATTGTAAAGTAGGCACAATAACTGTACCTTATTAAAGATGCTGCAAGAATTAAATAAGCTGATGCATCAAAGGGTCCAGGTACCTAGCCAATAATATCACTGTACACTTCTCCTTACCAGCATTTGGAAGAAATAAATGTGACCTTGCTCTATGTTCCCTGGGATTATATGCATATTCTGGTTATGCCTCTGACCAGGAGCTCTATGCTGGGTCCATGCCACCTTCCTTTGTGGACTCCTATTGAGATTGCTTGCTGAACTCCATCAGAACCAGGAATATTCTAAACCTCAATCTTGGAGAAACTGGTCTGGCTGACAGTGAATATTATTTTCATTGTCTAAAATCATACTCTGTATATGAATACTAGTATGAAGACTGCCAAGTGAGAAAATGAGCTATTCAATCCATTGAGCATTACTGTATATTGGGCACTGAGCTAAACAATATACAAACACTACGTGTGTTATTGGCTCCACTTTCCAGATAAGAAAACAGGGGTTCAGTGGTGGTAAGTAACTTGTCCAAAAACTACAGCCGGAATGTAAAGTCACCCATCTCACTTCAAGGTCTGTGATTTTAAAATATTTTCATAGGGCGCCTGTGATGTTTGCGCAATGTGAGGACAACATATCTGCTTCTGGCACCATGTAGAGGTCAAGCTCTGTGTCCAAAACACCCTAAGTAGACAATAAGGTCAGAGGTCCGTGAGTATCTGCTGCTTTGGTGCCCACCAGACAGTGTGGAGACGGGCCAGTCAATCACTGTGGCTCACCTCTCGGTCACCGGCCGGGGTCACTGGGAAATAGACTCTGAGAGTTGTGCAGAGGTGGTTTATTGGGGAGTGCTTTCTGGAACAACATTGTGGGGAGGGATGAAGGGTGCAGGATAAAGGCCTCAACCAATCCTCCAAGGCACTCTGATACCAGGATAACCCTTTGAATTATCACACCTTGAGGCAAAAAAACCCAGAGTTTAAAATTCCCCTATTGACCAGTCATTGGCTGCAGGATGCCTCGGAGTGGGAGTAAGGGTATATTTCCTTGAGTACCCAAACAGAGTGACTCAGCTATCACGGGTTGGAGAGACCAGGTGTCGGTCTAAGAGCCTCTGGGTGGCACAACATAGCGGCCACTACAATATTCCTTTGCTTCTTGCCTCCCTCCTCCTCCCTGGGCCTTCTCTCCCATGCCAAGGGGTTAATGCTAGACATTGAGAATAGTGGGGTAACCACATCTCCTGGGATGTTGCAAGCCACATTCACTCTTTTCCCCACGTGATAAATTATGTGATGGGGGTGGGGCAGGGGAAGAGGAGGGGAATGGTACCTGCACTCTGCCAGCTTGGGGGCAGCAGCACAAAAGCAAACCGAATCCCAAAGCGCTGCACATTGGGCATTTTATCTGCATTTCTAGGATTTTCAGTTAAAATAAAAATCTTTCCCCTATGTGAGAAATAAAAAAAATTTTTTTAAAGGAGCCAGAAAATAGTCTAAAAGCACATTACCAGGAAACTGTTTCTACTGTGTTTATGACTGTTCTTAATGTTTTATGAATAAGCTAAAAAAAAAATGCTCAAGCATATATCCGTGGGCACTCTAGTTAATTACTTATTCCAAGTGCTTCTACTCCATTCCTTGCAAAATGTGTTGTGCATTAATTCTGATTATGTACAAAAACCCACCTGCAAGGAAAAACTCTGAATCAGTAATGCTGATAAAATGAGCAGCCCTCCTGAGGCTCTGCGGAGAAAGAGGATACTGGCCAGAATTAGAATCTTGTAGCTAAGGCTATTCATAATGTCATTAACATAAAGGCAATTAAATGAGTTTTTAACCTACAACCCTTTATTGTTATTAATGAACATTAGAAAAACACAGGAGATAAAATTGGTAATTATCTTTGCACCAAGCTATGCAATAATGTGTTTAAATATAAAACCAAAACAAATGATTATTGTTAGTATTTTCAGTAGCAGAAACCCCAGGAGCAGCTCCGTCATATTTAATCACATGGGCCTACACCAAGAGGGTTAATTAAAAGAGGGCTCTACCTTCCATGTGCCTGGTTATTCAGTTTAATATGGAATCAACAAACATAAATGTAAATTAGCAAAATATCCCGAGCCGTTGTTTCTGCCTGTGGGTTAATCACCTTTACAGAATCACTGACGGATTCATTCTCCTTCAGGACAGTGGTTTGTGGCTCCATAAACGAGTTTTTCCTTTCTGAAAAATATCACCCCACGATGCTTTCAAAACCCATTTCAAGAACAACTATATAAACCCAGGCTCATATCCTATGCGATCCAGTAAAAATAATTTAAGCTTTTGAAAAAGACATGTAGATTTAAAAAATAATGACAAATGAGATGTTCAGCGCTAGGCTATATTGGGAGAGCTTCCAGTTTAATTTTTTCCTCTGTTTATGCAAGCTGTAGGAGCCTATAAATAAGCCATCCTAGATAGGGCTTGTTTCTGAGGACACAGCAGTTAATGTATGGCGAAATAGCCTGTATTTAATAATAGAGAGTTTTCCACTGATTAATTCAGTTTGTATATCTTACAATGTAAAATGCTAGTCTCGTATTCTTTGTCATTTGTTTCAAACTGGTTTTGTTTCCGAGGCTTGTATTTAGGAGGACGCACACCTCTAATTTGCCTTTACAGTGGATTTTAGGGCAAATAAAACGTTTTATTTTAGGGTCACAGGGGTGACCCTTGGAAACAGATTTTGTGCCATTGCCATGTGGTAAAGTTAGAGCTTTCTGTGCTTGTCTGATTTTTCTCATACAACCAATTCTACAGGAAGTATCACTTCTGCATTTTCAAAAAAGGTGTTTTATAAAATAAAATAACCATAGCAACAACTGCCTACATTTGTATATTACTTTACAGTTTACAAAACACTTTTGATAACTTTGAGAGATACTGAAATCAAAATTATGACAGCCTGCATTTATTTTCATAAACCTACTCTGTCTTGTACATTCTATTACATACATAGAGCTTCCCTGCCTACATTAAACCCCACAGAGGTACAGGAAATTTGGTCGTGCACCAGGGTCAGGATTTAGACCTGGGAAACGAGGGAGAGCAAGTTTCTTTTCTTCAGTATCAGTTATGCCATCCAAGATGCTGGGGTTCAGATGTTAAAGCCAGGAGTGAATCCCACTAGGGCAGCTACCTGACAGAAATGGAAGTTGAATCAAATTATCTAGGAACAGTATCAAATAGGTACAAGGCAAGCCCCTGAGCTCTCTCCCGAGCTGCATTTTGGAAGGAAGGAGGCACCTGTGGGAGGCAGGGCAGCAGGCATCCATGGAATCTGCCCCTCCCTTCCACCCCAGCTTTGCATGCTGTTCTAGCTGGCCTGGTAGAGCAATGCTATAAACCAGTCCCAGAAGCACACGCAACTGACCAGTCTCATACAGGGGCCCAATGCCAGTGTCAGGTTAGTGCGTGGTCAGCCCTTTACTTTCCAAGTACAAGGTAATCATTCTCATCTTTATCTCTAGTCTCCTTTGGCTACTGCCCTGAGCTGGGATCAAATCATGGTATATGGCACATGGTACTTCTCTATGATCCAGGAAAGGCAAGCTTATGGCCAGGCTTAGAAAGCAGACAGAAGCCTTGGCAGGATAGGTCTCTGCTACATTTTTAGACTTAGAGCAAGTCCTGACTTTCACCTATAAACTGAGACATGTTTCATCTTGCACACAGAACTATGGGGGTGGGGCATGGGGAGGGGAGGAATATTCATTAAAAAATCATTTGCATTTTCAAGTTCCATTATTTCTGAGCCCTCAGAACGTGCTGCCCGGCTGGTGCCTCTGCCATGTGGCAGACGAAAGCTCAAGGTCAACCTCTGGCTGTTCGCCAAACAATTGAGAACGAACGCACACTAAACTCCCGCTTTCTTGTCACCCTCCCTGGCTATTAACCACCCCTAGGGCACCCTCAGGGGTCGCAAATTTTCTCCTGGCGCCTTCTCTGGCTTGTGAAAATTCTGGAGGCCTGTGAGGTGAATGATGAGGGAGCACAGGGCCATATGCAGGGTCTTTGATGATCTGACATCAGACAGCTGCGGAGGAGGGACAGTGGCCGACGGCTGCTGCATTGTCGACCCTTTGATTTGACGAATTCTGGCTGCCCTGCGCGGCTGCTGCCAGCGGGCTGGCCAGAGAGGAGGTGGCCAAACGGCAGAACAATGGCGCAGCCTTTCACAGCTGGAAAATCATTTTTTAAAGACCTCCAGGAGGCACCAGTTGGTCCTGGCAGCTGACATTTGATCCGGAGAGCGGGAAACAGCTGATGCCAAAGACTCTCCAAACCTACTTCGACTGCACTGCGTGCCAGCTATGGAACTGCTTGTTCCTTCATACCTTCCTGTCCACGCCCGGAGTTGGGGGCAGGGAACCTGGGGGAGATCTCCTCGCTAAATTTTCTGTATTGAAAGAGTCACCTGGGTTCCACTGGCCCCACTCATTCTTCACCAGGCTCTTAGAGAGACAGACGAGAAACGCTGTTTACAGGACAGATCCCTGCAGGAAAGAATGGTGTCAACTTCACATTTCAGACACTCAGGGAAATCAGAAAATTCTTTGCAAACAGTTCCATTTAGACAGTTTTGATGTGCTATTTCCCTATGCCCAAGAGAATGACACACAATCACTTAAAAGTGACCGTCACTTTTTTAAAAATACTAATTGAATATGGTTTGGAGTCTGTGCAATTTGGTTAATTTAAATTACCTGTACTACAATTAAGAGTGGGGAGTTTTAGGTTTAAAGTGACCATATAGTTTTGAGAGTGAAAAGAGGGCTGTTAATAATTAACCCCCAAAATGGCATAAACTGGCACTGTTCTAGGTAAGTTGGGATTTCTAAGCCTCCCTATTGCTTCCCATCATCCACACAATACTCTTCTCTGAGAAAAGAGTGCAAAAACTATGGACCTCAAACCTTATTTCTAAATGTCACGGTGCTAGTCTGTCCTCATTCTTGAAAGGGAGAGACATGGTAAGTCCTGAGCCACACATCTGACCACCAGAAAGCAAAATGAAGACAAGCATAAAAATCACATTGCCATGTTTTGGACAGAGCACTGGACTAGGAGTCGGGATGTATGTTTTAAGTTCTGGTTTAGTTACTACTACTGTAACTACTAATATTTCTTCTACCCTTGCTATCACTAATTCTACTAGGAGCTATTATTTATTGAGCATTTACTGTGTACCAGGTGTGGTTTTAATTAAGAGCCTGGGTAGAACCATGCAGAGCCTAATAATAGTCTTGATGAGGCTGAGCTGGAGTTTACCACATGCTGGCACTAAGCTAAACAATTTACAGACACAGTCTATAGAGGTATTATCATCCCCATTTTACAGAGAAGGAAACTGAGGCTCTGCAGTTAAGTGGGTCTGATACCAAGTTCACACTCTACAACCATACTGCCAGGAGCTGACAGAGAGACACCTCCTCTTCCTAACTTTACAGTGGCATTCTCTCAGTTTTAGCTCTTAAATATTTACATATGAGCAATATAAAATTTTATGTTGTGGTTTCACAGGCCCTCAAAACTGTAGAAGCTGTAGTCAATAATCAGTAGTACCAAATGATACGGGGCAAAATGGCTGATGGCAAGGGTACGTGATTCCATATTAACTGTCGTCATCAAAACAGAAGACTTTGAGGGCCAAAGAAACCATGAATGCAGAAGAGTTTCTAGCACATGGTAGACTCCAGGGGCTATCTGTTGAGTGGTTTGCCCACCTGATGCTCCAAACCTGCCTAACAGGCCTGTGCAGCCTCAGCTTGAGCATTTCCAGGGCAAGTTGCTCACTGCTCACTAAGGGACGCCACTTCCTTTTACAGCAGGTGGCTATTATAAAATATTTTCTAATGATAAACACAAATTCTAGCTCCTTGAAATTGCCACCATTTGGTCTTGGTTCAGTTCTTTAAGCCCCTACATATTCTGCTTTATATACTTTCAAATAGAAAAGCTTCTCTATTTAGCAAGTTGTGGCTCTCCAACTCTCCTTAAGTCCATTGGTTTCCAAGTCCACAGTGACTAAGGAAGTCCCTGGAAGCATTTTGAATAGAAGAATGAGTTGGTGCTTCAAAGCTTTCCAACCAGGCATATTCTTTGCTTTGATGCTATAGTTTTATTGGGCTTCCTTTTCCATTTATAATCTAACTTTATCTGTTGAGTTACAGAATCCTCCTTTCCTGTTGAGCTCTGTCAGGGTCATGGAAACCTCTTCGAAGAAGTATAGTAGTTTTACTTAGTTAATACAGTATCTGTACCCTGGTCCTCACAATTTATTTTGATGCTGTAGAGAAATTCAGACGACCCCCAACCTAAGAAAATCTCTGCAGCCTGTGACAAACTTTCATTGTCAATGTGTTCATCAAAGTGACACTTCAGGTTCTTAAACTAAATCTTTGGCTTCCACACCAGTCTGGAAAGCCCACCTGCTTTTTCTTTTGAAACCTAGAGGTGAGGGATCAGGTCCAGAGAGTGCAATATGAAGGCTGTCCCCATACTCAAGGTAAAAAGTGATTGAGACTTGATGGTAGGAATGATGGGGCCACCTCAGGAAACAGTTCCAAGGTAGAATTGACAGGATTTATAGGCTGATTAGATATACAAGATGAAAAGTTAGAAACTGAGGATGACTCCATGTTCCTGGCCTTCCTTTTATTTTTATTATTAATATTGATGTTTTAGAGAGAGGAAGGGAGAGAGTAAGAGAGAGACAAAAGTATAGATCTGTTCCTGTATGTGCCTTGACCAAGGATCAAACCGGCAACCTCTATTCTTTAACACAGCACAATGCTCTAACCAACTGAGCTATCCGGTGAGGGCACATGTTTCTGACTGGTTGTACTCAAACATTGTTGACCATCAGGTATAGAGAAGAACCAGATTCAGTTTGCTCTTTTTTGCCTTATTGATCTATGATCAAATAATTGTCTGAATTATTATAAGGGTAGACAATGCTGTTATAACTAATTTATAAATTCAGTACCATTATAAACACTATTAATTCTTATTAACTTCGTAAGTATTTCACATTAATTTCTTTGAGAAAAAAGCTAGACTATGTGTGCTTTGTCCTACTGAAGTTCTGATCAAATTGAGGAAAGAAGACACACACATCTATAGGAAAATCAAATTATAAAACAAAACAAGTCTATCAAAGATGGTCCAAATAAATGCCAAGTATGTTTCTGGCTCAGAAAAGGGCAAGAGCAGAAGCTCACATCTAGAACTTAATGAGGTAGAGGTGGACCTTAAAGGGTACATACAAGTTGACATTAAAAGAGGGAATAGTAGATTTTATCTCTTAAAACAGAAGCACTCATGATATGGTGTGGGGACCCCAGGGGTACCCCAGACCATTCAGAGGGGATCTGTGGGATTAAGACTATTTTCACCATAATATCAAGGCTTAATTTACCTTTTTTCTCTCTCATTCTCTGCACACTTACAAAATAATTTTGCAAAGGTTACATGATAAGACATCATGAGTGTGACAGCTAATAGAATGTGTCCTTGTGTATTACTGAGTTTAAAATAATTTTGTTTTCATTTTTACATGGTAAATATCGATTTATATATAACACACATAAACAAAAGCTTTTTTGAGTGTCAAAAATTTTTTAAACTGTAAATGGATCTCAATACTGTCCTGCACAGCCCGCTAAAAGGCCGGTTTGACTGTGACCGACCTAAGCCGCAACCTGCTACCTTAGTAACCTCTAATGCCTCACTCTAGGCATTCTCATGCTGCTGGCTCTGCTGCGGGGAATGTGGCTTTCCTGTAGATCTGAGATCACTGCTTGTCTCTTATTTTGTACTTTTTGTTGCTGATGGTAAATGACTTTCTTAATGTTTCCCAAATTTTATGTCTCCATAGTATGAGATGGTGTCACAGGCTTCAAGACCTCATTCAGAAACACAGCCACGCCCTTTGAAATTCTACATATGTTCTTACATGGGGAGAGGGAGTAGCTTTATAGTTGTATGTAAAACAGTTTATTCTTGTGTTATTGTTATTTATTAATTATTGTATTGGCCTGACCTGTGGTGGCACGGTGGATCAAGCGTTGACCTGGAATGCTGAGGTTGCTGGTTCAGAACCCTGGGCTTGTCTGGTCAAGGCACATATGGGAGTTGATGCTTCCTGCTCCTCCCCCCCTTCTCTCTCTCTCTCTGTCTCTCTTCTCTAAAATTAATAAATAAATAAAAATAAATAAATAAAAGCACATGAAATGTTAAAAATTATTTTTAAAAATTATTGTGTTATTTTTCATATGAACAATTATAAACCTAATTTGTCCCTACCCTGTATGTATAAAGTATCTAAGCTAAATTTGACCCTGTTATCTTTCCAAATAAACCAAAAATTACAGAACAATATGATTTTCTTCAAAACTACCCACCTTCCACTTGCAACTAATGCTCATGTAACTGAAGCTCCAACTTGTGTTGACCGTAAGCGTTGTTAGTAGTATTACGGTTATATCATTATATTACCAATTTGAATTTGTGAGAATTTGAGGATTGTAAATTTTCAGGATCTTTACTTGTCTGAATGTATTATTTCATCCTTACTCTTGAATAATGATTTGGTTGGGCATGGCAAATAGTACATACTTGGTTTCATCCTTGGGTAACGGGCAGGGTGATTTTTGTTCCTGTTCACAAGCAGACAAACAGGTTTTGGCTTTCTGTTTCATGGGAGGAGACCAGTTCCAGCTCCCCACCACATGCAGGGAGTGTTGGGTCCCAGTTCTCATCTGGTATTAAGACTCTATAGAGCTCTGGTGGCCTTATTCACTCTTAGCTCCCTGTGTGGTGGGCAGCTTTAGTCCTTGATAACCACTGGGTTTTCTTTCTGGTTTCAATTCACAAAAAAATTTTTTTAAGTTCTGCCTTTATCTTTTTAAAATTTAAATATATATTTAATATTTTACCTATAATTCTTATGTATTTGTCGAATAGTAATGTTTTTGCATGTGTTCAACCCACCACCTTGATCTAGAGGTCAGAGCCCATATTCTCATAATGGAACTAAGGAATATATTTGCTAAGGTCCAGAAAGACTAAATCTTTTTGACATACCAAAGCAGGCATAAAATGCAAAGCACCAATTTAGGTTTTGTTAAAGATCCTAAATTAAAGCTGAGCAATGCTGTACTTGGATTGGTTACTGCAAATTAAACAGAACTATTTCATTCAAGTTTATGGTCATGTAGGTTAATTAAAAATTTTCTCTTTAGAAATACAGCCCCCAAGACTCTATGTATTTTAAATAGATTCTACATTCATGCAGAGTGAGAACAGCAGTTTCAATATTTAATTCCTTCTTCATAAACTTTGAAGGCTAAAAACACATACATCCTCCCCAAGTTGTGAATACTGTTTATGTCAGAAACAACTCACTAAAAGAAACTTGGGAGTTGCTAGGTAACTTGCTGCCTGTGGAAGGCTTCTGATAAAATGTATAGTATTTAAATCAGATTTCCTGGAGCAGATGGGCAAACTGAAGTGGAAAATAAATTCAAATGATCTGATATTGGCTTTTGATGCTAAAGCTAAAATCGCCTTGCAGCCAAAGCTTACACAGATCTTTTTAACTGGGAAGGTTTAAGATGGCCTCACTGCAGAGAGCATCTCATCTCATCCCGTACAACACAAAGCCATCCGAGCTTCCTGAGCTGGATTTCTTTATAGAGATCTCTAAAGAATGAGCATCCCTTGGAGAAGGACATGTTTTTGAACGGGTCTGCTTTCCTTGCCTTCTCACAGGATACAATCCTTTCCGATAAAGTTAAAGAACCCAGTTGGGGTTGTCTTCTCCATAGTTCTTCCAGATCTTAGTAATAGGATTAAATGGTCAAAGTGGGGCTGAGCTGCTGGGCAGTATGTATATCAACTAAGCAAGAATCCCTTGGTTAGAAATCAGAAGAAACTGCAAGTTTATACTGGGAATGCACATACTATAATGTAGCTATGAGCATTGGCCAATGATTGAGTTGCTACTCCTTGAGCTTACATAGGTAGAGAGTGAGAAGAAGATGCCATTTATTTATCAGTATTTCATTTTTTTATGAAACCAGAGGTATCTGCAGGCAAGCAGTGGAGACAGTGAGGGTTATACTAACCATTAATGAGTAAGTCTTCAGAAATCTTTTTCTGAAGGAGAAACTTCATAAGAGTCACTTATTAGTCAGTTCACTATCATCGTTTAGGGTTGGTGAATATGCACAAAAAGAAGGATTCAACGGCAATCCGAGAGTTAACTGACCAGTTCTGGAACCAAGTAACTAAGGACACTCACATTCCCAGAAATAATACTGCAAGAACTGTCATCACCCGAGGACATGCATAGAAAGCACAGATGGAATAAGAAAAAGAAGTGGTTCTCAAACCCCAGCGTATGTGCCTCTTGTTCCTCCACCAAGAAGATTTTCGCCGTGAGGATCTTCAGGGCCTCCCTAGAGAAGAGGAGACAGAGAAATGGGAATAGCAGGTTCCAGAGCTGCAGTTAAGAGAAATGGCTTGTGCTGAGCTGTTCCTGGCAGACAATGGACTAGGCTCTGCACTAGGTTCTTTACTTGAGTTATTTTACTCAATTATCACAGCACACCTATCCAGAAGACATTGCTTTTTCCATTTCACAGGTGATATAGTTGAGGCCCCAAAGGGCTTAGTGACTTAAAAGAGGAGACACAGCTTGTGAATGCCAGAGGCAGGTTCAGAAACAAGTCTACCTACCTCCTCGGGAGACACAGGTCCTTGGGAGCGAGTAGGGTAGTAGGCACTCTCATATACAGTACTGTTAATGAGGCTGTAAATTGGCTCAACGTTTTAAAGAGAAACTTATTAATATCTGTCAAAATGTACACACCATGAGATTCAGCAAAGTTGTCTTCTGGGAATTTATTCTATAGATATACTTGCACAAGTACACAATTGTATGTATGGGTCTTTATAGTGGCACGGTTTGCAATAGAGAAAAATTGGAAACATCTTAACTATCCACTAATAGGTGATTGGTTAGATCATTTTTGGTAAAACCACATAATAAATTCTCTATACTCATTAAAAAGAATTATGTAAATCTTTGTGAAACACATGAAAAGATAATCTCAATTTTGTTCAATTAAAAAAGTAAGTTGTATAAGAGCACATATTTGTGTGTGTGATGGGGTACAATTCCCTTTGAAAAAAAGGGAAATGTCTAAAAGCATACACTATTTGCTGTTGTCGATGAGCTTGTAGGAAGTGGGATGAAGGTGGTGTTGGTAGGGCAGGGACAGACACTTTTACTTTTCACTTTGTACCAATCTAAACTATCTGATTTTTTTTTCTAATAAGCAACTATTACTCTTATAATAAAAGAAAAAATTAAAGAAGGCCCTTTGTGAACTTAGAAAATAATAGAAGGTTTTCATAACACAAAAATGAAGTGGGTCAGGATCTGCTGGAGAATAAAGGGAAGGCAGATAATGATTAAGGAGCTAATGATTGCCAAAGGTCATTTATGTCTTCACGCTAATTGCCAAGGCAGATTTGCAGAGAACTTTCGCATTGGAGAGAGTGCACCTTGAAGGCAGAAGACCAAAAAGGAAACTCTTTTTGATATTTTGGAGAACTTGTCAGACCAACATGTAAATGCTTTGGTATTCTCTCAACCCTATTCAGTGCCTGGAATGTTCTATACATTTTTTTCATCGTTGTTCATAGAAAGCACGAGCAGTATAAAGGAAACCCAGTAGACAGCTCAGGTTGGAAGAGAAGTCTTTTTTCCCCCAAAAAAATCTGGCTGCAGCAAACGGTTCTATTCCCAGGATGCATGGAGGGTCATCAATGACAGCTGTAGCCCTTTCTGCATGGAAATATTTTTTCTCTGATGTGGAGGCAGATTGCATTTGCCTGGCTAATCCAGCCATACACTGGAGAAATGAGAAAAGGCCCAAGCTACACATATGTGCTGTAGATTCCAAAAAGAGATGAGCCTTTTGCCACTGCTTATTCTGATAATGTCAACATGGCCATTATTGTTTCATTAGTTTTCTTTGCTCTGAGGCTAAAAGGAATTTCTGCTGGGTGAATATCTCTGAGATTGGCATCTCAGAGCACTTTTGCAGAAATAGTATCGAATAATTTTTCTGAACTTTGTTGCATGGAAATATGGTTTATCTGTTTTTCCCCTAACTGTCAAATACTTCCTAGTTTTATTCTTTTGTTCTAGTTAGGTTTTCTTTGGCTGCTAAAGCCATTGTTTGCATTTACTGTGATGATGATGATGATGATGATGATGATGATGATGGTTTGTATTTATTAGGGCTTATTGTGAACAAGACACTGTTTTAAGTGTTTTACATAAATTAATTAATTTAATCCTCATAATAACTCTATGAAGTCTATGAAATAGGTACTATTATTATTGCCATTTGACAGATAAGAAGACTGAAGATTGAGGGGTTAAGGAACTTGCCCAAGCAATAGAGCTAGGATTCAAAGCTGATCTGTCTCACTCCAAAGCATGTTTATTTAACCATGTGCTTTACTGCATCACAACAAAGATGGCAGTCTATCTTGTAGGAGGCAGCACAAATCTATCTAAGCCAAGACAATTCCTATTCTCTCAGCAGTCTGGGTATCTCTTTCCTGTCCTTGACTTTTGCTCCTCTTCAGGAAATTATCAATTCAGCATTCTTACAAGGGCCCTTTACCCAGAATCCTCAGCTCCCCATCCACCATGCCTCAAGCTTCTAGTTTGTTTTCTTCCAACTGGAGCCCACATTGATCTTTTCTTCTGCTAATAACTTTTGCCTTTGTTGGCAGCATCATACAATTGGCACAGGTATTTAATATCCTATTATCTAATTATCTGAAATACATAATGTAATGTGTCCTTACAATCATGCTTGCCTCCCCAGGCTTTGAGAGTATATCAGACACCTTTTAGACTTGCCTCATATCATCTCAGCCCACATTTTATTCCAGCTTTTGCTGCAGTAACCATCTGTCCCCAAGGATAACCAGACAAGAACTATGTCTCAGATGGACCATGAATCCTTTATGCTCTCCAGCATGAGCTTCTCCAATAACCTGACCAGATATCTGCAAGAACCTGCTTAACACTCACACATACACAAACTTAGACATTCAGAGACACTAACACTCTTTGGAGCAATCTTTGACTAATAAGGATGAAAACTGGTGGGTAGAGCTGTTTCTTTTGCCTTGTAGGCAGACAATTCTGAGACACATTCTCAGTGGCCACAGTGATGACCAGTTGATAATGTCTATTTTTGTAAGCTTTCTCTATAAGGAAGTTTGGGGATGAAGCATATGAATGGGCCTATCAGAAAAGACATGAAGAGTGATTATTGATTCTCATGTTAATTCCCAAAAGCATCCTTCACAGTGAATCAACAGTGTCAACAATCAAGTAGAGAGAATGACCTGTCCTCTGGATATCAGTGAGCCTCTCTCCACAACCACACCTTGTACAGTGAGTTTATGAATGACCTGACGACGGTGACAGGGGTAGAGACTAGGCATGGACACAATAGAATCAACTTCCTTTCATTGAGGTTGATATAGCTACTGGCATGGCTAATATCTACCCTGCAAGCAGTGCAGGCTAGCACACATAAGGCACCATCCTTAAGGAGACTAGCCACTCAATTGGTGACAAGTTTATTACATCAAACTCAATTCCATTATTAGAACTAACATCCACTTGGGGTGTGGTTTTGCCTTCCTTGATCTCACTGCTGTTGCCAACACCACCATCCGAATACTTATAGATACTAGATCTTCTTCACTGATATTAGATCCCATACAACATTGCCTCAGATTAAGGAACCCACGTGATGGTAAGAAAGGGTGTGACAATGGGCAAATGACCATGGGATTGATTGGTATTACAATGTACTTCATTACCAAGAGGTAGTTTGCTTAGTAAAATAATAGAGTGACCTATTAAAATTTCAGCTAAGGTGCTAGCTTGGGTATAACACCCAATGGGATTGGACTACATCCTCCAGCATGCATAATGTGCACAGAACCAACAGTACTGATTCTCTAATAGCTAGGATCCAGGAATCAGTGGGTAGAAATAGGATTGGTTGGTTTCATTATTATTCTCTGCAACACACTTAAGAAATTTTTATTAAGCGCAATTTACCCTGATTACTATGAGGAACTAGGGTCGCTACTGCATAATGAAGGTAATAGGGCAGAAAGGAGTATGTCTAAGATCCAGGGATTCAGTGGGGCATCTCTTGATGAAAACTCCATGCCCAAGGATCACTGTGAATGGAAAGTGCAGGAACTGCAGCCCAGAGAAACTCAGACACCTTGGGAAAGCAGGTCTGAATCACTACTCCCAGAAAGCAACCTGGACCAGCTGAGGAGTTGGTAAAGAGTGAGAGAAGTCTGTGTGTGTGTGTGTGTGTGTGTGTGTGTGTGTGTGTGTGTGTGTGTGTGGCAGAGACAGAGAGAGTGACAGACAAGCAGGAAAGGAGATGAGAAGCAATAATCCTTCATTGGGGCTCCTTAGTTGTTCATTGATTGCTTTCTTATATGTGCCTTGACTGGAGAGCTACAGTAGAGCAAGTGATCCCTTGCTCAAACCAGCTACCTTGGGCTCAAGCCAGTACCTTGGACTTCAAGCCAGTGACCTTTGGGCTCAACCCAGTGACCACAGGGTCATGTCTGTGATCCCATGCTCAAGCCAGTGACCCTGCACTCAAGCAGCATGAGCCCATGCTCAAGTCAGTGACCTTGTGGTTTCAAACCTGGGTCCTCTGCATCCCAGTTCAAAGCTATATTCACTGCGCCACCGCCTGGTCAGTCAAGAGTGAGGGAAGTCTTGAATGTGTGGTGGAAGATGAAGATAATAAATATCAATTATGACCTTGGAACCAGTAACAGATGAGGACTGGAGCTCATCGTATTAACCATCCTATATTAAGTCTTGAATGTTCTATGAAGGAAAATAAAGCAGAGCAAGGGGATAAAGAAGAGCAGGTGGGGTAACTATAAAAAGAGTGGTCAGGGAAGCTTTCTTTGATTATGTGACATTTGAGCAGAAACCTAAATAAAGTGAAAGAGCAAGCCATATGAGTACATGGGGAAGAAAATTCCAGAAAGAGAAGGTAGCAAGTCCAGAGGTTCCAAAGCAGGAGCATGCTTAGTGAATTTGAGGAGGCTCATATGGCTGGAGGGAGTGAGCAAAGCAAGGAGTGGTAAGAGATGTGATCAGGAAGGTAACCGCAGCCCAGACCGTGCAGGCCTTTGGAGTGAGCACTTGGAATTTCTCTGTGTAAAATAGGGAACCATCAGCCAATTTTGAGAAGGTGGCATGATGTGTCTTGCATGATACAGATTCTGAGAAACGGCTGTGGGGAGGTCAAGGATCCGTATAGGGAGACCGGTTAAGAGACTACTGCAACAGAGAATCTGGATCTCTTTGAAAATGGGTTTCTGGGTGCATAGAGCAAAGACATGGGGTTGCTGAACATTGGGTCTTGGATTAAGTATTAATTGAATATTGGATTAAATATTCTTTAAAAAATTTTTTATTTATTGAATGATTTTAGAGAGAGAGGAAAGGAAAGGAGATAAAGAGAAACATCAATTTGTTGTTTCACTTATTTATGCATTCATCCGTTGACTCTTGTATGTGCCCTGACCAGGGCTCGAACCTGCTGAGCACTTAGCCAGTGCTGGTATTACAATTCTTCAGGGCTGACTTTAAGTTATGTCTGAGCAAAACTCTTCTACTTCTTACAAATCTTTTATAATGGCTAACATAGCCCAATGGGTCTAGTGGTGAAGGCTTAGAAAATGCCTATGGTTTTGTGATTAAAACATCTATTTAGTCTATTAAGAATTCATAGGAATAATATCTCTGCATTGAAAAACATAAATGGTATGTAGTTTTCAAAATCAGGCCTATCATTTTACTTTAGATAGCCTGACCATGTGCCAGAAGGTAAGCTCCTCATCACATATATATCTTCTCATTTAATTGTCATAAAAACTCTGGAAGATAGGGGTTCTGTGTGCAGATGAAGAAACAGAGACTTGGGGTGGAGGTGGGGTTGTGTAAATTGTCAAAGGTCATTAGTGAATAAGGGACAGAGCTCTGGATTGGAATCAAGGGGTGATTCCGAAGCCCACACTTAAGGACAACTCTGAACCATAGATAATTCTGGGGAACGCCCACATTCTTTAGTGGCCAAATCTGATTTATTTGATCTTTCAGAGTCTTCTGTTTATGAAAAATAACTAACATTAATAAGAAATTTGACTTTTTGAAGTTTCATTTGCCTGGAAGAATATAATTAAGGCAGTAATTCTATTTGTTTATTAAGATCCCCTCAGAACGTTTCTTTTGCTCCTGGAAAATCATTTTATCCAATGACAAGAGTGGGTGGGCATTTCACTCTGAGCTTCTTTTATGATGTTTCTTGCAGTTATCCTGCTGTGTGACTTTTTTTCCCCAGAAAGCCATTGTACTGCCTTATTTCTACTTTAAAAAATCATTAATATAGTTGCATCACAGAAGAAGGAAAAAAAGAGACGTGTGATCTGCCCATGAACGAGAAGAGTTGCCTCACATGAGCTCAGCCTTTTTTCATGTGCAGCCTGTGAGCCTGTCCTCATGCTGGGGGAGAGAAGCTCATTACTGCTCACAGTAACCAAGACACAGAGCTGGGCAAAGGGGAGAGGGAGACCAAAGGCCCAGAGTGCTCCCACCAAATTGGATCCTGGAAAGTCTGACACAGGGGCATCTACTAGAGTCGTTCTGCAGCCACTTGTTTACAATGAAACTGCAGGGATAAAGGAGGTCATTCTGGTGGACTGGATCATCGCCCAGTATTTGCCAATGAAGAGAAGAGTAATGGGGTTGGTGGTCATGTACTATAATGGGTGCAAAAGTCACAGACCTTTATTTGCCCAGCTTGTTAATACCCAGTTGTGATGTTCTGTTGAATCTGAAGCTCTCCTAGAAGCATAATGAAGTGCCTGCAACTCAGCAATCTTTCAAAGCTTAGACACTGCACCTCCCTCTCACTCCTTCTTTCTGCTTTTATCTTCTTGGCTGCCTTCACTGTTTGTGTTCATGAACTTCTGCCACTGGAGTTGGTGTGCCCTGTCTAAATGGTATTTCAGCAAGGATGTCCCCAGGTGCCTAGCATCCTTGCCTAGATTAATGTGTCAGCGGCATATGGCGCAAATGGCCTCTTGCTCAGTCTCAAAATCAGTTTACAATGTCTGCCAGGCTGCTGACTTCTTTGGCATAGTGCCTTGTGGCCCTAGTGCTTGAGGAAGGAGAGCAACACTGTCTGGAAAGTATTGAGAGAGAATTCTCCTATATAAGAGCCAGAACCTGGCATTTCTCTCATTTCCCTCAGTATCTAAGCTAGAGAAAGAAGTGCACATTTTGAGGTTGAGTGTTTCACTGTTTGAAAATAGCTTTCATCATTTTGGTTCCCTTTTTCTAGCCACACATCCTGCTGTTTTTCCACACCAAGAAGTGCCCCGCTTGTGCTTTTCAGAGACTGTTGTATTTGATCTTCTTAAAAGCCCCAGTGTAGGTCTTAGCTCCATTTTGCAGAACAGAAAACTGAGGTACAGAGACTTTAAAATGCTGCCCAAACATACAAGAGAGAAAAGGCAAAATAACAATTTAAACCTAGGTCTCTCCGACGCCCACCATCCAAATTCTTTTCACTCTGTTAGGCCCGTTGCCTGAACTGTGTCCACGCCCATGCATCTCAGGAGAGGGAGAGATTTTATACTGCAGTTCAATGGGCGGAGCTCAAAGTGGTCAGGTCTCCACAGACATTGTCAGCAAGAGCTCCTGGATTTTTCTTGTACAAATTCTTCATCATGCTCTCCTCCCCATGTGTTTAATGGTGGGTCATTGTTACTGTTTAGTGGCCTGATGGGTTCCTCCTTCCTAAATCCAAGTGACGAAGCACATCCTGCTGTCCTTGGGATTATCCCCTCTTGATGAGCGATGACCTCAGGACTGAAGATAGCTGACCTGCAAGCAGAGAGAGAAGGATATCAAAGGTTCCTCCAGCTCAATATGGATTGATGAACCAGAAGAATTCTGGCAGCAGGGCTCATGGAATTGACCTCAACCAGCAATCTTTCTCAATTTTTGTGTTTGAGGTGAACTGTCTTGGCAATTTTTCACTTAAACTGTCTCTGTCCACTGTAGGTGTTTGAAAAGCATTATCTTCACCTGGCTTAGTTGCTGCCACAGCATCAAACAATTATCCTTGAACAGACCACATTCACTGGCTGCTCTTTCCTGCACTTTCGCTCTAATTTGCAAGAATCTTTCACTTAAAATGCCTCCCAGTTTTTTATTGTCATCAAAACTCTATACCTGCTCCAAGGCCCTGCTCAAGTCATCTCCTCCAAGAAACTCCCTCCAAATCCATCTATCCCACTGATGACTTCTTTATTACGAATTCCTTCAATGATAATAATGACAGCATTTCTTAAAAATTACCTAATTGGTAATAAGTAAAATCATATGGCCCAACATTTAAACATATAAAAAGTGTACAAATAATCAAAGTGAAAACTGAATCCTTTTGTCCCAGCTCATTTCCCAAACCTTGCCGAAATATCTTAGCATGCATATGTGCTTTTTTTTTTTTTAATGGGGTGACATTTTCTCCTTCATATTTAATTTTTTTTTATTTATTCATTTTAGAGAGGAGACACAGAGTGAGAGAGAGAAAGAGAGAAAGAGAGAAAGGGGGGAGGAGCTGGAAGCATCAACTCCTATATGTGCCTTGACCAGACCAGTGCAGGTTTTTGAACTGGCGACCTCAGTGTTCCCAGGTCGACGCTTTATCCACTGCGCCACCACAGGTCAGGCGCATATGTGTTTTTAAAAAATCCATCAATAATATATGAGAATATTTTAAACATATATTAGCAGTTATAGAAGAAATAGTATGTTAAGCACTTTATATGAGTTATTTCATTGAATCTTTTCAACAACTTTGTAAGATGGGTACTTATATGTATTTTACAAATGAGGAAATGAAGGCTAAAAAAAGTTAAGTAACTTGCCCATGATCACACAGTTATAATGTGGTACAATTGGAATTTGAGCTCAGGATGTTTGATGAGGGTAGAGGGTACTTAGAAAGAAAAGAAGCCATATGGTAGAGCTGGAAGAACATGCACTTGGGAATTAAATTCTGGCTATGAAACTTACTAGCTGTGTGACCAAAGGTAAGTACCCTGAGCAGAGTACTCCATTGCCTTATCTGTAAAGTGGGAAATGTTAACCTCAGAGAGAGATGGGAGTGTTGTGGGAAATGACGAGCATAAGTAGCTGGCACATAGGAGGTATTCAGAAATGGCAGTTACTTTATCAAGAGCCATCTTTTTAATATACATTTTCTGGTTTCAGCTGACCTATGCAGAGGAGGGAGGACATACCTATTGATATTTGACACGATAGAGATCTGGCTTTTTGGATAACAGGAAAGTAGCACACAGACATCCCTGAAAGCGAATGCAAGGCAACAGGTTCTTGCACCTAATGCCAAAGGAGCTAGTTTAAAGAAGACCTGGTCATTTGTTGGCTGTTCAAAGAAATGTATGGAATAGTACAACGACTGCCTTAAAGGCTGTGTGCATTATAAACCTCTGAAGTCAACAGCGGAAATGTAATATGGAGGAAAAGAAAGAATGTGGAAATATCTTTAGGGACTGTGCCTGGAGCATTTTTCCTGCAGACACCCTCATGGTTACTCCTTCACCTCCTTCCAGCTACCTCCTCAGGAATTTCTTTAACCAGCAACTGGCCCCACTCCACTTTTTACGTATTTTTCATAGCACTTCTCACCATCTATTATACGATGTCATTATTCTGTTTATTGCATTTGTTTCCATTGTCTAATTTCTCCAGAAGGTAAGCTCCCTGAAGGCAGGGGTCTTTGCTTCTTTCACTGATGTATCCTAAGCATTTACAACAGTGCTAGGCACCTGGAAAGTGCTCAGTAAGTGTTTCTTGAAGGAATATACTTTTCAGACAAGGAAACAGGCTAAGTGGCTTTGGTAAGTTTGCTGCTAAGCAGTAGAGTCAAGACCGAAACTCAGTTTTTCTGTCTCCCAACCAAGCTGTCTTTCTAAATCCTTTTTCATGACAGAGTGTATGTCTGAGATTAAAGAATGATTTGGCTGTTGAGGAATCCAGACAAAACTGGAAATGAGTGCCTATAGACAGAATAACTGAACCATAAAAGTGACAGCAGAAAAAAACCCCATAGATATGGGTGGTTGTGGTGATTTTTTTTCAAATTTTTGTTTAAGTACCTGAGATGCTGCTGTCAGTTTATCTAGTGAAATAAGATTCATGATCAATGTGTGGAGACGGAAATTTCAGACCTCATTATGCACAAACTGAAGATTATTCTTTGCTGTCACTGTGGCATTTGACATGCAAGTGAAAACAAAAGGAAAATCTGTCTCAGGTGCCCCTTTTAGCTCTGACAGATGTGGAAATGCATGAGTTTGGGGTGGTAATTTTTGGTTGGATGTTAAATGTGAGCATGTCCAGAGATGCAGCTGGAGAAGCTACCACCTTTCTCTCAGTTTGGGGCTAAAGCTTGGGGATGGACTAGATTTTGGTCCAGGACTCCCTGCTCCATCCCTATTTCCTTCTCTTTTTGAAAGCAATGGAGGCTTTCTACCTTTATCCAGGCTAACCTTCCTGCTGAGCTTTTGGTCACATTTCATCATTTATTTCCTCTTTCTTAAATCTTATCTCTATCTTTCCCCCATAATGTACAGATGTGCTCAAATCTTCATGTCAAAGCAGGGTAACAAAAACATTCGAATAATTTCTTGAATCACTTAAGTATTTTTAAACAGATTTTTAAAAATATTATTTATTGAATTTAGCGAGAAAGAGAGAAACATCAACTTGTCATTTCACTTATTTATGCATTCATTGATTGATTCTTTTATGTGTCCTGATCCACAGATCAAACCCACAACCTTGGTGTAACAGGACTGTGCTCTAACCAATTGAGCTCTTTCCACTGAATCATGTGCTGTGCTCTGACAGTTCCTGGCCCCCAAAGTCAGTGAGCATGATACTTCATTGTCTTATATTACTAAGCTTTGGAATAATTTGGTCCACAGACTTAATTTCTAGAACACACCTATTTTCATCAGTTTTAGTTTCAACTTCAAGATAAGGTGCCAGTCCAACTTTCATCCACCTCCCTTTTTTTTAAACTATTAAAGGTGGGAAACCCATTTTAAGCAGATTTACTTTTAATAACCTTTTTCCAGTATCAAATTTCCTGCAATACTTTGCAGAGAACCCTGCCTCAAGCTCCTGCTGCTCCATGCACCAGGGCAGACAGGGAGATCAGTGAGCCCAGCTGCTGGGAAGCCTGGAGGGTAGGGGAGCAGAGGTGGGCCTGGGTTTGCTGCAGCAGGCCTAGAACTCAGCATTGCACAGGTCCAGGCAGGTGTTGTGGAAAAAATTATGTATTTGGTGCTAGATGATCCTAGGCACTAAATCTCGTTCAATAGTTGTATGATATTGGGCAAATTGCTCAACTTTTCTGAGCCTCAGTTTCCTCAATTTTATTATGGGGCTACTAATCTTACAGAACTGGGCTATTCTCAGGCTTACAGAGGGTAATCTATGTAAAGTAGCCACTAATGTTAGTTTCCAACTGAGGATGTAAGTCACTTCCACCATGATATCCACTTTCTATTAATGGAAAAAGAATTATTTTAAAAAATGAAAAGAAGCAATGCTCCGGTTTCAGTTTCACTCTTTTGTTTCTTTAGATCCTTTACATTCTCATTGTACTCCCCTCCACACACATTTCCTGTTTTATCTACCTACGCTTGACATGATACATAGGTTTCATCCTGCCTGCCATCTCCAGTGAACTGCTTGGAACCCTTCAGAAGAATCCTGATACTGAATCCAGCTCATCACAAAATGGTACCCTGATCAATTGGTAATGACTGCTTGGGAAAGGTCTGTGGCATCATTATTGTCCACTTTTTATCAACTTTGCTACATTTTTCTTCTAAACACATTGTATTCTCACTTCCCACCTCCTATAGCTGTCACCATTTTAGAAACATAGAGACTGAATACAATCCAGGGCTCATATATCCCCTAAATCATTCCTTTTTAGGGTTTTGTTTATTTATTTATTTTGTATTTTTCTGAAGTGAGAAGCGGGGAGGCAGAGAGACAGACTCCCGCATGCGCCTGACCGGGATCCACCTGGAATGCCCACTAGGGAGCGATGCTCTGCCCATTTGGGGTGTCACTCTGTTGCGACTGAAGCCATTCTAGCACCTGAGGTGGAGGCCACGGAGCTGTCCTCAGTGCCCAGGCCAACTTTGTTGCAGTGGAACCTTGGCTGCAGGAGGGGAAGAGAGAGATAGAGAGAAAGAAGAGAGGGAAGGGTAGAGAAGCAGATGGGCGCTTCTCCTGTGTGCCCTGGCCAGGAATCAAACCTGGGACTTTCACACGCTGGGTCAACTCTCTACCACTGAGCCAACCAGCCAGGGCCTTAGCTCTTTCTATGTTAAATACAGTGCTAAGTAGTTGGAAGTTCAAAGGGTTTAAGTTATCTGGCCTAGGTCACACAGACCAGGTTAGAACCACTTATCAGACGGATGATCTTGAGCAAATGACTCAATTCATGAGTCTTACTCAATTTCCCTGTAAGCAGGGAATAAAATGAATGCTACCAATTTCACAGGTTTGTGCAGGGATCAGGTGGAGATAGGTTTATAAAGAGCTCAGTACAAGGTGCAGAACATAACAAGTTCACAATATACGCCAGTCCCAATTCATCCTAGAGAGAGAGGGGAGGCTCTGCCCCTGACCTGCACCCAGGACAACGTGTGCTAGAATATATAACCAAAGAGAAGCACATCTAGAAGAAACAGAGGCCAATGCCATGAAAAATTTACCTATGCTTATTCTTTCCACTTGACCAAGGAAATTCGGGTAATTCATGTTTGGAAAGGACTCTGAAGCAAAGAGAATGGAGTGTAGCATTCCCTCATATTAATAGCATGTTACCCCACTGCCCCCAGAGCCATTTTGGTCATGGTAAGAAGGCCATGCCCAAAGTGCCTCATTAAAACTTTCTTAGCAATAGCTCTACCACCCATGAAAATTTGTGCTCTTCTCTCTTCCTGTGATATCACCCCAGTTGCTTCTGAATAGCGACTCACAAATAAACAACATTGAAGTATAATTAATAATGTTCTTTCCTTAGTTTCCTACTTCGATGTACACCTTAATGATATTTCACCATGCTGAGAATTCACGAGATGGGAATACTCACCCCTTACCCCAGGCTTTGTTTGTTTATTCCATTTTCTACTTCCTCAGAGGCAGCCAGCAGAAACTTTCTAGAAAGTAGAATTAGTTTGAAAGCCATCAAGCCTTCCTCTAGCACCTTCACCTCCCTAATGTCCTTTTAATGTGGGTTGTTTTAGTGCAGGTGCCTCTGCCCAAGAAACCTGAAAAGAAATATTTCTTTTCAAAAAGAATTGAAATCAATTGACCTAGAAGTCCTAGTCTTAGGCGAACTGAGAGACAGTGATAAGGGGACTACACAGCCAGGCAGTGACTTAGTGATTCGAGAGGCTTTCTCCTGTTCTAACTGGCATTATCACTTGTCACGGGCTTTCTGCATTGTGACATCTTGTTTTTCTCTAGTAAAATCAGCTTTTTTTTTCATTTGGAATTCTCATCTTCCCATTATTGGTGACAGTGCTATCAGATCCCCCTCCACACCATATCCCTATTTCTGTATTGATTCTTAGTGCACTATTCTGACTCTAAGCCACACAAGAAAGTCAGAATCTGCACCAAGTCTGTTTCTAGGGTACTTTCAAAATACATTTAGCCTGCCCAACTTCCTCTTTGCTGTCTTTCAAATGAGTCTCTCTTCTAGCAGGCTTTGTGTATGGCAAAGACTCTTTCTGGAGGCATTCTTTGCATTAAAAGAAGAGGAGGAGGAAAAGTGTGTTATCAGTGAGCATCAATTATAATGAGGTATTTTTAGTGGGGCTTGATAATGTCGAAACCAGGGAACTGTGCCCTCTGAGCTGAGATCCTGGCAGTTGCATTTTATTAACCAGAGTCAGGGTGCTAAGCTGATTTTCAGTCTTGATTGACAGAACCCTTTCAGCATAAACCCTGGAAAACTATTAGGAGGACAGAATCCCATTGAGGCATGCTGCCTGTAATAGTTTTGATGCAGAAATGCATTTGATCGGCTGCACGCTGGGCTCATATCACTTCCAGAGTGAGGAGCAGTGTGGTTCCAGTGTCATTTACCACAACCAATTATGATATATCCTGACAACATTTAAAACAGAATTGGATTAAGAAAAATGCACTTGCAGGATTGAGAGGCAAAATACCAGAATTTCCAGTGGATCTCATTTCACCCCTCTTTTATTACAAGAATGAGCTGAAAAAGAAGGAAGGAAAAGAACACTTTTAGGGTCAAGAGAAAGATATCATATAAAAAACCGTACTACTACTGCAATTTGGTGACGTGGCCTTTCCTTTATTACTTTACTCTGTTGCTGCCGATTGTTTCCTGTGTGGAAGAATCGAAGTCTTTCTTTAAGCACCAGATTCACTTCCCAAAATCAGAGAACGCATTTCTCAGCCTCCTCACCATTTTTTTTTTTTATTCATTTTAGAGAGGAGACATAGAGTGAGAGAGAGAGAGAGAAAGAGAGAGAGAGAGAAAGGGGGGAGGAGCTAGAAGCATCAACTCCCATATGTGCCTTGACCAGACCAGTGCAGGGTTTTGAACTGGCGACCTCAGTGTTCCCAGGTCGACGCTTTATCCACTGCGCCACCACAGGTCAGGCAAGGCATTAGTTTTAATGAGTAAAAATCCCTATGATATAAATCATCAGCCATAAAGCCACTGTTGTGTTCCAAAGGTTCTACTTCAGTGGCAGCACTGGCTGCTCTGTGGACCAGAAGAAAGATGTCTCCTAGATAATTCACATATTAAAGGATTAAACAACCTTTGCTATCTTCTGAATTTACCAGCCACAAATTTTACTGCAATGTTACACTTGAAGTACCTGTCCAGGAGATCAAATATCAAATACTTGTTTTCTGTTTTTGAAATGGCTTTATTCAGTTATTAAAATACAGAAGTAATGCATGTTCATTGCAAAAGAATCAGAAAGTACAGAGGAAAGCAATGAAAGTAAGGATATCACCCAGAGATACACGTTGTTGCCATTCTGGCAGCACCCACGCACATGTTTAGGAATAAAAATGTCACCAGATAACACATAGTGTAATGTAACCTGCTTTTTGTCATTCAGAAATATGGCATGAACATTTTTCTATGTCAATAAATATGGATGTACATCACATATTCGAAGCTGCAGAAAATATTATTGTATCAACATTATTTTAGTAATCCTCTCCTGGTAAACATTTAGGCTCCCCTCAACCATCTGGGTTATTTTACCTATATGGGTGCATGGACCCCACATATAGAGATTCTGCTTCAATAAGAAAGTTATGAGACCTAGCCACCTGCGTGTTATCAAGCACCATGTGCAATATTGATGATGGTAGTCCTTGAACCATACAGCAAGAGATATGCCTCTTTGCAAACTTGTATGATGATTTCCTTAGGATAAAGTTTTATGGAGTGAGGTTGTTATTTTGGCAAAGGCTATGCCATGCAGCGTTATAACAATCTACCTCATTTGTAGTTATCTTGATGATAAACAAAAAACAACTTATAGCCTGACCAGGTGGTGGCACAGTGGATAGAGAGTCGGATTGGGATGCGGGGGACCCAGGTTCGAGACCCCCAGGTCGCCAGCTTGAGCACGGGTTCATCTGGTTTGAGCAAAGCTCACCAGTTTGGACCCAAGGTCACTGGCTTGAGCAAGGGGTTACTCAGTCTGCTGTAGCCCTCCGGTCAAGGCACATATGAGAAAACAATCAATGAACAACTAAGGTTTCGCAACGAAAAACTGATGATTGATGCTTCTCATCTGACTGTCCCTATCTATCCCTCTCTCTGATTCTCTTTCTGTAAAAGAAAATAAAAGTAAGTAGGTTTGAGGTACTTGTGAACAGGGTCTCTGTCCAAAAGCCCTCAGCATCAGTCCTTCAGGTATCTACAGGGTACATAAATCCTCCTCAAGCAACCCCTTGTATCTGCCACTGGAGCCTGGCAACATGAAGAGTTGAGGAGAAATGGGATGAAGACACAAGGTGTGAATGGGCTCACTGTGTTGGCTGGAGAACTTAGTTCCTGAAAGGGGAAGGTGCCTGCTACTGCAGTTTATACCAGGACTGCCGCCCGCAGTGGTCTCCAACCAGGATAGCTCTATCCCCTAGCTCCACTTCGGTAAAATTCACATTTGACTAGCATTCTCTTTCTATCCCAGGTTGTCCAGGAATTTGAGAAATGAGGGTAAGAAAATGCAGGTATTTCTTCATTTCCAGGCACATATTCCCCTGCTCACAATCTCCAAACTCTAGAAGGGTAAGATTTCCAACCGTAAACTTCATATAAAGAACAATTTTGCCCAAGATCACAAAATATGGAAACTTAACAAGTAGACATCTAATTTGAATCATGTAAAGAAAAATTGTCTTCCATATTGGGGAGGTAAATGTTATTGAAGTATGAGATACATACTGGAAAGACTTTAAATTATAAGTTTACAAACTCAACACATTTTCACAAAGTGAGCACACTGGTCAAACCAACACCCAGATCAAGAAATAAAGAAACAGCTCAAGCCCAGACACCCTGTGGTGCCTGCTTGAAGAGACTATTCTCCCCTAAAGATAACCACCACCCTGATTTCTAACAGGTTTACTTGGTTTGACCTGTTTCTGAGCTTTATGTATATAAAAATCATATATATATAACATACATACTCTTTCAGAACTATTTTTTACTAGATTGTATAATTAGCTTATCTTCTCATGTTGTGTGTAGATATGACCCAATATTGAAGCACAGATATCCTCCAAAAATAAATTTTAAAATATTATTTATTGGTGTCACCACATTAAAGTTAATAAAAAAATATTACTTTAAATAAATCAGTGTTTATTTGTGCCATCAAAATTGGATGACTTTATCTAAGTTGAGCCCAGCTGAATTTCTGGGGCCCCGATGCGTGTCCACAGTAAGTAATAAAGACCCTAACAGGCTGCTCTGAGTGTGCATTACAGACAACTTGAAAGGTAATATAATGCAGCGGGGGAAAGGGTAGCTTCAGAACCATACAGAACTGAGTTAAAATAGAATCATCTCCATTCACCAGCCACACTAAACATTATCAATCTGGGGCTCAGTTACCTCTACACCTGTAAAATGGGGGAAATATCTCATTGGGTAGTTGTGAAAATTAAACAAGTGTAAAGCACTTGGCATGTAATAGGTATTCCAAAAATGTTCATTCTCTTTTTCCCATCAGAGACCAAACCTTGATTATCCAGCAAATTCAGCCTGTTGTATACATACAACCTAAGTAATTTTTTTTCTTTTTGTAAATAAATATATTTTCAATGGCAACTAATTGAACCACTAACTAAGGACAAAATTAGTTGGAAACCAGCTTTGTGATCCAAGGAAATTTAAAATTGTTGACATAGTCTCTTTCATAACTGAGAAATGTCATTGTTCATTCTTTGGAAATCTGTATGGCTTCATGTCCCTCACATTTCCCACCATGCTGGCTTAGCTGTTTATTTATTAATGATTTCCATCATAAAACCATTGTTATCTCAGCTTCCCATGACGGCCTAAGAGCATAGAAAATCATTTTCCAACAAGACTACAAAGCATTCAAATGCCTGTACTTCTCGAGATCTCATTTTATTAATGGTCATTATGACAATCCAGTTATAATAGCCTTTTCAGTCAGGCACGCGCACGTAGTGGAACTATTGAGTGATTTCTGCATTTTTTTCCATATACATGTTAAATTTCTGACAGATTGCTAATGAGCTGGGGTTGGAATTACAGAGTAGTCTGTTATCATTTGTCCATTCACAGTTTCCTCGCCAGCCTATCTGTGCTCAGAACAGAGCCAACAGGGAGCATGGAGGCTGGGATAATGACACCTTTTGCCTTCAGAGACCTCTGGAAAAACCCATCCCTAATTAAAGATTTTAAGAAACATACTGCCACCTTCATATCACTGTTTTTAAACTGGTATCTTTTGCTAGAAAAGGTGCTGTTTGTCAGCAGTTTGTAGATTTAGATATTTAATATGCGTTTCTGTAGCCCTGCAAAATGTTTGTTTTTAGAATAATTTAATTAGTATGTTATGCATGTACGTACCTGCAAGCACTATAAATACACATGGCACATGCACTATCATGTGTAATTGTCTTGTGTAATTATTTAGATGCACAAGGACAAAGAAACATGGTATATTTCTGTGGACACACAGATTTTGCTACAGAACAAGGTAGAGTTGAAATACTCTGAACAGTGGGAACTGTTAAAACATGATCAGATTGAGATCATGGCTTGGATAATTTGGGGCAAAGGCAAACTACCTTTTACCTGATATATTTGTATAATTAAGGTACACTGGAACAGAATCCAATTTCCTTGGTAGAATATACCTGGTTGAGAGAACCAACATTTCCTTGTACTCACTGATCTATCATAGTGAAGGTCCTCAGTCACTGTGGGTGTGGGTGTGGTGGGAGCTGGGCAGGGAAGGTGTCAAACAGGGCATTTTTGCAATACCCTCCCCACAACCACCTTCAAATTTGGACACTTCCCCATTATACCCAGTTAAGAATTGTGGTCTAGAGCCCTGAGGGAGCAAGAGAGATGCCAGAGGTAAGAGCTTGCCGCCCCAGGAAAAGGCTCTCAGGTCTTCAGTCTTAGAAATGGGTTCATTTTCACTCTCTCAGGGTTCGTGTCATCATAAGCTGTATAAGGCTTCCCAGACTAAAGTAATCTCCTTAGTGAATACTGTGGGGCCTGAGGTTGTCACCACCATGGCAGGAACAATAATAACTCCCAGGGGTCTGGCACCTTGGAGATCAGGCGACGCGGTGGAACCGTGAGATGCATCTCCCAGTGTGGAAGCTTTGTGGCCACTCATCGCTCTAATATTTTAATGTAGATTTTAATACTGCGACTTAATCCTTGAATTAAATACAAGTAAAACTAAGGGAGGTAGCACAAATCATAAGACAAGGTCTGTATCCTGAAAGAATTTGCACACCAGAGAGCCATTATGCATACATAAAAACAATATGCTCTTTCTAATACCAGTGGGTAGCCAATGCTAAAAGCCAGACAACTGGCACTGATGATGCAGGGGTAATGAGAGGCAAGAGACATCACCTCTAGAGCAGAGGACTTAGGGAGGTGTAGGACTCAATGCTTAAGAGAGGGGGAGTAGACATTGTGAGCAAGGAAGACAGTGGGAAAGCACAGAAATGTCTGGGAGATCTTGAATAGGCTACCTTGGCTGGAGCAGAAGTTTGTGGCA
Source organism: Rhynchonycteris naso (assembly GCA_037038555.1). Lineage (NCBI taxonomy): Eukaryota > Metazoa > Chordata > Mammalia > Chiroptera > Emballonuridae > Rhynchonycteris > Rhynchonycteris naso. Next base: position 155,982,356 of record CM072997.1, on the reverse strand, counting down.
GGATGTTGAGAAAGCAAGGTTTCAAGGGTAAATGGCCATTCTGTCAAACCTAAAATTCTGTACTTGATTGTGTTTTTTGTTAGTTAATTCATTTACTTACTATCCCCTGTAAATAAACGTTATCTTCAGAGCTGTTTTAAGTTCACAGCAGATTTGAGCAGAGAGTACAGAGAAGAGAATCCTCATATACACCGTCCTCACACATGCACAGGTTCCCCCTCTATCAACATCTCCCACCAGAATGGTACATTCGTTATCATCACTGAACCTACATTGACACATTAGTATCACTGAGCCCATAGTTTACGTTAGGATTCACTCTTGGTATTGGGTTTGGACAAATGTTTAATGACATATATCCACAATTATAGCAATATGTAGAGTAGTTCCACTGCCCTAAAAACCTCTGTGCTTCAGCTATTCATTCCTCCTCCCCTTTAACCCTTAGCAACCACTGATTTTTCTATTGTCTTCAAAGTTTTGCTTTTTCCATATAGTTGGAATCATATAGCAGATAGCCTTTTAAATTGGTTTCTTTCACTTAACAGTATTAGACTACTAATATTTCAGATTATTCTATGGGTTTTCACTGCCTGATTATTCATTTATTTATTTTTTTTAGATTTTATTTATTCATTTTTATTGGGGGGGGGGGAGAAAGATAGAAAGGGAGGGAGCAGGAAGCATCAACTCCCATATGTGCCTTGACCAGGCAAGCCCAGGGTTTTGAACAGACAACCTCAGCATTCCAGGTTGACGCTTTATCCACTGTGCCACCACAGGTAAGGCTCATTTCCATTTAATGATGGATGATATTGCATTGTCTGGACATACCAATTTACTCATCCATTAATCTACTGAAGGACATCTTGATTGCTTTCAAGTTTGGGCAATTATGAATAAAGTTGCTATAAACATCCACATGCAAGTTTTAGTGTGAACATAGTTTTTGAATTTCTTTGAATAAATACCAACAAGTATGTTTGCTAGCTCTTATGGTAAGTGTAGACTTAATTTTATAAGAAGCTGCCACATTATTTTTCAAACTGGCTGCACCATTTTGCATTCCCACCATCAATGAATGAGAGCTCCTCTTGTTCCTCTGATGTTATCAGTGTTAGGATTCTGGCCATTCTAACAGGCATGCAGTGATATGTTTTAATTTGCATGACCCTAATGATATATGATATAGAGCATCTTTTCATATACTTATTTACCATCTGTGTATCTTCTTTTAGTGAGGAGTCTGTTAAGGTCTTTGGTCCATTTTTAAATTGGGTTATTTTATATTGTTGAATTTTATTAGTATTTTGCATTTCTTGGATAATAATCCTCTATCAGATATGTCTATTGTAAATATTTTCTCCCAGCATTAGATTTGTCCTCTTATTCTCTTGACACTGTCTTTCTTAGAGCAAAAGTTATTTGATATTTTTAAATTTCAGTGAAGTGTCGCTTATCCATTATTTCTTTTATGTATATGCCTTGAGAGTTTTATCTAAACAATCATCACCAAATCCAAGGTAATCTAGATTGTCTCCTATGTTATCATCTAGGAGTTTATAGGTCTAAGTTTTTCATTTAGGTCTATGATCAATTTTCAGTTAATTTTTATGACAGGTAAGATCTGTGTCTAGGTTTGTTTTTTTTGTTCTGCATGTGAATGAATGTGCAGTTGTTCTAGCACCACTTGTTGAAAAGGCTGTCTTTTCTGTATTGTTGCCTTTTCTCCTTTGCCAAAGATCAATATGTTGTTTGGATCTATTTCTGGGCTCTCTATTCTGTTCCATTTATTTGTCTTTTATTTCCTGCTAGTACTATCCTGTCTTGGTTATAGTAGCTTTATCATAATCTTAAAGTTGGGTGGTATAAGTCCTTCAACTTTATTCTCTTCCTTTAATAGTATGATGACTATTCTGGGCCTTCTCTATCTTCACAAAAACTTTAAAATCAGTTTGTCAATATCCATAAAACAACTTGCTAGAATTTTTATTGGGATTGTGTTTAATCTATAGGTCAAGTTGAAAAAAACAGACATCTTGACAACAATGAATTTCCTTATCCATGAGCATGGAATATCTGTACATTCATTGAGTTATCTTTCTTTATAACTTTGTAGTTTTTCTCATATAGATCCTGACATACTTTGTTCGATTTATACAAAATGTTTCGTTTCATTTTGGGGGATGCTAATGTAAGTAACATTGTACTTTTAATTTCAATTTTTATTTGTTTATTAATGGTACAAAGGAAAGTGGTTGACTCTTATATATTAACCTTATACCCTGTAACCTTGCTATAACCAACTGAGCTACACGGCTAGGACCAATGCTCTTTCTTTCTTTATGTAGATCCAGGCTTTTAAAATATTTTTAAAGTTATTATTGACTTTTACAGAGAAATAAAGGGAGAGAGAGAGAAACATTGATTTGTTGTTTCACTTACTTATGCATTCAGTGGTTGACTCTTGTATGTGTCCTGACTGGGGATCAAATCTGCAACCCTGGTGTTATCAGGAGATGCTCTAACCAACTGAGCTACCCAGCCAGGGTCAGGCTTTTGACCTATATGAATTTTCCTTTCTCTGAAGAACTTCTTTTAACATTTCTAGTGAGAAAGATCTACTAGCAACAAATTCCTCAGTGTTTATCTGAGAAAGTCTTTATTTCTCTTTATCTTTTGAAGGCTAATTTCACAAGCACAGAACTCTAGATTGGTGGAGTTTTTTAATCTCAACATTCATCTCTTCTTGTTTGCATGGTTTTTGAGAAGTCAGATGTGATTCTTGTCTGCTCCTCTATAAATATTTATTCCCTCTGCCTTTTTAAAAGATATTTTTCTTTATATTTAATTTTTTGCAGTTTGAATATACAATGCCTAAGTGTCATTTTTCTTTTACATTTTTTCTCCTTAGTGTTCTCTGAGATTCCTGATCTGTGGTTTGATGTCTAACATTAATCTGAGGACATTGTCAGTCATTATTGCTTGAAATATTTCTTCTGTTCCTTCCTTAATCTTTTTCTTCCCCTTCTAGTATTCTCATTAGTAGTTTCCCCACAGTTCTTGGTTATTCTGTCCTATTTTTTGTTTTAGTCTTTTTTTTTTAATATTTTATTTATTTCTTTTTTTTATTTATTCATTTTAGAGAGGACACACAGAGCGAGAGAGAGAGAGAGAGAGAGAGAGAAGGGGGGAGGAGCTAGAAGCATCAACTCCCATATGTGCCTTGACCAAACCAGTGCAGGGTTTTGAACTGGCGACCTCAGTGTTCCCAGGTCGACGCTTTATCCACTGCGCCACCACAGGTCAGGCTGTTTTAGTCTTTTTTTATCTTTGCTTTTTAGTTTTGGAAGTTTCTATTGACATATCCTCAAACTCAAGAAATTTTTCTTCTCATCCATGTCCAGTCTACCAATGAGCTCATCAAAGATAGTCTTCATTTCTGATACAGTGGTTTTAACCTCTAGAATTTCTCTTATCTTTCTTAAAATTTCTACATCTTTTCTTACATTATCCATCAGTTCTTGTATGTTGTCTACTTCTTTCATTCAAGTCTTTACCATATTAACTATAGTTGTTTTAAATTCAGTCTGATAATTCTAACATCCCTCCCATATCTGTGCCTTGTTCTAATGCTTGTTCTGTCTCTTCAAACTGTGTTTGTTTGCTTCTTTCCCTTTTACTATGCCTTGTAATTTTTGTTGAAATCTCAACTTATAACTGGGTAAGAGGAACTATAGTAAATAGGCCATTAGAGATATAGTAGTAAGGTGTGAGAGGGTGTGTGTGTGGGGGGCATTCTATAGTCCTATAGTTAGATCTTGGTTTTTGTGACAGACAGAGAAAGGGACAGATAGGGATAGACAGACAGGAAAAAAGAGAGATGAGAAGCATCAATTCTTTGTTGTGGCACCTTAGTTGTTCATTGATTGCTTTCCCATATGTGCCTTGACCAGGGCAATACAACAGACCGACTTACCCCTTGCTCAAGCCAGCAACTTTGGGCTCAAGGTGATGATGAGCCCGTGCTCAAGTCGGCAACCTCAGGATTTTGAACCTGGCTCCTCTGCATCCCATTTCAACACTCTATCCACTGCACCACCACCTGGTCAGGCTAAGGTCTTGGAATTTTGATGAGCTTCTGCCCCTAAGCTATAAAAATCACTAATGTCTCTCAGTTTCTACCCCCATCTAAAGTGGGATAGGATGAGTAGAGAGGGCTGGGGTTGAGTATTTCTCTTCCTCCAGGTTGGTTAGGCTCTGTCAAAAAACTCAATAGGTTAAATTCTGGTAAAAGTTTCTCTTAACAGCAGGTCTTGTTAAAAAGAAAGAATGTTCTGGTGTATTTCAATGGTCACCTTTCACCTCCCCTCACCAGAGGCACAAGGGAGATTTTTATTTTTCTTCAGTTTTCTCCATAAGAACCTGATAGAGCTCCAAGAGGTAAAACTCACAAAAGTGCGGTGGTAAAAAGGGGCTGGAGTTTTGAATTACACACATATCCACAGTGAGTTTTCACTAATCTGTCAATTACAGTTTGAGTTTTCCTGCTCTAGCACTGGTTTCTGTTCATGAGTTTCTGCACAGGGAAGTTGTGATTCTCTGTATCTGCCTACCTATCTTTCCAACTATAGCAGCAGTGGTTTGCCCTGTGACCTTACCTCTCTGACAGATCTAAGAAGAGGCATTGATTTTGTGGTTTGTTCAGCTTTTTACTTGTTATTTGGACAGAGTAGTGACTTTCACACTATTTATATGCTAGACTAGAATTCAGAAGTCTATATTTGATCTTTTAGGAAGCTTGAAATTATTGAAAAAGAATGGGTAGGTTGATCAACTGGTTGGTAGGTTGGTTTTGAACAGAAATATAATTAAAAGTTATTGTGTAATGAATTTTAGAGCCTAAGCACCAGGCAGCTGTTGTCTTGGCTGGCTGTATCCTGATTTAAGATGACCAAGGCTGAGACAACTCAGGTGACCTGGATCTTATCAATGGGTCTTTTATCCTCAAGCAGACTGACCTGGACATGTATTTTCATCATGGCTATGGCAGAGGACAAGAGCACAAACAAAAATGTGCAAGCATTTCTTGAAACTTCTGCTTATATCACATCTGCTATCATTCCATTAGCTAAAGCAAGTCCCATGTTGATTTCAGCCTCAGGGGGTAGGGAAATGGATTCCAAATTTTGATAAGGGAACTGCAAATTCACAGATTAAAGGACAAGGATATGGGAAAGGTAGAATAATTTGGACCATAAATGCAGTCAGTTTACAACACCTAGATTCAAGTACAGCTCTTCTCACCATGTGACCATGAGTAAAACACCTGAAAATTGGCATAAAAAGGGTACTTACCTCTTAACATAGTTGTTGGCATTAAAGAAAGTGACACATGTAAAACACTTAGCATAGTGCCCAGTTTACATAAGTAAATAAACATAAAGGCACTATGTTGTCAGCATCATGATAATAGAAAGATGAATTGGAATACACATGGTCATTTGGGGTTGTGGGCCTGCACTAGTTTGATGCTCATGAAAGTGAAAAGGCCCTGCCATGCTTGACCAGGCAGTGGTGCAGTGAATAGAGCATCGGCCTGTAAGGCTGAGGATCCAGGTTCGAAACCCCGAGATCGCTGGCTTGAGTGTGGGCTCACAAGCTTGAGCACAGGTTCACCGGCTTGAGCATGGAATCATAGACATGCTCCCATGGTCCCTGGCTTGAACCTAAAGGTCACTGGCTTGAAGCCCAAGGTCGCTGGCTTGAGCCCAAGGTCACTGCTTTGAGCAAAGGGTCTCTTTCTCTCTCTTTCTCTCTATCACACACACAAAAGGCCCTGCCATATTTGGGAGAAACAAAAAAGGATGAATCTTTAGGTATAAATGCCCATAGACATGGGTAATTAGGACTATGGTAATGCCATGGACAGAAACAGTAGAATCAGGAAGGTTTCTGGCTTGGGGACAGATGGCTAGATGTCCATGCCATTGGATTCCTAGCCTAGTCTCTGAGAGTTCTGTGAAAGAGATGTAGAGATAAGAGTTTCCAATGACTTTGCTTAGCATGGCACAAAACACAGTATTTTATGATCAACCAAACTAGTGTTTTCGTTTTGAAAACATGCTTATTGCTTACCATTTCTTCTGCATTAAGGAAAATTTTGAAAACAATTTAGAAAGAAGACTCTCCATTAGTCTGATTTCCCAGAGAGACATTCATTCAGGACTCTGTGGCACACTTGACCACAGGCTCAGTAGAGAGGTGATTATCTTTACATTCACAGTACAAAATGGGTTTCAAGGTGCCAGAGGTCAGGGTGATAGATGGTTTTTTATGCAATCTCAAGGCTCTAAGTTTTATAACAACTTTTAATCTAATGAGTGTTCACTTGCACTAGAATAATTCAATTGCTAACTCCAAGGAGCACTCTCATAGCCTATAAGCTTAAGCAAATGCCAGCCAAACAAAATAGCAAATTTCCCACATAGAATAATTTAGTGCAGCAGGACGAGGATAAATAATAAAGGCATTTGTTTATGCCTACTTACAACATTCCTCGTAGGCAAAAAGAGGACGAAAATGTCATTCTAAGCCTGAGAAGGCAGATGGTGCAGGCTCATCAAAACTATGCATTTTCTTTTGTAGTCAAAGAGTGTGAGTTTGCTCTGCTTCACCTTCTGGCCTGGGCTCCTCTGATATCCATGTAATTTAAATGAGAAAGTCATACTAGGGAGCTGTCATATTTCAAAGAGGTGATCCTTTTTGGCTGTTGAAAGGATCCTCAGTGTTTGGGTTCACTCCAGGGTGAGGTGGCATCATAGAGTTCTTGCAATGTCATCCAGAGAAACAGATCTTAGAAAGTCTAAAAAGAAGTTGTTTACTTTGTCTTTTCTTTTCTTGTTATGCAAATGGGCCTCAGCTTTGGAGAGGAAGCAAGCTCATTTCAAGCTGTCTGTGTCAAATTCATCACTGCTGTCAGTCAAACCCTGACCAAAAAAAAAAAAAAAAGAGTTGTTATTAATTCTTGGAGTTGCCTAACTTCTACCATTAACTTTTTTGGCTAAGACATCTGTAGCAACCTCCAAATTGACCCCAAGCTAGTTGTTATCAGCTTCAAAGGGCAACCTGGTTGAGGCATTTTACTCCTTATTCTTTGTCCTGAGGAATTGGTTCCTCTGAGTCCCTCTTGGCTACATCTGGCCTCCCAGAAAGAAACTCCTGGTCCTTCTGGGAACAGAATCACTCAGGTATCCATGCTGGTCAGAGTACCTTATTTCAGGATGTATTGAGACATGGATTTCTAATCCGTTCTGAACTTCCTACATCTTTACCTACTCCTAAAACCATTACTTTTCTAACATCCCCACTGGTCCATACTGGGTGAGGTTGGTTGGAGACAAACCCACTAGGGCCACTCTCCAGACAGCCCCATTGAAGAAGACCTTTTCTCCACTTAGGGTTCCTCCTGCAATAACTGGCACAGAGCTTCCTGTACTTTCTCAAGTGCTCAACTAGAAATGCTCTATTCCCCTTTTACCTGCCAAGTTAGGTTTAAAAAGAAAGTGCCTGGTTCCTAGATCTTAGGAAGGTATTAAATATTCCTGCCGCTAGGAATCCAGTTAGAGACATTAACACCTACCTCCTGGCTCAAGAGTGGGTGTTAATGTTCTGGCTGCCAGGACACTGTTCATCCAGGGCCTACCCTCCAGCCAGCACTCAGCTGCTGCCAGGCCCAGGGAGAGGAGGTCAACCAGACTGGCCTCCTGACAGTGAGGAACCTCAACTGGTGAGAACTAAAACAGCAATTCCATCATTTTAATCACTTCTAAAGCACCTGGAAGAGGAAGACAGTTTCAAAGACTGAGCATATAAAGGACATAGAAAACATTACTTTTAAAAATAGTAAGTTTGTATAGTAGTCTAATTTACCAAAGCAATTTCTCATAAAAATAATACAAACCTTTTACTGAAGGTTTTCTTAACATGTTATGATTCTTATCACAACCCTGAGAATCAAATATTATCGTCGTTTTACAGATGACTTCACAGACTCAGAGAGAGTCAGTAGCGGGGACCCTGCACACTGATCTCTGTTTGGCTGCTAAGTCCTTGTCTATAACCACAGCTTCCTACTGGATTGCTAATTCTGACAATAACCTTGTGAGAGTGCTAAGGTAGGTGCTATTTTATAGAAACTGAGGGAATTTTTTTTATTATTATTAATTTTAATGGGGTGACACCAATAAATCAGGGTACATATGTACAATGAAAACATCTCCAGATTATCCCATCATTCAATTGTGTTGCATACCCGTCACCCAAAGTCAAATTGTCCTCTGTCACCTTCCATCTGGTTTTCCCTGTGCCCCTCCCCTCCTCCCTATCTCACCCTCCCCTCTCTTCCCCCACCCCGTAACCACCACTCTCTTGTCCATGTCTCATAGTCTCACTTTTATGTCCCACCTATGTATGAAATGATGACATCGGATCATTTACAACAAAATGGATGGACCTTGATAACATTATACAGAGTGAAATAAGTAAATCAGAAAAAAAACTGAGGGAATTTTGATGAAAATAAAAAGCAGAAGAAGGTCTGACTGGTGGTGGCACAGCAGATAAAGCATCAGCTGGAATGCTGAGGTCCCCAGTCTGAAACCCCGAGGTCTCCGGCTCTGAATGCAGGCTCATCAGTGCTGGGTCACTGGCTTGAGCAGGGGAATTGTCCATATGACCCCAAATCTCGCCTGCTTTTAGTGGCATGAAAAGCCCAAGGTTGCTGGCTTAAGCAAGGGGACACTGATTCAGCTCAGTCAAGGCACATACAAGATGCAATCAATGGATAACTAAAGTGAAAGCAATTATGAGTTGATGCTTCTCATCCTCTCTCTCCACTCCTGTCTTTCTATTTAACTCTCCTTCTAAAAAAGAAAGGAAAAAAAAAGTAGAAGACTTTTGACTTGGCTTCGAGTCCAACCGAGTCCAGACTCACGTGCTCTCCCCAGACCACACTGTCAATGACTACCCCAGATGACACCTTCCCCAAGGCTTCATCATTCATTCACTCTTTCAGACAACATATACATACAAATTATAAAGAATTTTTTAAATTTTAGATGCAACAATATTGTGATTATGGCTTTTAAAAAAAGCATTTTTATTTTTTTCAACTATAGATTGACTAGCTCAAGTATTTATGAGCTATGAGCTCATGGACATGTGTATCTAAAAAGCCTACCAACTCTTCATCATTTAGAATTATCTATGACATGATCATTAAAATTTTCAATAAATCAACAAACCAATTGAAACTTTAACTTGTTTTTCTGCAGTGCCTTAGAATTTAAAAATATGAGGTGGGGGAGGAGTTGAAGTAAAGTTACATATTTCCGAAGATATCTTTTTTTTTATTAATTTTAATGGGGTGATATTAATAAATCAGGGTACTTATGTTCAAAGAAAACATCTCCAGGTTATCTTATCATTCAATTATGTCGCATACCCATCACCCAAAGTTAAATTGTCCTCTGTCATCTTCTGTCTGGTTTTCTTTGTGCCCCTCCCTACCCCTCTCTCCCACTTTCTCCTCCCTCCCCCCATCCCATAACCAGCACACTCTTGTCCATGTCTCATAGTTTCGTTTTTATGTCCCACCTATGTATGAAATCATGCTGTTCTCAGTTTTTTCTGTTTTACTTATTTCACTTCGAAGATATCTTTTTTTTTTAATTTTTATTTATTCATTTTAGAGAGGAGACACAGAGTGAGAGAGTGAGAGAGAGAGAGAGAGAGAGAGAGAGAAAGGGGGGAGGAGCTAGAAGCATCAACTCCCATATGTGCCTTGACCAGACCAGTGCAGGGTTTTGAACTGGCGACCTCAGTGTTCCCAGGTCGACGCTTTATCCACTGCGCCACCACAGGTCAGGCTCGAAGATATCTTTTGATAGTTTTATTCAACCTTTTAAATTGTAATTGCATATGTATAATTTCCAATAAGCTAATAAAAATAATTTCTAAAAAACAAATAAAACAAAAACAGTTACATATTATGTGCTCAGGAAAACTTACTACTTTAAGGGAAGTTACTTTTAATTATTTTTATAGTGAAAAATTCCTTTATAAGGTAGGTAGCTTGAGTTTGAGTTTGCCTAGACTTGCAGTTTAGAATCTTGTGTGTGGAATTTCCTCCAAGGAGGGCTCACCTGTAGACTTCTCGGAGACCTACTCCCCCTACCTTTTCCACCGGCTATCCCACACTAGGAGACCACAGATGAGTCTCAATATCATTCTCAATTCTTGCAGATATATTCTTGGAGTGTTTGACTGAAAACCCTCCAGTCTGTTCCATTTGCCAAGAGGCTCAGATATAGGCCCTGCTGGGGCTGGGTCTTTTATATTGAGGCCCCTTAACCTGGAATGAAACCCCCCAGCCAGCAGCAAGTGCTCACAAGACAACAGAACTACTACACTCCACTGAAGTGCACTTTGCATCCTTGAGCACTCAAGGGGGTAACCTTAATGAGTACAAAATATTCATCTCTAATAAGAACATGCTGTCATAATCACCCTACATGTGATAAATATCCTAGAGGCTTTCTCTTTGTTACATTAATGCTTTTCCACAAGATAATTTAACCAATTCTTTAAAAAATAATCACACATTCTCTGGCCCCAATACAGTAATATGGTGTAGGGTGCTGTTTTTTTTTTAATGTTTTGAACCTTGCCTTAAACAAATCCAATCCAAATAAATGCTTCCTTATTTTAGCTGGCACCAAAGCTTGTGTTGTTCATTGTAATCAAGTTCCCAATTGGCTAACTCATCTAACAGTATGTCTTCTGATTTCATTTGAGCAAAATTTATCATCCACAGCAAAGACAGAAAATGTGTGAATGTCTAAAGCTTATGTAAATTAAGAGGCCATGCATCCTAAAAATAGTAGATAATTATAGGCATTTCTTCCCCATACAATAATTATAGGCTTCCTGTCATCTTTTCCATTCTGTATAAGGTCACAGTAGTATTATACAAAATTTACAGTATATTACAAGTTAAAAACACAATAATTAGCAACTGTGCATCTTCGGCACCAGTGATGAATGTTCACAGTAAAAGTTAGGAAAAAAAGAGCATTATTTGTTTTATGTGGACAGTACACACTTAAATTTAATCATCAACGCCTGCTACCCAACAGGCATATTCTCTCACTATTATAATGCTATTTGCCAAGTTCATAGTACACCCTTGGGCTGAATTCATCCTTAACAAAAAGACAGAAAGCCAAATCTCTCACTGTCATCACAACCAGGTGCATAATATTATTTTAAATTTAATAATTCTGTTGAACATATTGAATGATAATGAGCAAGCTTAGAGAAAGTGCCAACGATTATTCTGACCATTATGATGAACGCCTGATTCAGAGGGAAAAAAATCCTCTCACTAAATAATGTGGGTAGGTTAGAGGTTTGCTTACTGAATGCGTGGTATGGGGTCGTTTTCCATGCTTGTTTATATAATTCATAGAGGAGAGGAAAAAGCTATAGATACTGTTTTAGTGAAAAAAGGTATTTTAACAAAAAAGAGGGTTTATCCTTAGCTCTTAATTATCCATACTAATGGGAACAAAGAGGCACAGTAATATAAATTGACAGAAAGGAACTATCATTTCTATTTTGCTTAAGGAAAATGTCAGAGAACCATCCACCTTCATTTCAGCTTGTCCCAGCTCTGTTATGGTGTCAAAAGCAGCTTAGGAAGGATGAGGATTTAGCAAGAATGGGGCAAGAGAAGGTTCTAGATGCCCAGAATTCCATTATGTTACTGCGGTTGCCTGCCCTTAGTTGACATCTCCCCTTGGATAGCTCTCAGGCACTGCAAACAAAGCTGAAATCATCTTCTTCCATAAACCTTCTTTTCTTGCTCCCCACCTAGATGAGCAATACCAGAAGAGCTCATTCCTCTTTTTTAAATCAAGTGAGGGGCAGGGAGGCAGAGCGACAGACTCCTGCATGCACCCCAACTGGGATCCACCCAGCAAACCCCATCTGGTGTTGATGTTCTTCTCCTCATCTAGGGCCACTGCACAAGCTCATTCATGACCATCATCTCCTAAACCAATCCATTAATAGAAGAAAAGCCTCTGCTGGGTCCCAGCACTCATTTCTCCCTTCTCCTTTCTCATGAGTCTCCATTTCCATTTGGTGAGCCATGTGGTTCAGGAAAGCTTGACCCCAGGGCTCTAGCAGCAGAGCTCATGACTTAGGCCAAGTCTGTCAGAGAATTCCATCTTCCTAGACTCAACAGCTGTTTCAGGAATTGGCATGAGCCTTAAGTTCCAATCAGAGGGAGACTTGAGACATTTTCTGGGAATGCTGAAACAAAGACATACTCTCTTTTTCAAATAAGATGTAAAGGAAGAAGCCAGCCTCAAAGCTGCTGGCAGCCATCTTGGGAGCATGAGACCCTGATGATGAAGCACATATGGCAGAAGGGAAACAGAGTCAGACAGACACCAGTCCCCCAGAGACTGCACTGAGCTTTGCTTACACTGAATCCTACTTCCACACATTACAGTTACATACACCGCTAACTTCCTTCTAATTTTATTTCAGTTTTTTCCCCTAGAAAATAAAACAGTAATTATTTTACAATTCACTTAACGGCAACAGGTAGTCATGGAATTAGCAGTGGTTATTTTCAAGTTATTATGCTAGCTGAATTGTCCTTCTTTAAGGTTGATCCAAGTAACTTAGAGTCAGATGTTTCCCATTTAAGATGCATCATATAAATCAGACTTGGTTTATTACCAGCATTTATAAAACTGGACCTAACAAAAGAACTAGATTTGAGCATACATACATGGTCTTAATGAAGTGAATGCTTAGCCTGCCCTGATAATTACAAAATCAGAGCACCACGAACATTTGTAATAAGTCAGTTAATTACTTGCAATCAAAAGCATTCCAAAACATTTAATCAAAAAGTTTACCTCCTAAATATTTCCGGAATCCATTCATTTCTCTCTATCCCTCCACCACCACCCCAGTTCAAACTATCATTATTTCCTGTCTGGACTGCTGCAATAGCATTTAATTAGTCTCCCTGCTTTCATAGTTCTCCCCCTTTTCACTCTGTTCTCCACAAATAGTCAGTAGGACCCTAAAAGAAATTCAAATGTGATTAAATCGTTTCTCAGCTTCAAGTTCCTTAATAACTTCTTCTAGAGATTGGGGTCAAGTTCATATCCCTAAAGCCAACTAGGTCTTATATGATTTGGCCCCTAACCTTCTTCAACATCTTTATCTTATGTCAGTCCCCCTTGGTCTTTCAAGTCCAGGCACAAGTACCTTTTTGCAGTTCCTTAAAGACACTCTATAGTCTTCTCTGCCTCAGATCTTTTGTACATGCTGTTCCATCTGCCTAAGATGGTCTCTTCCCCAGCCAATGACCATACTCCACCAAACATCCTTTTGCATATTTCACTCTGTGGATCTCAATAGTATTCCACACAGAAGCCTCCAGTTTGTAGGTCCTCCTATCACACGTCTTCACTCCCTCTGGTGACTCTCATTCACATCATCCTCCTATTTCTGATTACTTATATAACTGTTTGCTCCCCCAACCCCAATTTGTCTCCCTTAATGATATATTATCACCACCTACCCCTGGAACATAGCAGGTACTCAATAACTGATTTGTTAAAATAATTGAGTTAAGTATAAATTCTCTCTATATCACTTTTTAGCTTTATAACCCTGGGGAAGCTATTTAATCTCCTTGAGCTTCTGTTCATCTTTAGAAAATGCAAATGATGATACTCACCTCACCTCACAAGGCTGTTTAAAGATTAAATTATATTTGGGCACATAGCAAGTGGTTAATAAATCTCTGGTAAGTAGGTTAACTCAAGTCAAGTTTCTCTCTAGCTTTCAGGAGGTAAAAAAGAACCCTAGGAATCAGGTGGTTTATTAAAGACCCAAAACTTCCATTAAAACTAGAGTGAGAGGTCCACTGTGAGAAGTTCTTTGAAAAGGTCCCAAGGACAACTTTGCCATTCAAAAGAGATGGAAGAATTTGTAAGCAAAACATCAGATAAATAATTTAGGAGAAACTATACAAATGACAATAACTAGTACCTGTTCTATTGACTAAAAATATAATTTCAAAATATTAAGGCTAAATTTCAGCCCTGGGGGATCCTTACAAAAATTTTTTTAAATGTATTTATTGACTTTAGAGAGCAAGAGAAAGGGGGGAAAGAGTGTGTGGGAGAGAAAGAGAAAAACACTGATTCGTTGCTCCACCTAGTTGTGTACTCATTGGTTCGACTCCTGTATGTGCCCTGACCAAAATCAAACCCACAGCCTTGATGTATCAGCATTGCACTCCAACCAACTGGGTCTATACCCTTACACAACTTTTTAAGTAATCAACAAATATAGCATGGATCCTCCCCAAGTACTCAACTGTTTGATCTCTTAGCTCATACTGAACACTGCTTAGAATTATACTTACATTGTCTTATTTCATTTAATCCTCAAACTTTATAAAGGTCTCATTGTTTACATTTTATACATGAAATAACTGAGGCCTCAGTTCTTTCTACTTCAACACTAAATCTCTTTCTTCATAGAATTTCTGATTTGTGATTAGATTTTCTATTTCTTCATTCATTTATCATCCTCACCAGATTGTAAATTCCTTGAGGGCAGGCAGGCACCTTGTTTGTTTCTTACACGTTTTTGTAAGAGCCCAGATTAGTGCCTGTTATATATTCATTGGTTGTTACTTGACATTTATCTGTTGGATAAATGATGGAATGGACTCTTTGATGTGATAGAGCAAAGAGGTGAGAATTTCATATTTGAAATAAAACAGTACACAATTTAAACTAAACATTCAGAAAGACTTAGCTTTCTCTGTAGCCCACTGGAATCTCACTATCTGGGAACTGATGGGGAATATGTGACAGCCCATTAAAAAATCAGTGTTCACTGTGTAGTAAGACCTGCTTTCCCTCAAGTCCCAAATGGCTGTTGGCTTCTGCAGAGCCTCCTCTGTGGAGCTGCAGGGTCCTTATTTGTATTAGAAGTGAGAACTAGTTCTAAACTCAACTTGGCTGGAACAAATATATTCTTTTGACTTAATGACATAATATTTTATCAGCCAGATAAAAAATAAAATATATATGTTTATTTGCTATTTGAGGAGCTTTTCTGACATGCATATAAGAGCTATGTCAGCTGCTAACTGGTGATCCTTTTTTGACACCTATTCCCAAGAGCATTGCATAGATAAACATACTCTATTTGAACAAGACCAATGACAGCAAAATTACTTGCTTGTTTCTAAAAAGACTAATAATGTGCACCAAGGGAGAGGCCCATAGTCTGACAGAATATTTTCTTCTAGTGTAAGCCATAAAACCCATTTCAATAGCCAGAATAAAGCAGTTGAAAGTGCATCCCTAGTTAATTATATCCAAAGAGAAATAATAAAATCAACTATTAAATTTTAGAACTTCCTCTTTAAAATATTAAATATTTGGCAACGGCAATGCAGTTAAATTTTCTCTCATAACAATGCTTTCCCTTGCTTAGTTAGCCTGTAAGAAAACTTGTGCAAAGTCTTTCAGTGTGCTAGAAAGAAAATGTATTTTTCTGGTGAAGGTATATTTCAAATAAACCCTTTATGTCTGCCAGATGTCTGTGGTTTGTTAAACAACAAATAGCTCAATAGAAACATTTGCTTAACAAGAGGATATAACTGAGTCACAAATACTCTATAATAATTAACAAAACATGACCCAAAAAATTGTAAAATTCAAACCAAAATGTTGTTTGAGTCCTAATTCAATGTTTGGAACCTTCACTCAGTTGTCTCAGCAGTTTTCAAGATTCAGGCATTTTTTGGCCTTTGAGAATGGCAGTCCACACCAATGGGAAAGATACTCACTGTTTATTGAAGCAGATGTCTATACTGGACCAGGATAAAAGAACTGGGTTCTTTTATCTGACTCTCCTGGGAAGCAGTGACTTGGCTCCTGGCACACATTTGATTAGGTAGCTAGAAATCTGCTCCCTTCAATAACTTCACTCGCAGATATAAGAATTAAGCTGGCCAGTGGAAGAGAATTCAGAACATGATCTTCCAAGGCTGAGGGCAGTGGTTGCTGCCATTCATTCACCCCCACCCCCATGTTATTTGCTTTGCTTCAACTTCCCATTTGAAAAGCCGACTCTGTCTGTATGAGTGATGTGGAGAGACAGCACTCTTTCCTAAGGAGGCATGAGAATATGTAGGTCACATAAAGCCAGCCAACTGGCTTCTCAGGAAAACTAGAATCGAATGGAAACTTACTACTATCTTTAAGGATAGAGATTCTATTTGGGGAACACCTTCCTGGGCAGCTTTAGCAAATAGTTGTGTCTGTGAACTCATTGAACAGTGGGCCAGACAATAGACTGAACTTACATCACAAGGAAGCCCACTTGGAAATATCTCAGGCAAACAGCAAACAGAAGTCTACAAGACTAGAGAACAGAAATTGTCTTGTGTGGGAGCCTCACAGTTACTGTGCCTCTTTCCCGTGGGTATCACTTACCTGTCCCTCCAAAGTCACATGGAAATAAATGTCAGAGCACACATATACGAGTGACAAAGGTTGCCTCCCAGCCAACAGCCCCTGCAGACAAAAAGGGTGCAGGTGCCAGCTGTACCTTCCCAGGTATTAGACACGGAGTTTAAGGTCATTTCCCAAGTCAGAGAGTGGAAGTGGATAACCCTTTGTAGGATTTCACTCCGGAGCCAGATGTTTAGCTAGTCAATCCAAAAAAGACTCAGTTATAATGATGTCCTAGTTTTACAAAGAAAGTAACTGAGTTAATGCTATACCAGGACAAATCTTGGGGAAATGGAGAAGGGAATTTGGCCTTAAGCAGTCTCAGCCTAAATTCTCAAATATTTATTGAGAAGATAATAAATGCCTGGAGGGAAGATATAATAATAAATAAGATGTAAGTGGCCCTACCTTCCAGGGACATGATCATCTAGTGGAGAGATATTCATGTCCACAAATAAACGCCCTTCAGTTGTGACAGATACTATAACAGAGCTAGATACAAGAAAGATGTAATGCCGGTGGCTGAGGCCAGGAAGGTTCACATTGGATTCCAGCAGTTGGTAGAAAAACTGTGGAGCTGGAAAGAGTTGGGCCATTCCATTTAATGAAGTCTCACAATGGCGGACAAGCACACAGGCAGGGGAACCTGCCCCTCGGGCAAACAGACAGCAAAAACGGCCCCTCACTGCGGTGGCCAGGCAGTCCACACATCCACAATCCCCCATCTCTCTCGAACGCAAGTACCCAAAGCCTTATGTAGGCCGTGCACACATGCCGCAGCCACGCACTCACGCACCAATCAGGCAAAGTGCTCGCAGCTGGTAATCCCGTGAGCAAGCCTAACACAGCTTTCCCGCAGAGGGCAATCGAAGAAGCTGATACCTCAGTTTAGGAGCTCCTGAAGGCTTCATTGAGGAGTCATTTAAACTGACCTTAAAAGGACATGTAGATGTTTACCAGGTGGTAGCAGGATGGGATAGAGAGTTGTAATGCTGGTGGCTAAGGCCAGGCAGTTTCACATTGGATTCGGGCAGACGGTGGAGAAACTGTGGAGCCAGAAAGTATTAGGAACATTCTGTTTAATAAAGTCTCACAATGGTGGACAAGCACACAGGCAGGGAAATATCTCCTCCAGCACACAAATAGCAAGAATGGCCCCTCACAGTGGTGGGCAGGCAACCCGCCATCCACAATCCCTCATCTATCTTGAGTGCAAGCACTCATAGCCTTATATAGGCTATGCACACGTGCCTCTGCCAGGTGCTTATGCAAGCAAAGTGCTTGCAGCTGGTAACCTTGCTGCGAGCAAACCTAACACAGCTGCCCCACAAGAGTATTCCAGGAAGAAGCAGGCAAGTTATAGTGTAAAACATCTCAGGTGACCATGGACCTAAAAGTAGTGCAATATGGTTGGGTTGATCTGGAGGTGTGTCATCATGTACCTAGACATATGGGGTTTTCTGTGAGATACAAGAGTGGAAAGGAGACAAGCTATAAGAATTAGGTCATAAAGGGCCTTGTATTCTAAGCTAAGTAGCTTGGATTAGATCCTGTAAGTAACAAGGTGTCCTGTGGGGCAGCTGTGTTAGACTTGCTCGCGGTTTACTGGCTGCAAGCACTTTGCTTAATTGGTGCATGAGTGCGTGGCTGCGTCACGTGTGTATGGCCTATGTAGGGCTATGGGTGCTTGTGCTCAGGGGTATTGCGGATGGTAGATTGCCTGTCCACCACCGTGAGGGCCGTTTTTGCTGTTTGTTTGCCTGAGAAGCAGTTTTCCCTGCCTGTGTGCTCACCCGCCATTGTGAGGCTCTATTACTCAAAAATGGCCCAACGCTTTCTGGTTTGGTAGTTTTCCCACCGTCTGCCTGAGTCCATTGTGAACCTGCTTGGCCTCGGCCACCCGCATTACAAGTATGATAAGCGTGGGTAATTTTGTTGATATTCAGAGACAAGTTCTTCACCCTCTGTCCTCATCCTCATCATATTACAAAACTTGCTCTAAGGAAAAAACCTAGTAGAGCCTAAGATTTAGTGGGTTACTTACTCCTCCAAGAAGCATCTCTCTCTCGGAGTAATCAGAAGCCTTGAGGCACTGGAAGGATGTTTGGATGGTAAATTTCCAGGAACTGGGTGAGAAGGTATTTTTTAATCAGGATGTCCTCCATGTAAGAGGGCATCTGCTCCACCTCCCAGGACAACCCTAGATTCCAGGTAAGGCAGTGAATAACCAGTTCAATTTTGGTGCCCCTTACTACCTGGGCCCAATCTCCCAGGTCCCAGACTTTCTCTTTCTTGTCCAAAGTACCTCTTCTTGTCTAGTGTGCACACACAGGCGCATACACACACCATCGTGCAGGATCCTTATCCTAAGAAATTATTTTTTCCATCACAAAATTAAAGGCCTGTGCCTAGGAAGGACCATGCTTTATGAAAGTAGTTTCAGAAGTTTTTTTCACTTAACTGCACAGAACCAGAGCCATGCCAGGTGTTTCCTGAGATAGCAGGCTGCTCTTGAAGTGAAAGGAGTCCCAGGACTTGAAGATTCTAGTATGAACTGATTATTTACCTCTCCTCCTCTCTACCTCAGAATTACTTGCCTTCATTTCCCTCCCTTCCCCTTCCTGTCCATCTCTCAGAACCTCCAAGTCTAAGCCCTCCTTCATCTGTGCTCTAGATGCTGGCATCTGTTACTCTGGTAATTGTTTTTCAATGTTTTTCTGTTATTTTCTCTTTATTTTTTATTCTATTTGTATTCTTTTTATTTTCCCTTTTATTTTCTCACTTGCTTTCATGTTCCACTTCTTCCTCTCCAGTGATCCTTCCCTTCTATCTACAGACTTGCTTTGGTGATCCTTCCCCTCCTTTCAAACCTGCTGTCTCCTCAAGTTCCCATCAAGTCATTCTTTCATTTACTAGTGTTCTGTTCCTTACCTCCCATATCCTTTATATTCCATGCAATCTTTTCCTACCCTACCCCAGCTCTCCTGAAACTGCTTTTTTAAAGGCTGTTGCTGACTGTCCTATTGCCAGATTTGACTAAATTTCTAGTGGTCTCTTATAGGTGAAACAGAACGCATTTTAAGATATTTGAAATTTACCATCTTACCAGATGGGTAAACTATATCTCATTTGTCATCTACAAAATGGGCATGATAATCCTGACTCTATGCCACTAGATTGAAATAGGATTTATGTAAATAGACCTTGTAAATTATAAATTGCACTTCAACTATTAGTCATTATTATTGTCATGCTTGCCCTTTCTAGCAGTCAGCTCTGATGACCACTTCCTGCAGTTCTCAGTGACCTGAGCTTCAACTACATGATGCTGTGCTAGCTACCTCTCTGCCCTTCGTCCTCTGACTCCTTTGCCTCTTTTCCAACAGGCCACTACAATTAGGAATCCCACCAAGTTTTGTCCTCAATCTTTTTTCTGTATTCTCATCCTATCCCACAACTTCAGCTATCCCTTACCTACTTATCTCCAACTCCAGCCTAACACCTCTCTAGAAATATTGACTCAAACTTTGATATGGACTACCCCAAAAGAATAAAAACTGCACTCATTTTTTTATTTCCCAAGACTGGGAAGTCTTGTTTCCCTCTTTCTTTTGAAGATACTATCACTCTCCTGCTTCTATATCTTCCAAGATCAGAAACTAAATATTCTATGTCCTCCAGATTTCTTCTGAACTTAAGCAGTGAAAAAGATAGCTTAGCCTGACCAAGGGGTGGTACAGAGGATAGAGCATCGGACTGGGACGCGGAGGACCCAGGTTTGAAACCCTGAGGTCTCCAGCTTGAGTGTGGGCTCATCTGGTTTGAGCAAGGGTCACCACCTTGAGCCCAAAGTCTCTGACTTAAGCAAGGGGTCACTTGGTCTGCTGTAGCCCCCTTGTCAAGGCACATAGAGAAAGCAATCAATGAACAACTAAGGTGCCACAATGAAGAACTGATGCTTCTCATCTCTCTTCCTTCCTGTCTGTTTGTCCCTATCTGTCCCTCTCTCTGTCTCTGTCACACACACACACACACACACACACACACACAACATAAAACAAAACAGAAAAAATGATAGCCTACACTGGTGTATCAGTTATTTATTGTTGTATATTGAATGACCCCAAAACTTAAGGTTTGATTTAATAACTAGTTAAATTCTCTGTATCATTCTGCTGGTCTCACCTGTGTTTCTGTAATCAGCTGTTGGTCAGCTAGGCCACAGGTTGGTTGACTGTTGGCTGGGGAAAGAGGGATATTGAATCACATGTCTGTGACAATCTAGTAAGCTAACCTGGCCTCATTCACAGGGTTGCAAGCTTTGACACACAAGCATTTTTTAAAATCTCTGTCTGTTACATGTTTGCTATTACTGTCTCACTGGCCAAGGCAAATCACCCAGCCACGCTGAGAGTCAGTGTTGGGACAGTACTATAAAAGGGTGTAGATATAAGGAAAGAAATTGTAGACATTTTTGCATCAACTATAATCAGTCAACCTGGACATCTAATACATACAAGTTTAAATTTTTCTGGCATGGACTTTCCATAAAATACCTCCCATACAGAACATTCACCAAGAAGCTCCATTAAAGGTCTCTAATGACTACTGATGCAGCCCATGTTGGCTCAGTCTTTTCTGAAATAGTTGCTGGGGCAGTAATATCATTGCTTGCTAGATGTTTTCATTGTCAAGAAATACAAATAGTCAGTTCCTGGTATGTTCCCATTGCATGATATAAAAGCCTAATACTTCACAGCTACACACAAAGCCTCAGGGACACAGAGCGGCCTTTCATCAAGGTAATCTTATCTTCACACATGAAGGCTCAGCCAGCCTAAAGTGGGCAAAGAGCCTGAGTTTACTATAAGACCATGTCAACTGCCTAGCCAAGAACTAGATGAAGCATATACCTCACAGGTAAGTTACACACATCTATTGTTTTGTCTGTGCCCTCTAGAGGGTTCCACTGTGTGAAGGCTAGGGCATGGAAAAGAGAATGGTGAGCAAGGTTTGCCCTGAGCACAGGTTAAATCAGATATGGTTCCTGACCTCAGATGTCTCGTCAGTGGAGAACCTCGGAGAGGCCTGTGGCCTTTAGAGATGAGCGTGCTCTTGGTAGGCCAGAGTGGCCAAGGCAGACCTCAGAGGAGATATAGGATTTGACATAAGTCTGGAAAGGAGAGAGGTTTTTAGGTGGGGACAAGAGCATACAAAGAGAATTGAGTGTGGTGACAAGCAGTAAGGCTAGCTTGCCTGGAATAAAAGGCTCCACTGGCAGGGGAGTGAACAGGAGACAGGCTGGGTAAATAAACTGGACCAGATACAGCTGCTTTGACTGCCTACATGACAGAGTCTTAGTTTAACAAGGGACCTTATAATTTTGACAAGAAACAGAATGAGGGTAGTGTTCTGTGAGGAAAATTAAGTTAATGGCACTGAATTACAGGACACTGGATTACAGGAGAAAGGAATGAAAGCAGGGATATTAGTAAAGAGATTATTAGAACAATCTAGGAGTAGTCCATATAAGTTATGACAGAGAACAGAAAGAGGAAGGGGCATATCCTGAAAAAATTACAGAAGATCTTATTAAGTTACATCCTAAAGTTCAAATTTGGGGCAAACTCTACATTCCTCGTGGACTGTGGAACAATTTGCCAAGAGGGCTAATTATATCTGTGTAGAAAACCCAAGCAGATAAATTCCCATTCTCCAAGAAAAGAATTTGAGGGATTCTTTTTTTCTGATTTGCTATTTGAGAGAAAATCCTTAATCTTTCCCCTGCCACATGTATAAATTTAGCCCAAAGATTATCTTGGAGTTGAGATTAAAATGTAACATTTGATACTTTATCTTATAGCCAATCAAGATATGGTGCTAGGTTGTGTTCAATTTCAGCCTAACAGGTAATAATAACCAACTTTTGCAAATAGTTACTTCACTCAATGTCCATGATAACCCTGTAAGTTAGTATCAGTATTATTTCTATTTTACAATCAAAGGAACTGAGAGAGGTTAAGTACTTCTAAGATCACTCATTCAGTAAGAGATAGAGCAAAAATTTGAATTCAGGCCTTTTGACTTCCAAGCCCATGCTTTTTTCCCCATCACTGAATTTCCAGTCCAACAATGCAAAACGGAGGTTTGTTCTCTTTAAAGAATCAGAGTTAAAAGATCAGAATTTTAGGCACTTGTTCTCTTTAAAGGATCAGGATTTTAGGATATAGGCTGATGAGTCTTGACATTTCCTTAATATAACAAGTTAAGTCTTCATTTAAGAGGGAACAACTTGTGATTTCTTCAATTGGCGCTCTAGACAGATAATAAAAATGATAGCAAAGTTTATTGAAATTTATATGGAGACCAGCACATATTGGAATAACTACAAAGTGAATTCTGTAAGCTGCGATAGAAAGGTGGTGAAGTAGCACAATATAAAACAAAACTCTCCTCTAGCTTCCAATGCCTAAATATGCCATCAAAAGATTGCTCAGTTATCAAATGCCAGTATTTTCCGACTCCTCTAGAACTTGATCTTAGTGCAAAATATCAAAGTCAGCAGGATAGTAGGTGTCCCAAAATGTCTTAATTCAGAGAATTAGTGTTAACTGAGCCTGATTAGCTCCATTTATCTCTAATTAATTACCTTTATCTAATTAGACACTTTGTTTCCGGTAGACATGGAGTCAAGTAGACTAGATTATTAGTGTAGTCATTGTGCCTTTACAAAATCCTGAAATTAATGAAACGTGCAAAAGAATCTGCGGTTCTAATTGCACAGGTGTTGCCTTATGGCAAAGCTTTATCATCTGATTACACCAAGGGGTTATTAGTGACTTTTTATATAGAGGATGAGCCTATGAAATGTACCTTAGCAACAGCTCATTAGTTTAGGGTTGTTACTGTATTATTTATTACATTCAGCCTTCCCCATTATCTAGATTGATTCATGGACCTATATATTTTTCCTCTCCTCTCTGCAGAAAAAAATAAAATAAACCATCATTATGAAGAGTCCAGATGCAATGTGGAAAAATGCAAAATGTGTTCATCAGATACAATTTGACTCTTTAAGACAGAAAGCTCTGAAGTTAGATAAGATTAAAATCAAATTTATGAGTTTTCCATGGGAAATGAATGAATTTAAATTACTAAGGAATATGAAATGATTCATATAATGTGATTTTTTAAAAGTGGCTGTCCTAATGCCTTCACATAATTGAACTGGCATACCAAGGTATGTAGGGGAAAGAAAACAAAATGTTTTCTTTACTAAAATATATTTGTATTTATTTTCACTTAAATCTTCCCAAAATTGGTTGAGGAGATATCTGTATATATGTTCACCCACAACATTAATAAAAATCTACCTCCTTTCTTACCTTTCTTTTCTTAAGGATAAATATATTACCAGATAAGGAAAATTCACAAATTATATAATCAAGCTTTGCAGAAAAGCAAGATTTCCATGCCTGCTTACAAAAATGAAAAGTGCTTTTTCATGGCAAGGTTAGGTATTTCAAGAAACTAAATATTCCATCCTTTGTATTTTCAATCTTGTTTCCCTTACAACCATTTGAAGTAGCACTGTTTTTCACAATCATAGAGTAATTAAACAGGTAAAAGTAAATCTGGCCACAATCCTATTCAAACATACAAACATGCTTATTGTGATTCTTTTAAATAATTTGTCAACATAAATATGTCATATGGGTTTTAAAATAATTTTTCTCTCTGTTCCCCAACAAAAATCCCTTTACTGATGTAAGCTATATATTGCCATTCATTTACTATTGAATCTAAACTAGTAAAATGATAATGGGTAACTGTTATACAGAGCATGACAACTAATTTGAGTGATAATAATGAATATTTAATGATCCTCCTTCCAAGCATGAACATATAACTTTTCATATGTTCCTGATCAAAATTATAAGCATTAATCTAAAAATTATAGTTGCAACTGAAATAATAGCCAGGAATTATAGATTATAGCCAAGAATATTGCATAAACATTCCATACGAACACAAATATATGGGCACGTAAGAAGCTCTAGCCTCCTGTTTTCATTCATTCCAAATTCTTTCTTTGAAATGTATGAAAATTGCATGACTAGTAGAGAAGATATCTGAATCCAGATATAAAACGGCTATTATTTCTATCAGTAAATAAGTATACTAACCAAGATAATTTTCACTCTTCACTAGCTCATAATTTCTAAACAAAAATAACATCTATAAAAATATGTGCCCCCCATAGGAGTACTATTTTCAGAATTCTCTATTTAAATAAAAGAAAAAGAAAAAAAATTTATCAGAAATTCAAAATTTTTACACCTTAAATTTCATCATTTAAATACATAGGTTATTTCCCAATTGTGTCCCTCTGTCAGAAGCTATACCGGTGATTTTGGGGCAGGGGAATGCACAACGCGCTTTAAAATGGGGTTTGTTCACTGATAGAAAATACTTTTGGTCAGATTTCCAAGTTATAGCATTTCTGGTATTCAATAAGAGCTTCATAATTTCATATGCCTACAACACTGCAAAGAAAACACATCTGCCTCCTTTCCTGTTTGGGTTTGTCTTCCTTGTTACAGAGTAGTTAAAAACTGGTGCCAGTACACTCACAAATATGCAATTCTACATCAAATCCCAGCGTTCTATATTATTTTTAATTATTTTAAAAGGCATACAGTGCTTGTAAAATTTAAGGAGGGAAGAAAACCTAATAATGTGGAAAAGAGCAGCCCTTCTTTTATCAGAAATGAAGGTGAATGGTGCATCATACCGACGCCAGCTCATCAGCACAGCTCTGCCTCTTTAGGACTCCAGCTTACAGGCCAAGGTGGCATGTTTTGGGTAACATTCTACAACCGTGTACATACTCACTGAACACATTTCTAGTGGAGCAGTTGTTTTTGACTAAAGTCAAGGCAAGATTACAAGAGAAAAGGAATGACAATGTCCTTTGGTAAACAATAAAGTGCTTCAGAAATATAAGATGGCAGCATTCTTAGGTAACACTATACAAGGATACTAAACTCCCAACAAAGCTTCATTTGTTCACCTCAGCTGCCTTGCTGTCACCCCTACACAGACCTGGCATTTAGCAATAAAGTCTTTGTCTTTTCTGCATTCTTTCCGGCCTTCCATTCTAGGTTTCTTCTGATGAAGAATTTCTATTAAAGAATGTACACCAATTAACTGTATTTTAGCAGATTTATTTTGCTATGTACATATACATAAGCACTACATATAGTATGTTAAAGACCATGTTAACAAATATTGGGAAGTTTATGTATCTTTTTCATTTATCCTGTGTTTTACAGCCTTGTTCATCACCTCCTTGTACCGGCTCTCCAAACTTTCCGGAGGAGCTGCAGACCAAATTCCTTAGCACCCAGTGGCTCTGAGCAAATACAGAACATGGTAGCAAGATGCAAAAAGTAATGAAACAGACCAAAGACACACATCAGGGGGACAATTT